>JAIEZT010001368.1:24078530-24678530 GCA_019594935.1 Periophthalmus modestus
TTGGCACGGCATTCAGGGCTGTAATTACACACAGTCCAACCACGGACCTCATCTACACACACACGCACACACTCACACACACACTCATATATATAACCACGTTGGTATCAAAAGCCTTAAGTGTCCCGTGAAGTGTAATGTGGTGGAACCGATACAGGGATTGTGGCTGGGGTGGTTAACTCCTGGATGGGATGCAAAGAACACTGCTTTCATACTCGCTGAGCTGGTGATTATAATGAGACCGCACCCCCTCTCCTCCTCCTCCTCCACCCTGACCTCCCGCACCTTCTACTTCTCCCTTTCTCATAAATGCACTCTCTCTCTTTTCTTTTTTGTTACCATAGCAATACCTAGTGTTTGGATTTTTAGACGTAGCGATGGGTTTCAGATGACATCACAACATTGTATAAGCATGAAAGATGAAGCACCTAAAATTAATATTGTTTAAAGGTGTTTGTAATTCAGTGTGTTCTAGGGTTTGAGAATCAATGAAATAATCAGATTTAACACTTTTGGATATTTCATGGTAAAGTACAATGTAAAACAGACATGTCAAACTCAGGCCCCCGGGCCGCGGCCGTCGCACCAGTATAGAGCATGCACCTCTAATCCGATGAATCCCAGATGCTTTGCAAATGTGTTGGCGCTGGCCCCCACCACTTCTGTTCACACTTATTAGCATCTGCTACCTGTCGCCTCACTCAAATTTAATCCACGCCTTCTGAAAAATATGCAAACGTTGTTAAAAATGTTCAATAAATTATTAGTTTGGCCCTCGACTTACTCCCAGTTTTTAATTTTGACCCTCTGTGAATTTGAGTTTGACACCCCTGATGTAAAAAAAAAAAAAATGGTCAGAAAATCCTAAATCCACCATTAAATATCCAGGCGATATCCAACATTTGGAGCAAACTGTAGGTTATTATTCTAAACTCAGCGACATTAAAAGCTGTATGTTAAAAACAGTTTTAGAGATTTATTTGTGCTGGGACTGCTTAATAACTTCCCATACTATCCCAAGACCAACCAGGAATCAAAACTTGGTACTCTAGTTTTAAACCTCCTGTACAGACACTTCTGTTTCCCAAATGCACAGCTGTACTACACACAGTAGTAACTATGCTCAATAAGACCATGTCCAAATAATATGTTTCCATTATAAAGTTGAAATACAAATACAGTATGATTAGTATCTCTTGGATTTGTGGCTTAATCTAAGACTGGGACATAATCCTGATCTAGAATTTAAAACAACTGCTCCTTGCCTTTCCTCCAGGTGGCACGGCAACTGTTAAAACCATTTTAGTACAAAGACAAACAGACACATGCAGAGCAGTCTTATTCTGCAAAAACAAGCCAGTGTTTGTTAGCAACTGATTTTAAAAGGTGTTGAAAGCTTCTGCTTCTTGGATGAAAACAATATGCTAGTTTTATACATTACATTCAAAATAATGAGTCAAACTTGTGAAATTATCCCCAGTGGTGAAATGTAGTGCCACTTTGAGAAAATAATTCACTGAAAGCAGGAATAAATGTATGCATATATTTCTTCTTACGCTGTTTTGGAAATTATTTGGAAAAAAAAAAAAAATATGATCTTTGCAAATTGATTTGTGTACTTTTTACATAATTACAAATATAAGAGTATTTTTCCTGTATTAACACATCTTGAGTTAACTTGTCCGTCTGTGTGTGTTTACAGTGGACTGCATAGACCCCCAGTGCAGCGGGCATGGTGTGTGCGTGCGGGGGGAGTGTGTGTGTCAGGCGGGGTGGGCGGGCGTGAGCTGTGAGGACCCCCTGCCCGCCTGTCAGGAGCAGTGTTCAGGACACGGGACCTACCTGCCCGACAGTGACTCCTGCACCTGTCAGCCCAACTGGACCGGCCCCGACTGTTTCACTGGTAAGACCTGCAACACATCCATGTTCATGTGAAGAAGTGATGAAGAAAAATATGTAAACGTTTGTCTGGGTATTCAGATCCAAATCTGTGTACACATTCAATTTATGTGGAGACAAATATCAGCCCCCTTGGCGTAAATGTTTAAATAGGTCTTCAAGAAGCATTGTATGTGGGGTATTTTGGTAAATTTTACAGTCCTTTAGAACTGTCTTGATAACAATTTTTGAAGTGTGATATGTTGCTACAGATATCAATGACGATATGAATAATGAGAATAAAACTACTTCATGCTACTGACAGAATACTGTAAACCGACATAGTTGTTGAAAGTACGAGCTGCAGTAAATAATTAGCAGAATTAAAGACGTAAGTAGTTAATCAGACTCTATTATTATTCAACCCTAACACCTCACACCTTATATTACTACAAAGACCCTTGTACTACTACTGCATGAAAGTATACCTGATGAATATTGAGCCTACAAATATGATCACAATCTTGAGTTATTGAATGAAGAGTCAATATAGTCATTATCATGCCAGACCAAAAACATTATGCAGACAAAAGTAGTGCAAACTTGTTTTTGGCCTATGCTCCTGCCTCCACAAACTAAAATAAAAAACGGATAACATTTGTACTGGATTGCAAATGAGCTCAGATATTGTAAGCAGGAAAAAATAGATCTTTTTTTGTCCTCCTCTACCTGCGAGAGGATTCATGTCTGTACATGAAAATGAGGAATAAAACAGTGTAAACAGCTCATGGCACGTGCCAGTGTGTGTAGTGTGTGTAGTATACATATGTAGCATGGTGCTGCCAGAGAGCGTTCTGTGTGGGTTTGATCGACATGAGAGAAGCATGGACCAAAAAGCACTCTGGGAAATGAGTGTTTGTGCACTTTTCATGCTGCTGTAAATGAGATTTCCCTTCATGACTTAGTGACGACAGCAGCTCGCACGCCCGCTGGCTCTCCCCTTGCCTATATCCTCTAGGCTGTATCTCTCTCTCTTTCTGTTTCTCTCTCTCTCCCTCCTCTCTCTGTCTCTCTCTCCCTCTCTCTTTCTCCTCTCTCTCTCTCTCTCTCTCTCTCTCTCTCTCTCTCTCTATTCTTCTCCTCTCTCTCTCACCCTCTTTTTCTCACTCTCTCTATGTTGTGTCGGTCTGTCTCCCACTGTCCCTCTCACCCTCTCTCTTTCACCCACTCTCGTTCTCCCACTCTCTCTCCTTGTCTCTCTATCCCTTTCTCTCTTCCTCCCCCTCCTTCTTGCTCTCTCTCTCTGTCTCTCTCTCTCTCTCTCTCTCTCTCTCTCTCTCTCTATCCTCCCCCCTTCTGCATTTATACTGTAATGCACATAAAAAGCACATACATGACACGCACACACTTGCCCTGAGCTAAAATGGGAAAAGAAAAGGCAATTGAGGAGGAAAAAAAAAAGATGTCTGCTCTACTGCGAGGCTTTTAAGAAACAGCTACACTCAGGAACATTTAGCCTGGCATTTTAAAGCTCTTATACTTCCTGCTCTGTGTGTATATAATATATTAGTGCAGATATAAATCACACACTTCTGGCTTTTATTTTCAAAGCACCAAGCTCTACAGTTGTTAAAATTACAGTCTAAGGGACTATGAAGGAAAGGTAGTATGTTAGTCTCTTTAATGACATATAAAGTCAATACACTATTCAGGATAAATGCAGGTTTATACATTCAACATGCTAGAAACCCTATAGTTTAAAACTGGCCTGAAATCGATGGTATGGTTAAGCTAACTAGCTCTGATCAGATAAGCTCCGTGCACAGCAGCATACTAGCTCGCTCACTGTCTCAAAACTAACAGCCACTTTTATTAAAATCCAAAAACGTAAAATAAACAACCTATTAAAATTCAAATTAACTAAAAAAAAGACTACCCAATATTTATTAGCATTAACATTAGCACTGAGAAACAGCTCTCTTTTTAAACACAGAAGTGTCCTCCGGTGAAGTATTCATTATATTTGTGTAACTTTAAATATTGATTTAGCGTGAGGAAAAACTTCATAGAGATAAAACTGAACAGGAAATAGTGACGCTAACAGAGAGGTTGCCGGGTGCGGGGGTCAATTGTAGATTTGTTGATCCAGTTTATGTTTAATATCTGTGTAATTACTGAGCCTGTTCATATGAAACAAAAGCTGGCACGAAGTTCAGTGTCTTTTCTGTCTGTATAAAAATTTTTTTAAAAGGGAAATCATTTTTGCACAGTGTAGCCTCACAAAGTGGTGCCTTTATTCTGCTCCAAAACTTGGCAGGACTTAAAGCCATAAGATAAATATTGCAGACATTTGGACCCTACCCTTAATAAGTAATGATAAGGTTCAACATTTGTAGATTTCTAATCCAATAAGGTTCATATGGTCTTCCCTTAATTTATTTTAATAGATTTTTTTTTCAGTCCAAGGTTTAGTTTGTTTTCATACCTGACAGTTTGGACTGTTCTCTAGCACTCTTCTTCAGAGTGGTCACATGATGTTGCAGTGACATGTCTGGTCAGCTGATTTAAACAGCTTTTGGCACTGTCCTCCTACCTGTGGAGGCAGGATGACAGCGCCATCTGCAGTCTGCCTTCTTCAGGACAGTATCCCTGGTGTGTGAGAGTAAAAAGGCCCCCCTTGAAACTGTCAGGTATGAAAACAGACTAAACCTTGGTCTGAAAAAAGAATCTCTATGGGAGAAATAGAAAGTTGTAGATTTCTACTTCTCCCATAGAGTTGCATAGGCCATTGCCCACCGTCTGAGATTATGACATCATCAATTTTTCGAATGTGAATGCATGCTATTTAAAAACAGTGAAATGGTGCATTGTGGGTAGCGTCCTTGTCCTTGCAGTGTACCCTGACAAGAGGGAAAATCGCCATTATCAGTGATGTCGATCTAATGCTTTAATACTAGTTTGGGGCCGGAGTCGTTGTACCATGCAAACCAATGGTTCAGAGCACTAAGCATTAGCTCGCTCTAGGTGTGTTCATGGCTTATTACAGTGATACAGGCGTGATAATCAAAGAACGTGGTGAGTGTGTGAGAAATGAGAGCCCCCCCTCCTCTACCTGCGGGGCATTTAATCAAAAAGAACTGGTCATTTTATGTCCTGGCCTTGTAGGAGCAGAGCTAAGCTAATGTAATTCTAATGGAGAGGACCAAAACTCTCTGAATTTAATCCACTTTTCCTCCCTCTCCATGCTATGTATATTTAAATTGAAATAACTTTTACTGCAGCAGGTAAGTAGTCTGTGTGTGCCTGCAGCAGTTTGCCCGCTTCACTGATGGATGAGGCTTGGCTTGTGCAAAAGGATGCAAAGGATGAGTGCAAAGAAGGACAGATGAAAAGAAAGGAAGGGTTTTTGAAGGGTTTTACATGAGAAAGATGAACAGAGGGAGAAGCAGATTGAATAAGATGGAGCCAAAAAGAGAGCACGGGTGTTAACATACCTTCCAAATCTGATCAAAATGTCAAGACGAAATAATAGAGTGGGATCAGTCCCTGCAGTTTAAATATGTGCTGCAAATACAGATCATTTAGCTGTTATGATGAGCTGCTGGCTGTCTGCTCTTCTGGGAGCGCGCCTATTAGAGGTGGGAAGATTACGGATTGTGAGGGGAAGACTTTTTCGTCTCCGAGGTTATCTGCTTCCATCGCTTGTTTTTTTCCCTCTCACCTATATCTGATGGCTCGCCCCCAATGCAGATCGTTTTCACTGGCGCTGTCCCCTGTGTCTCTTTTACCTCTGCTTTTCTTCCAAAGCTCAATGTCTCCATCTGCTCTCCTCTCCCCCTTTCTCACCCCCCCTCCCCCCACCTGTTGGCAGAGCTGTGCCCCGTGCCATGTGGCAGCCACGGCGTGTGCTCGGAGGGCCAGTGCCAGTGTGAGGAGGGCTGGGTGGGTGCCGCGTGTGACCAGCGAGCGTGCCACCCTCGTTGTGAGGAGCATGGGCAGTGCCACGACGGGACGTGTGTGTGCCAGCCTGGATGGGAGGGCGAGCACTGCAACATCGGTGAGTCTGGTACTGGGATACATACAGTCTATGATGAGTAACAAGGAAAGCCAGGGAAGGCTAATTTATTTCTATAGCACAGTTTGTACACAAAGTAATTCAGCGTGCTTTATGGAATGAAACATTAAAATCACAATACAACAAATCAAAACATAAATAATCTGAATATTCAAAGAGAAGAGTGCAGAATAAAAACCTTTCAGTCATACGCACAGATAAACAAAACTGTTTTAAGCCTGGATTTAAACATTATCAAAGTAGAGATCTGTCTCACAGCTTCAGGAAGACAGTTCTAGATAACTGCATAAAACTTAGCTGCATAAAACTGAAATTAATCACTGTGTCTCTGTGTCCACAGTCACCCATGACCTGGATGTGGTTGTAAAAGGTACGTATTAGATATTACTTCTCTCACGTGACTGCCTAGACTTGTACTATAGTCCTGTACTAACTGTCCTCCCTCTGATGTGATTATATACCCCTGTACTAACTGCCCCCCTCTCCCTCATGTCCCTGTCCTGTACTAACTGCCCCCCTTTCCCCCATGTATCTGTTCTGTACTAACTGTGCCCCCTGTCCCCCCATGTGCTTGTCCTGTACTAACTGCCCCTCTCTCCCCCCATGTGCTTGTCCTGTACTAACTGCCCCTCTCTCCCCCAGTGCTTGTCATGTACTAACTCTACCCCCCTCTCCCTCATGTCCCTGTCCTGTACTACCTGCCCCCCCTCTCCCCCACATGCCTGTCTTGTACTAACTGTCCTCCCTCTCTCAGACGGCTGTCCCGGGCTGTGCAGTGGACACGGGCGCTGTACTCTGGAGCAGAGCGGCTGGCGCTGCGTGTGCCAGGCCGGTTGGAGCGGGCCGGGATGCAGCGTTGTCATGGAAACTGACTGCAGTGATGGAACAGACAACGACGGAGGTGACACTAGAGCATCATCTATCATTTTCACTCTTTTTACTCTTTCCTTTTTGCGGCTCTGGCAGATTGTCCATTTCGTCCCATTACGTCTCCTCCTGTTCTTCGCGCCAACAACACAAAACCCCTCCATTGTTCCTCCTCTTCATCCCCGTGTGCTGTCCCAGTCCTGCTGAGCGCCCTGTAGAGCCCCGCTGGTCATTATTACATTGAATATGTACTGTGTGGCATTGTGTGGCTCTGTTTTTCGTTTTATCACAGCTAAATGTCTAATATGCATAACACCTGCTAGGATAAAAGCCAGTCAAAGGAAATCTCACAACTCGAAATACAGCGAGCCAAGCAGAACCGAACTGTGCTGCTTTGAAGGTGTTCGCTGACAGGTGACGTGTGCAAAGCTGAAGCAAGCTCACAACATGAAGCAGGCCAATCAACAGGAGGTTCATTACTATAACACTCTACTTCTGTTTGAAAATGTACAGCAGTTTTACCTGGCTTAGCAGTACCTATAACGTTGAAACACCATCAAAAGTGTATTACGGCAAAGCTAGCCCGTTGTAATTCATCATAACAAACAAAGTAGTGCCTTTTGTTAGCTGTTTTTCCAACGCGTGCTACATTTCACGTCGAGTGGCATTTGAATAGAAGCGAAGCTCAATCAAAAGACTTGTTTTTGTGTTGGACTATTTTCAAAGAGCAGGTAAAAAGCCACCGTGTAACCTTTTTTTTCAGAGCACATTGTTTACTAAAGCTGTCCTGGCAGAGTAGGGCGACACTTGAAAAGTCGGCATAGATGGCTGCTTCCAACATGAAATTACAGGTTCTTGTGCGGATTACAACCTCCGAACCACAAAGCAAACTGAGTACTTCAACGTGCGGAAAAGGGGAGCGCGACGACAACCTGGCAACCGCATGAATTAATCCTTTATTTTCGCTTTTTTGTTTTATAATAATGCATTCACTTGTGGCTTAACGGATAAGAATAAACAACAAAGTGCCACACTGCGCTGACCTAACAAAGCCCAGATAGCGACGTATTTTTGTAGCTAATTCAGTTTCTATTAATGCTGTTTACAAATGGGAATTCTGCTGCTTTTCATTGTGTTTCAAAGCTAGGATTTAAGTTTTCATTTCACAAAAAAGGTCACTTTACTTGTCATAAAGTACTGCCAAAAATAATTTCATGACACGCTTTTGGTAGATTTATGGACTCTGAAGGCTTAATGATGTTACCGTAGCAGACGTCCTTTTGGAGTCTGAGAGAGCATTAGTGAGAACAAAAGACGCTATTGACTGCCATATGGGAGCCTGTATATTTGGACCATGGCCCAAGGAGAGGATCAAAGACTTTGACTTTTTAGGTTTCAAGTAGACGTGCACTATGTAACTTTTCTGAAGGAGGATGTTCAACCTACTTGTCTCCATGGAGATGTTATTGCTTTACCTACAATGCTCTATCTTGTCCTATTAAACTTAGGTAGTATGTAGGTGGAGCAACTGACCACCATGTGACCAACAGGTCAGATCTGTGGAGAGGCAACCCAGCTCACAATGAGACTACATGTTTTTCCAAGGTATTTCTCAGATATAAAGACGCCTGTAGTTGAATAAATGTAAGAAAAATAAGTTTAAAAGAAGTTGTGCAACAAGATATGTAATCTCCATGGAGGCAAGCCACTGGCAGACCCCCAGTCAGAAAGTTACCTAGTTTAAGACAGCCAGTAGATCTTAATTTGACTGATTTTATGTCCAAATATGAAATCTAAATATTTAAACTTTGGTTTGCATATGTCAGCCATTTTGCAAAGCGGCTGTCTCCTCACAAAATGAAACGTTTTGTTGATACGGCACATCAAGACTCTAGTCAAAATGGAGGACAACAGACTGAAGGAAAAGCTTAACCCGACTCCCCACATGGCCCGTCACACCCAGGACGCCTTTAGCCAAATGCTTCTGCAAAGTTATTTCCCTGACGAAGCAAACCACCTGCTAACACCAAACCAAAACTAAATCTGAACAGAAGCCCCCCAGGAAATAGCCATAAACTGTCAAAAATAAAATCAAAAATGTTAAGTCGGCCATCTTATTTCCTTCTCCAGATGGTTTCCCAGAACGTTGTAAAGGAGAACTATTTGCTCTTTTTTACTTTTTTGCTCTGTGACATTTTCAACAATCTGATATGGTTAGATTAGATTAAATTCACTTGTAACTTTCCCACTACTAAAATGCATTTTCAAAACACATATGTTCTCATAATTAAAGAACATTTACTCATTTTTTTCTATGTATTTGAGCAAAAATAATAAAATTGCCCCAGTACAGACATATTATATAAGCAGCTCTTGAGGTCAAAATAAGTCCGTTGTGTGCTATCAGCCTCTAATTACAAAATGTTTTATTGTCCCATAACAAAAAGTTGTAGGAGTGAAGATGTTACGCTGCTCATCCAAGTCGCTTCTTCAGTTCTGGTCAGATTACTGGTGGACACTACCTTACATCAATCGAAGGCAGGAGCTAGTTACAAAAAGCACTTATAAACTCATCATGGTGAATAATTAGGATGTTCTGAATGCAAAAGATAAGTGAGGAATAACTTTAGACCACGAAAACCGTTCAAATAAAACTAGTTTGGTTTTTCACATTTTTTAGACAGTAAACATCAGCTTTAATACTGATATTGAATGCAAATGAACTGGAGCTATATCCTCCTCATAGTATAACATTAGATCCTATAGATAGACTAAAGTGACTCCTTTTCTCTTGCATAAAAAAATAATTAAGACAGTGAAATGCTTTTGACAGTGCCCCTCTCCTCTTATCTCCTACCTGCTTTTCAAATGCTTTTACTTTCAATCATCCTGCGTGGCCGTCCTGTCTAATTGGCAGATCCTCTACAGTAGTGCACGTATCACTCTCCCTCAGCTATCTCTTTGTCTCTAAAGATGGGACCGATATAAAAAAGATGCTATCACTGCTAATCAGAATGAAAAGGACTTTGAAGAGAGTTTCAATTACTGTCAGGATAGCAGAGGAGGATAGCTATTGTTTGGCAAAAGTGGTCTTATTTCACTATATAGACGCGCATCGCATGGTAATAGCATCCTATATATTCACTTCATTGTGTGTCATATGAAAAGGAAAAACATTGTTCAAACGTATTCAATTTGCCTTTAATAACAGTGAAATTAGAAATTCAATTATTGCTGCTTTCATGCTGAAGAAGTGATTCGTATTGAAATGATTGTCCATTGCAGAAGGTAGCACCGGCGATGGGCAGGTTATAATGGGATATTGTTGGCCTTTAGCTCCTCTGGTCTGTGGTCAGCATTTAAATGTCAGCCGTGTTTCCTGGCTTTTCAGAAACAGACTGAAATGGGAAACACAGATGACATATAAGGTCCTGTTACATTTGGTTTGAATATGCAGCAATCCAGACTCACATTATGCCCACAGTTTGATTTGAGGTGATATTATTCATGCTGTGTGCTCAGGGCTCTATATATGCAGCGCCATATGTAACAGACAGATGCATCGCGTCATGTTTCTATCAGAGCCAATAGAATTGATTTTGAGCTGTATTAGATTGGATCACTGCTGTGTCTTTGACTATGAAGGCAAATAATGACTCTTGTAGCTGTCAGTTTTCCCATGGATTGTTTGACATAATGGTGTTGTCAATACACCTTTTTAGCATGTGGCTGTTGTAATCATTATAATTATTTATTTTTTTTTGTAATCAAATTTTTATTCAAGTATCAATCTCAACTGCAGCTATACAGGTTACAATCCGATTACATATTTCCCCCTTTTTCACAGAAAAAAAAAAAAGAAAAAAAAAAAAAGTTAATAATAAATAATAATAATAATAATAAATAAATACAAAATAAACATATAGAAATAACACACTTTGTAATAATAATTATTATAGTAAATAATATAAATAATATAAAAAGTAAAATAATGAAAATGAAAATAATCCCATCCAGGTTTGAATTCCTTCCATACAGTAATTGCAAATTTCCTCCATCCAAAGACAACAGCAGAAATTACATTATGCATGTTCATTATGTACTATATATAAAACGGAACTGAGCATACACAAATTGTATTAGTATATCTTTCATGAATATACAGTTTAACAGAAGCATCCACATAGTGCAAAAAAATAAAATAATAATAATAATAAAAATAAAATAAAACAAAAACAAAAGGTAATATATTCAGATCTCGATTTTGGAGAGTAAGTTAGACCAGCAAAAAATGTTTTTGGCTTTTGCTCCATGCATCCAAGCAGCAGAAAACTCCAGCTGAATTATTTCTCGGTAAGATAGAAGCCGCCCTTTTACAGTCAGAGGTTGAAGGGATTTCCAACGGCATCTTACAATTTTTTTGGCAGATGTGAGGCCTGCTAAATTGATTATAATTATAAATATTAAAGATAAAGGAACTTTTCCTGGTGCATGGTCCACCACCTCCTCGTCTTCAGATATTATCGCTGAATGGCAATAAAAATAGTTAAAATGTCCGTTTTTTATTGCTAAAGAAAGATATGCATTCTTACTATGGGAAGGGTCATCCCTCCACGGATATGGCCCGTAACGTCATCTGTTTGTCTCTGTTTAATGCAGTGCTTCTCAATTATTTTCTCTTGTGCCCCCCCTATGAAGAAGAAACACTTTCACACACCCCCTACTCTCCGCTCCAACTATAATAGTACAATTTGTCTATAAAATTGTTGTAAGTACTATATAACAACAAAACAAAAAAAAAAAATAAATATAGATCAACTTACAACAAAAAAATGACTTACAGTGCTCGCTGTTTTACTGAAGTGACATTAACAAAGCGGGATGATTGTTGGCAATATTCGTCCCCCACCAGGGGGGTGGGCCCCACTATTTGAGAAGGACCGGTTTAATGCCATACAGTGGAACATCCTAGGCAACGCTATAACATATCCATGGAGATGAGCAGGTGCAGGGGATTTACACATTTTTACACTTAATATGATGTCTGCAGGCAGTCTCACATTACAATTCAAAACACACACACACACACATCTTGACTCTAATATATCAATCTTGAGGACTGAAGGATCAAATACTGCCTAAAATACTTCAAACTCAGAGTGAAGCAGTGCAAGTAACTCTTTACCTCAGATCACCTCCCCTGCCTGTGGTCCCAGCGCCTGACCTTATCTGTGCATGTGTGTTTTTCTGTTTACTCTCCATGGACCTCTTCTTGATATTGTGACTGACTGGAGTCTGATTTACAACTAAAATGAACGAGATAATTGCTCGCTGATGACTCCTAATGAATCCCATTTGATTGATACTCGCGATAACGATAATAAATGCGCTGTCCACTATCACGGGATTGAATTCATACTGGAGTTATCAGGATCCGGAGGTGAGAAAGAGAGGCTTTTTTTTTTGGCACTTGTAAGTTTGACACCATTTAGTCCTTGTCTCTTGGCAGTAGATATACAGAGCTATAGTTCAGCCTTGGGAGATTTCCTCAGCTCCACACTCTCATCTTGTCATATGTTGTGAATGGTGCAAAAATAAATTGACTGAATTAGCCTCAAATCTCTATATTTTACAGATCGCTTGTACTCCAATGATCTGAAGAGCATTTTAAAGTCTTCTCTGGCTCTCTGCTCTGGCTTTCTGGAGTTTAAATCAGTTTTAATGTAGTCCACGGCTGATTTGTTTATTGCTTATTTTAGCGTTGTTGTATTTGTGTCAGTGTTACTGCTGTAGAATTGAAATGAATGTTTCTGATACTCTGTCATTCCTCTGCCTCGCCAATAGCTGTGTATTTGTAACAACCCATACTCGGATTGTGTTCGTATCAACGACATGTGATTGGTTTATTAAAGAAAAATTAGATTTGACTTTCTCAAATACATAACAATATTGTCTGTAAGGAATGGAACATCTCAAGTTATTGCACTCATGTGTTTTGTCTCTTTTGATAATTCAATCTACTAAAATTGAATTGTAATAAAACATGCAATAAAAGTAACTTCATAAGCATTGTACATGAAGAATGTGCATATTTTATGTAATACGAGTTTGGCTAATTTCAAATAACTGACAAAAAATCCCGACCAGTTTGAGATAGCTCTAAATCGTCTGATCTCAAATAGTATGGAGGGGTTTCATTTCATTTATTCCCTATGTTTCTATTCCACAACCATTTGTATTGTTTGTCTTCCATTGGACTCAGTCATGTGTAGAATGAATGCAAAGTAATAAAAATGCATCAGTCTTATATAACGCTTTTCCCGTCTTCCCCCCGGCCCCTGTGACCACCACCAACACTCACACACTCAGCAGTGGAAGGTGACAAAGTAAAAGTAGTAAAGTACTGTAGTTAAGCCACATTTTAGGTATCTCTATGTTACTTAAGTAAATTTTACAGTATAGTATCTGTACTTTTTACTAAATGTTACTACATTTTTGAACTGGAGACCTGTTGTAAAGGCTGAGGGGGTTATTTTTCACACATTTGTATTTTGAACAAGCAAGAATAAGCAAAGCAAATAAGCTTATACTTTTTTTCATATGATACATTTACTTTTATTAGAGTATTTCTTTGCTCCGGTGTCTGTACATTAACTACTACTTCCACCACTGCACACACCACATTCACACTATAGGTTTGTCCACAGTTAGAACGTTATACATAGCAAAGCACAGTGTTTTATATATAAAGAGTGTGACTGTATCTACACATCTATCTCCACAGTTGGCATGACGTCTTGTTCGTTTCCTCCCTGTATTTCAGACGGGCTGATGGACTGCGTAGACCCAGACTGCTGTGAACAGTTGAGTTGTGGTTCGGACCCGCTGTGTCACGGCTCGTCAGACCCCCTGTCTCTCCTGCAGCAGAGCCCCCTCCCCCCCACCGGCCCCACCCACAGCTTCTCTACCGACGTATACGCTTTCTCCTGGGCAAGAGCGCCACCCACACCCTGCCCGGAGAAGTGCCCTTCGATACCAGGTAGGTTAAGTCTGTCTGTATGTGCGCCAATGTTAAACTGAATTCACTGTTTGTGCTGTATGTCATTGAGTTGTCCTATAATTAAAGGGAAAGGAGTAAATCTGTGCATTAAAGGGAAGGATTTTTTTTTATTCTTTATATATTATATTTATATATTATATATATATATATATATATATATATATATATATATATATATGATATTTATTCAAAGCTTTTTAATACTACAGCCTTTTATAGCTGAGCATTAGGTTTGGTTGAAGTAAGCGTTTTCATTACACCCCTGATGAAAAGTATTATTAGTTTCTATAGTTTTTATTTTCTTCTTCGTCATCTTAGCACAGCATGCAGCCACTCTTTTATAATATTTTCTGAAATGTAACTGTAACACCCACAAACTTAATAATCCCTGCCAACATAATAAACCCATGGCTATTTTTAAAACTAGTGGGCTAGTTTAAATTGTTTGCATTCATTGTTTTAGCCCATAAAAGCTGGTATTTGGTCTGGCCCAGAGCTGGAGAGGATTGACCATAGACTGTATATATAAAGGGACATATCTAACCTGCTAGCTGCTGCGTTCCAAATAGGAAGTGAGCATGGGCGCGCTTACGGCTCCATCAACTCTGGCTTTTCTGTATTGAAAAACTGTCACACCTCTCTCTGTAACTGCTGCTGTCAGACTCATCATTTTAGTCTTAAAATGTTTGTATTAACCTGCTCTACATGGTTCTGGTATTTTTATTTAGCTAAAATCTGAACATTAAGAACAGACAAATCAGGCGCCTTCTTTCCCCGAGGTCATTCCTGGTAGCATTAGCAACAAGTTTGATTGACAGTGTTGCTAAGCGCCCACTCCCTGCTAAACCAGCTGCACGGGCGGAAAGAGGTGTTACCTTCAACAGCCTCGCTCCGGATTGGCTCTTTGGTTGCTATGATACACATGGTTGGAATTTCATATATAGAACTCAGCTCCAAATTTGCCCTTATAACTTTTAGCCTCGATGATCTTCATTTGACTGGAGCTGAGCGCGATGGGTGACGTCACGCTCCCTCAGTCTGTTACTTTGTGTCTAAGTGCATTAGAAATAAAGTTGGTACAGTCTATGCGATTGATATATGTTAGATTTTTTTTCTATAGAATTAGTATTGATTCATTTTAACATTTACACATTTGCTTTGGCTGAGTAGTATGTACCATGCCTTTATTGTCTCCCCTGTTACTCCCTAAGGAATAGTATTAAGGTATAGTGCGTTCAGTTGTTTGCTTTTCCTGGTTTGACCCATTCTCATGTGTCCTGCGTTGAAAGGACATGAATAGCACATAATGGTCTCTGGTCATTATTGGCGTAACGACAAAGCCTGCGTGCGGCTGTGATCGAGCTCCTTTATGTGGACCCATGTCTGGTTGCTCCTCCTGGGACCTCCTCCGCTCTGAACACTGTCCTTCAGACCACTGTTTGTTTGTGCATTAATGCTTAATGTGTCATTCACTGACACCAGTTGTAAAAGTGTCAGCATCAATATTTCAGAGCTCACATCTCGCTGCTGCCGCTGCTGCTGTGGAGGGCGTCCTAAAAACTTCAGATGGGAGAACACAACAAATCAACAAATACTTCAGCTCATGTCTCAGGAAAATTGATGTTTCGGACTCAAAGCTGTTTAGTTTGGGGCTATAATAAGAATGAGAGCAGTAAAATGCATTCTGGGTAAATTACGATTTTATTTCAGGCCAGATCGACTAAACATAGTGTCTGTCTAAAAACTTAACTCATAGTTCACTAAAATTCATGCTGGCAGATATGATTACAGAGTGTTTATTTCTTCACTGTAAAAAGATAGATAAGACAGATACTTATATTGTCAAGGTACACATTTTTTTAAAAAAGCAATGAACCAGAAAAGTGACAGAATTGTTTAAACGACCCATATTGCACAAAATTAACTCTTGTGAGCTTTAACCCATGTTAAAATACTGTAATACCTGCACTTGTGTTTTCTTTCATGTTTCACATTTGAGCAATCAACTTTTAATAGTCTGTCTGCATCTCCAAAGCTCAAAATGCTTTGTTCCACCTTGTGATGTCATGAAGCGGTAGTTTTCGAGTTAACAGCTACTTTTTACCTTCAGTTCAGTACAGATTGAAAATTCCAGGACTAAAACAGTCCAAATGACTCTAGTGAAGGTGTATGGAGTTTACAAACACAGTTGAGTACTTCCTGTATTATATGACATCACAAGGTGGAATAGAGTGTTTTCAGATGAGAGAATAACTCAGCCTAAATATGCAGCGTTTTTGTTAAACATGTGTAAAAAGGAAACAAAACAAAACTCCAGCTTTTTGATGAGGAAACAACATTATAACATAGCTCAAAAAAAAAATAGTTTAACATGGGTCCTTTAAAAAATCCCATTCATTTCAACTGAAAATTACAGTATTGCTGCTAAAATATTACACTTGTGCAAAATGTTCAATGTTCATATGCTCCAACAAGTCAAAAGCTCACTCTTTCTCTGGGCTTTGTAATCTGTTTAGAATGTTTTTGCTGTAGAGATTGGCAGCCCTATGCGATATACAACACAACCAGAAAAGAGCCCTCTGGGAACTTCCTGATTAAGGTGAATATAGGCTCCAAATAAGATAAGACGTATTTTTTTGCCATCCCCTAATTCCGGCTAAATCCCATTTCTCTGACAAACAACAACTTCCAACCAATTACTTCCTGTCTATTAGCCAAATCCCACTGTCAGGAAGACAATTTATCCAGTGAAGAAGCCCCTCGCAGTCTGAAAAATGACACTGACAGCGCCTGTGGTCTACAATGGAGCGCTCCGGCACTAACACTAATTGTTCACTGGGGCTCCGGACACTTCCTTTGGCAAACATGGAAAGATGGATGACGTCCCGCTCACTTTTCAGTTACTGTGGTCTCTGCGAGCTGCCTCTTTTCATCCAGACCCCGTAACGGCATCAGCAAAGCCATAATTATGAGAAATCTCTGCCTCTGTTTTGTGTCAGGAGCATAATCAGGTGACACTCGATATCGCCATGGAAACCCAGGTCCAGGGCTTGCGGGACACCTCAGTTCAACCCGGAGAAAGATACGTACTGTGCCAAAAGTGGAAATTAAAATATCGACTAATTGAATAAACAAATACATTTTGTGAAACTTGTTATGGATAATTATGCTCGTAAACAGAATTTAGAGAAGCCTGGACACCTGACCTCAGTTAAACCCAAACATTGCTGCAGAATACATCAGTTAGGAATATGTTTTTTTCTGACTGCATTAACTAATACAGACAAGACACTGGTAAAACAGACGGAGCTGCTTTTTAATACAAATTAAATACAGTACATGATTTTTATACAAATCACATAAATGAATTTTACTTTTCAGTCCTGTTCAAAAATGTAGTGGAGTAGAAAGTACAGATACTGCTCTCAAAGTAGTAGATATTGAAGTAAAAGTAAAAAGTATCCCCTGAAAATTTTTTTTAAAAGTACAGATGTTTACATTTTTTTACTTAAGTACAGTTGCAATGTATGGTGCAGAATATGAGTGAGTAACATATTTTCTGATTAGATTAACTAATAAAGGCAAAACACTAGTAAAACTGATATAGATTTTATTTATTTATTTTAAATACAGATTATATAAATATTTTTTGCATCAAATCCTACCTCTCTATTTGCAGATACTAATCATCTCAATGCAGTGGTTATTTCAAATGTATAGACGACATTATTATCATGCTTTTCAAAATTGTTCAAAGCAGATAATTTGTCATTAATTCTAAATGTCAAATATGAGAGAGTTTTGAATTGATGACAAATTGTGCTGGAAGGAACATGAGCATGCCAGACAGAACTGGTTTGGTTTAGTTTGTATTTTACAGTCACATCATTAGCGATCTTTTGTTCTCATACTACATTCATAACTACAATAGAAGCGGACAGCAGGAACATTTATGAAAACAAACAGGGGTGTAGCACCAAATTCTGGGCCCCGGGTACAAATCCTCTCGGTGGGCCTGCACTACGTCTAATGAAAAATGCGCATTATAGACTTTGTGAGTGGCCCCACTCTGCACTGGGCCATGGGAAAATAGTACCCTTCACGCCCCCTCCCAGTCTGATGCCTCTGCCTTTAACCCATTATTTGATTTCATTTACTATACAGCAGTGGTGGAAGAATAACTCAGTTTTGTTACTTAAGTAAAAGTACAGATACCCAAGAAAAAAGGCATCACAGGAAAAAATCTAGTTATGCGAAAGTACTAAAGTACCCATTTAAAATGTACTTAAATAGTAAAAAGTAAAAGATTTTGACATTGAATAAAGCTTCAAATGTATTGATTTAGACTTTTCAGTGACTGGAGAAAGTGGAGAAAGTACAGATACTTGCACTCAGACGTAGTGAAGTAAAAGTGATCCACTTAAAAAATGTACTAAAAAGTATATCTAACATTTATACTTAGTTACAGTACTTTTACTAATTTTACCTCATTACATTCCACCACTGCTACAGTTTCCATATACTCAATATACAAAATGAGCATAGCTCTTAAACAGCAGTGTCATATGAACCATGTTGTGGTCATGCATCTCCCACCTGGACTGTGCATGGTCATGTCTTGTTATCACCATAAGAACATTTTGAGTTTGTTTGTGAGACTCCTCAGTCGATGTCTGAAGGAAGTGATGTATTGTTGAGAAATGTCAGCGTGCTATTTGTCCTCCCCTGTTCACTTCAATAAACACATGGATTCATTAAAGGTTCTTGTTTTTGGAAAGAAAATCAATGGCTGCTTTCCAGACAAGAGAAACAAATAGGACAATTGTGGCCACCCAGTCGTTAGAGCCGTCTGCTCATCGCTCATGGAGATATTTGCACTCATGATTTAGTGACGAGATAACACGGACGCACAATTAATCGAATCGAAATCACAATTTGAAAGGACGCGATTAACAAATCTAAAAGGCTGCAATTAGCTCTGTGCACAACAGCGCCCTGCAACCTCTCTGTGACCGTCACTACTTCCTGTCCAATTTGATCTCTGTGGGGTTTTTGCACACTCACGCTAAAATGAATAAATAATAAGGCTAGTCGTGGGTGGATGTCACTGACAACATGTTAAAAACTACACTGATAAAATGAATATTTCACCTGACGACACTTCTGTGTTTACAAAGAGAGATGTTTGTGTCTCAATGCTAACCCTAATGCTAATGTTGAGCCATAATAAATATTAAAACAACAGCACAAACTGTATTCTACATTCTACAAAAGTATTCTACATTTAAAAATCAGTTGGGTAGTCTGAATTTTAATATTTTAATAGGCTGTTTATTTTATTTTTTGTGCTTTTAATAAAAGTTAGCATGTGTTTTGAGACACAGCGAGCTAGTGAGCGTGCTACCATGCACAAAGCCAGTTATTTAAGTACCACAATTTCCTCCATCAACCACAAAATCTCATATTATCTCTTATTCTGCATAAAAAGTGCTAACCCTGTAGTTTCCATGTGTATAGACATGTTCAGGTAGAGAAGTAGAGACGCAAATTGAATGCATAGGCTAGTCTCGGCTGGCCTGGGAACGCTTTGGGGCCCACAGGGGAGCTGAAGGACGTGTCTGGGGTGGGGGAAGTCTGGGAGTCCAAGCTTAGACTGCTGCCCCTGCGACCCAGCCCTGGATAAGCAGAAGAAAATGGATGGATGAATGAATGGATAGATGGGCTTCTAACATATTTGAGTAACTTGGATGCATATAGCTTGTTTGTAGCTCTCCGGCGCTCGTATAGTACGTCATTTAGAACTATTTCCCATGATTTAGTTTATATGTAGACCTGGTTTAGTGGGCTACAGTAATGGTAAATGCTCACATTTTTGTATAGCGCTTTTCCACCTTCAAAACTTTGCCTCACCCATTCACACACATTCACACATCAGTGTGCACAGACACTGGGGGCAAAGGGATTTAAGTGTCTTGCCAAGGGTCAACGACATCTGTGAGAGCTGGAATCACACTACCAACCTGTGGGTTAGTGGATGTGACCACTCAACCAATGACGTTTATGTCGAGAGCGGGATTCGAACCACCAACCTTCGTATCAGAGGGCAAACACCAACTGAGCTACTGCTGCCCATAAATCCTGTTTTATAGCTAGTTTGGAAATCATATACACATATAGGAAACTATTTTGATACTTAAAATCTGTCTAGCTAAGTTAAAAATGTAATTCAATGAAGACTTTTTTAAACATCTGGACTTAATTAAATGTATTGATTTATTTATTGCACTGTGATGGCTGTAAAGTGTAACAGAAATAAACAAAGCCTTATTGAGCTATGAGAAAACAGTGCTTAGACTAATCCCATTCACTGTTTATTTATCCTTTCAGTAAAAATATGGAAATACAGCTTGTACAACTCTCGTATAAATCTTGTTTTTATTTGCTTGGATGAGACATAACTCCAGATGTTAGCTCATTGTAATCCAGCACATTAATATTCAAATCAGAGGTGTTATTTTTGCCACAGGTTCCTCTGGCTCTCACACCTAAAACGTGATGTGAAGTTTGAGCTGCTGCTGTGACAGTGTGAGGCATTTTACTGTGTGGAGTTATATTTACGGCTTCTGTACTATGTCGTGGAAGCAGATTGTGAGTGCTTTGTTTCTCACTGAAGGTCACTGAGGCTCTTTCATGTAGCTGTGCTTTTCAAACTGTGATTAGACCCAGTGAGGGGCAGGAGTGAGGTGCATTCACTTGACCAAATGTTTGAATGGATCATAATCCTCCCTGTTGTTCAGTTAAACGTCTATAGTTTAAGTTTATTGCATGTCATGTGACCAGCTAGAATGCACGAACAAGTAGAAGTGTCTGACGACTGAACGTTTCGAAGTTGCCTGTTTGTGCTGTAGTATTTATATGATTTGTTAGTGATTTTATAATCCTCCCTGTAGTATATACTGTCTATAGCAGGGGTGTCCAAACTTCTTTTCACCGAGGACCACATACTGAAACATATTTGAAGCGGAGGGCCAAATACCAGAGTCAATACAGGGAGTTAAATGGTGCATTTAACACAGGTTTGACAGAGACATTGTACCTTTATTAAGACTTGGAAGATTATTTTTAGGTCTGCGTCACAATGCAGTGTGATGTTATTCAGGTTATAGAGGTAGAATTTCTTCAGGTTGTAGTAAAAAATGCTTCCTGATCAATTGGGCCAGTTTAGGAGGAGGCATGAGGGCCAACAAAAATTGGTCTAAGGGCCACATATGGCAAACAGCATGTCGTGTGACCAGCAAAGACTCAATGCGCTAACAAGGTGAAATGTTACACTGACAGCATGAAACTATTTTGAAGTTACTCTTGAACAAACTCGTACTTCCCATGTATCATGTGATCTGTATATTTGTTTTTGGGTTTTTTTTAAATTGTTGATTTTTATCTGAAGGACTTTGGGCAGCTGAGGTTGTTTTTTAAATGTGATAAGTAAAATTTAATAATTTTTTTCTGCAATGTATGTGATTTTCCAATTTCCATGTTTTATGGATTTTGAAAATAGTTTTATTCTTGTCTTGTTTAAGTAGAATGACAAAGAAGAATGCACCTCTTTGTGCTGCAGTATTTACATTTCAGTATGATTTCATCGCTGTAGTTCAATAAACCTGTCTATAGTTTAAATGTATTGGTTTATACAGCACATGCGACCAGCACAGACTTAATGTGCTAATAAGCAGAAATATTTCATTGACATTTAGGTAAATGTTTGAAGTTTTAAATATAATAACTCCCAGCGCTGACCTTGAGTTCATGGGAAAGTAAGAAGTATCATTCTTTTTATTTCAAAATGAGCAACATTCTCTACTTGCAAAACTCTTTACTGCAATGTGCATGCATTTTTTTTTTTTTTTTTTTTTTTTAGTTTGAGTAGGATGAAAAAAGAGAATCCGTAACATAAAGTGTGACCTAAATAACTGTATGTATTTAGTTGGAGTAGTGCTGTAACTTTTACTTGCATACAGTGGTGTACTTCTCCCTCCTGTGGTGCTGAGTACTTGCAGTTGTTTACCTCCTACACAAGGTCGTTGGGCGAGTGCGTCACAATGCAGTGTCGCTTTCACACCGTGATTATGCTCTCCATCATTATAAAGCTGTCATCGCTGCCTCGTGTTGTTTACGTTTCTATATTTTTCTCTTTTTACCTTTTTTCTCCTTTGTCTTTCCAGTCGAGTGGCGGTAATTCGCGGAAACGTGGCTCTCCAGGATGGGTCTCCTTTGGTGGGAGTCAACATAACCTTCCCACAACACCCCGAATACGGCTACACAATCAGCAGAAAGGACGGGAGGTACTGCCCCAAACTGCAAACAAGCACAAGCACAGCATTATTTCATTGTTCTCAACACTCAATCTAATTCTACTTCTTTTATTAAATTGCAGTTTTGATGTGGTGACATTGGGAGCCATGTCCGTGACCCTGATGTTCCAGCGACCGCCCTTTCTGCCCCAAACTCGCACAATATGGACGCCCAACAACAACTTCCTGGTGTTGGATCAGGTGACCATGTCCAGAGAGGAAGTGGAGAGTCCAAAATGTGACGTCATGAGCGTGCTGAGTCCATATCCACTGGTGCTGCCCTACCCTCTGCCAAGATACACCGGAGCGTGTTCTGATAAAGGTGCCGCCATACCAGAACTACAGGTAAACTACTACTCGTACTTCTGCTCGAAAGCCTGCCACCTGCTTGTCTCCATGGAGATGTTATTTTTTGGAATACGGGATAAACTTATCAACCTCCATGGAGACAAACAGGCAAAATTACCCATCGGAGAAGCGAGCCCACTCACAGAAAGAACGCTTGTTTTTGTGAGATATCATTAACAAAACAATGCAACTGAATAAATGTGTGATAGCCAAGTTTAATAGTTTGATGTAAATTGCATTCATTAGTCTTATTTTGCAGATAATACAGAGGCAATTTTGTACACGAAGAACTGCAGAAGGGCCAAGCGTTATTATGAAGTCCAAATATACGTCCATAATTAGTTTGAATCGATATTTTTTTCCCTCACAAGTTCTCCGATGTGATTTAGTGGTTCAATATACAAGCAACTGAGACTGCCATTTACTGAGTCAGCCATTCTTTTTTTTTTTTTTAATAAATTGTTGTTCTTGGTACTTATTGTTCAGTTACCTTCCAATTTTTACCCCCCATCCCCATCCGCCCACACGTCAGCATTCAATTAATAGCCGCTGACAGCCCAAGCCAAGTAAGTGGTATCATATTGGCTGAATTGTCATTTTTATAGAAACTGCAAAACTGTGAATAGAATGAATTATTATAATGAAGCTGGTATGATTGCAGTCTTACATCAGTCTTACAAACTACTCAAACTAAAATTTTTTTTCAAAACATGTATTTATTCGCTTATGTAATTCTTTCAGAGCCAGTCAGTTCAGAGCTGTGAACGTTAGAGTCTTTTAGGGTATACATGTAGTCCAGTTTGTATTATTTATTTATGTTATTATGTTAAATCTAGTACACACTTAGCTGTTAAATGGGATATGAGCGCGGGGCACACTGGGGGAGGATGCAGGTGCAGTGTATGCTAATATGCCCCAAATGGAAATGCGTATTCAGATTAACGTGGACACATGACAGTCGGTGAAAATGAGCTTTAGATGTATTTTGCAACAGCTCAGCAACAAACCAACTCCGGCGTCACGGATTTCTGCAAATTGAGCTCATTCCATATTTACATCATGCAAATACCAAAGGAAGTCAATGTAACTGGCTGCTCTGCTTAGACACAGGCAAATGAGGTGCTTCAAAGGCAGATGGAGGTCAAGTTCAATGGGGACATTTACATGGCCTGTGAAATCAGACAAGGATCTGGACTAGAATAATCAGATTACACAATAATTAGATCTGATTTTTGGTGGCCAAGAAAAATCTGATCATGCAAAACACCTGGTGACATGCATCTGTCAATTGCTGGGTTTCAGATGACCTCACAACATTCTATAGGCCAGTAATGTTTAATACAGAGGAGGACAGTTAAAATGAATATTGTTTAAATACAGATTGTTGTTGTAATACTTGTACTAGTACTTGAGTCTTGTCACTAATAGGCAAGGTAAGGGAAGTTTATTTGTAAAGCACAATGTGTGGCTGTTGATAGAAATGATCAACATTCATGAATCTAGATTTTGTATATTTCATGACAAAGTACAATGTAATAAACAGGAAAACTATCTCTTGCCCCCATTAGATTATGACGCCATTTTTGACCTTGCCTTATTAGTTTGGCCTTCTTTACATGATTTTTATTGCCAAAACCCGCATATGTATGAACAATCAAAAAGACTTCAGATTACTAACATCAGATATACTGGAACTAATCTGATAACTCCAGAAATCCGATAATGATGAGATTTTTGGTGTACCTGCAAACATAGCTAGTAATTACAGATATACACAGTGGAGTTGCTGAGCTAACAGTCTTTCTATTTTTGCAAAAACACATTAAATCCAATGAAGTTTTTATATTTGCTAATGTCTCAACTTATCTCTTCATCTGCTCTTTTAAAATAACCAACAAGATTCGACCTGATTAGTGAACCATTATTGGTTAATCCGTTCTGCAAATATTACCTCTGGACAAATAGAGATCGAAAATGAAAAGCACAGTGCCTAAAACCACTCATCAGAAAAAAAAGTTGGTTGATTTAAGGTAATCAAAACTGCGGAAATGTGGATAAAAACATGTCTGCCGCCGCCACCCATTAGCTCTTAATCTCACAGATGGCAGAGTCTGATAAAAACAATAAACCAGAGACAGATTTGTTTTAGAGATTATACTTTCAAATGCTTTTCTTTGTTATGGTTGTGAATGCCAAGTTTATTTTGGACTTAAAAACACCTTAATGCATGAATGGTTCCACCCTGTACCTCTCACTTACACGTTTTACTTAACAGGCCCATATTGTGCTATTTCCTGATCTATGTTATAATGTTGTTTCCTCGTTATAAAAACAGACCTGGAGTTGTGTTTTGTTTAATTCACACATATTTAACACACAAACGCTGCATACAGTATTTCAGATGAGTTCTTCTCCCAAACTGAAAACACTCTGTTCCACCTTGTGATGTCATGCAGTAATACAGGAAGTGCTCCAGTGTGTTTTTAAACTCCATACACCTTCACTAGAATCATTTGCACTGGAATCTCTATTGATCAAAAAGTTAAAAGGAGCTGTTAACTTGAAAACTACCGATGACATCACAAGGTGGAACAGAGCATTTTATTGCAGGATTACTCAACCTTTTATGAATGAACACAACTCCAGGGATGTTTTTGAGGAGGTGACAGCATTATAACACGGCTTATAGCTCAAAAGAGTCAATTTTGCATTATATAGGACCTTTAAACAATAATTACACATATTGATTAAACAGCTCAGAAATGACAGAGCTGCAAGAAGCTTGGGAATTACCTAAGAATATGAAGAACTGAATGAAAAAAAAAAAATATGCAAAGGAAAATGTTACAGATAAGATAAGATAACAGCAACAGCAAAGTCCAAGAACCTTAGAATAACAAGTATACAAATTATGCCAAAAATGTAACAGTTTATTATATAAGTTCAGTTGAATAGGACTAGATAATAAATGGAATAGAATAATAAACTTAGCATATAAAACCCTGAAATCTACTTATGCTACAAGCTCATACAAATAGGTGCACTCTGCTGCCAACCGCCAACCTTCAGATCAGTGGATAAACACTCTACTGAACTGAGCTATTGTCGCTCCATTTTATTTTTAATTTTTGTTATGGACCATTCTGGGAAAGGCCAGGATTTGAACAAGGACAAGATTTTTATGTGAGCGGATCTAATTCGTTCACTGGGCACATTTACATGGCCAGTAAAAATCTGATAACTGGACTAGAATCAGATGGTAAATGGTCACATTTTTATACAGCTCTTTTCCACCTTCAACGCACTTGAAGCGCTGTACATCAAGGAGCCACTCACTCATTCACACACACTCACTCATACACCAGTGTACACATATGCTGGGAGTACAGTGGGTTGTGTCTTGCCCAAGGACACTACAGCAGCATTCATCTGTGGGAGCTAAAATTGCACAGCCAACCAGTGGATCTGACCGCTCTACCATGAACATGTAAGGTTAAAATAGTACTTTAAAATGAGTAAAAATTACTTTTGCAGAGTTCAGTTATTACCCAAGAAAGAATGTAGCAAAGACAAACACAAGAGAGAGTTGTTACAGAATAACTATGGATTTGAAACGTTTCATTTATGGGAATTGGTCTTAATGAATTGAGACCGTTTTAAATGTTTCATGATAAATTGGATAGTGATTATTTTTAAGGAGACATTGTTATTGATGAAATATTGTCGTTAAAGGTGCTTTTATGTAAATAGGCTCTTTAATGTCTCCTGTACCTGCCCGAGGACTGCAGATGGAGAGTAGCCTGTAGCTATATTTGGAGCAGACCATTTTTTCTCCTGAGATTAATGTTTTCTGTGCATTGTCCTTGTTTTAAATAAATCAATAAATACAAATATTTTGTCCAATTGCAATAATTTGTTTTAAAATGTATTGATTAACTGACAAATGGTAGCAGGTTTGTGATTTCAGATTTCTGTTGTGCATGTAAAACAGATCCACTGGCCTAGAGGCTGGTGCTGCTGTAATGTCCTTGGGCAAGACACTTAACCCTCTTCGCCCTCAATGTGTGCGTACACCCCTGTATGAATGTGATCTACAGATCTAATCTACAGAGGTGGCACGTTTTATGCAGAATTTGAGAGGATATATAGCTGTTTGAGAGGGAATTTACAATTTGCCAACTGCGTCCACTCAAATTGAGATTTCAGTTTGATTGCGATTGATCTTACACTCTAATAAGACGCAGTTTTTGTTAAAGCCATCGGATTCAACAGCATTTTTCTTCCTCAGTAAAATTCTCTTTAGTCTGCCTTGTCTCACTTTGCTCTTTCTCATTCTCCGCAGGCAGTCCAAGAGGAAGTTTCAATCCCCGGTGCTTTTGTCAAACTCAGCTATTTGAGCACTCGAGCAGCGGGCTACCAGTCACTGCTCAGGGTGCTGCTCACTCCTCCGTCTCCCTTGTCCCCCGTGTCTCCCTCGGGTGGGCTCTCTAAAGTCCATGTCCGCGCTTCGGTGCAGGGGAGGCTTTATCAGAGGTGGTACCCCGCTGGGCCTGGTCTGGTCCACAGACTGGTCTGGAACAAGACGGACATCTATGGACAGGAAGTGTGGGGGCTCACTCATGCTACAGGTAAAGGATGAAGAATGTTTTGTCTATTGGTGGGTTTCAGGTTATATAATGTGATGATGTTATACTGCAAGATGGGGGACAGGAGCCAGATTTCCCTATTGATTATAATGTACTTATAAATGTAAATGCACAAATGTTGAACTTGATTATTCCAATTAGTGACAAGACCCAAGAACTCCCTGTATTACAACAACAAAATTTAATTTAAACTACATTTTAGCTGCCCCTCATCTGTATTAAAGCCCCTTATTATGCTATTGTCTGATCTATGTTCAAAAAGAAAACGCTCTGTTCCACCTTGTGATGTCATGTGACAATACAGGAAGTACTCCACTGTGTTTTTAAACTCCATACAGCTTCACTACAATCATTTGGATATTTTCAGCTCTTGAATTACCAGTCTACATTAAAGAAATGGTAAACGGAACCTTTAACTTGAAAACTATCACTACATAACATCACAAGGTGGAACAGAGCATTTTGAGCTTTGGAGATGTAGACAGACTAATAATAAAGGGTTACACAATGACTTAAAACTCTCAAGAGTTCATTTTGTGTAATACAGGCCTTTAAATATGATTGTCCTATAGAATGTTGTGATTTCATGGAAAAGGCACCAATAGCTATTCAAATTTAGATTACTCTGGCTTGTCTCATGTGATATTTGCTCTGTTACGGTGTGTTCATACTAGTCTCAGTTTAGACTAATGTAAATTTGGTTTAGTCCAGTTCTAGTCCTGGTCTAGTGCTGGTGTAGTTCCAGGTTTACTCTAGATCTTGTCCTAGTGGTGCAAAGCTTATGTGTAGCCTACTTGGTGTGAAATGTGAGCCATTTGCACAAAACCTGGATGAGACACTGGAACGACAATAAACAAATCTCTGCTCATGCAGCATAAAACCATTATACAGTTCATTCTCTATCATGAGTATGTAGAACTAGTCTAGTCTTAATATGCTGTTTTTGTTGCTATCAAATGTTGTATGGGAAATACAATTTTACTGCTGGTAAAGGCGCAGTGTGTAACTTTTGTGATGGAAGCTTCTACTTGTCTCCGTGGAGATGTTATTGCATTGCCTACATCTGCTACAGTATGGCGTTAAGCTTGTATATCTCCATGGAGACAGACAGAGCAAGTGCAGGTGAAGCATTTTTTATCAGTGAAAATGTCTCTAATAAAAGAAATGGAAGATGTTTAATGTCGTACTGTTACATTCCAAGCAAAGCCATTACATCCCATGGAGACGAGCAGGCAGCAAACACTCCACATGAAAAGTTACATAATGTTCCTTTAAGTTGTGGTCTTGCATGTTTGGTTGTAGTTAAGAGCTGGTTTAACCCTGGTGGAGACTGGTTATAGAGATACAATGTTTTCACCAGTGAAATCAAATCTTACAAATTATCATTCAAAAGTCATTACCAATTCATTATGCATTTGTAAAATCCTAGTTAGAAAACATTGGCGATTGATTTGACATTTAGTTAATGTAGCAGTCACATCTGGGTGCAATTAAGCCAGACAATTTGAACAAATATCAGCTAGTCAGAAACAATGATTTTTTTAAATTATTTTTTCTACCCCTTTGCAAAAATGGATGCTGCTCAAATGCACTCAAATTAAAATAAATCTGCATTTGAAGAAACAGTAGCAACACGCTGTATCATAAACCCCGCCCCCCTTTCAATGTGATTGGTTAGGCATGGTTTGATTGACAGGATGTATGCATAGAGCCACTTACTTTACCGAGAAGCAGGTGGTTCTGCAGCTAATTCTTATTTTGCTTATTTAGGAAAACGCAACTTCATTAAAGCTTTTTCTCCTGGTGGGATTTGATACATTTATTACCAGCTTTTGTCCCCACTGTGTAATTTATATCACGGATAAGAACAGTGACTTAAACAAATAACTTCTCTGTCTGGGGAATTACCTTTTATTAGCTTTCTCACTTAGCTAGATAAGCAGGAACGAGGCACGGGCTAACCATCTGCCGACTGTTTTAGCACCTCCAATACTTTCTAATTAGAATATGCTATTTACTTTTGTGAAAGCCCAGTGTGTTCCTTTAACACTTTCGGGCTGGAGAAAGTAGAGTTGCCAGACGAGTTCCATCTTGTATTTATCCGTGAAAAAGTAGGAGGATTTCGACATGTTTGAAGTTGAAAGCAGGGCATCTTTTCACAGGGAGGACGGCGCTGGTTCGTCAAAGGAAATAGGCCTATTCAAATGCAAAGCGAATGTGTTTTTATATCCGCATTAAGGCGTTCTAATCATGTCTAATCAATGTGCGAACGCTGTACTTAAGAGCCACTTATAGACGTATTATACAGTAAGTAATCAACCAATTGTACAGACTCTCGCTGAACAATAGGAGGGGATAATTAATGATAGCCCACGATTCACTTCTCGAACCCTGCTTTTATAAAACGCACATTTATAATGTTTTAAAAGTGGTCTCATTGAAAAAAAGACTTCTTAATAATGACTTTGGAACATACAATTTCACACCTCCTGCTGAGCTGCCTCTGTAGCCTCACTGAAGAGGATGAGTCCACTCTGATAAACAGCACAAGCCTCTTCAATGTAAAGTGCAGTGGGCAGAATTTCAGAGCCCAGTGCAGTTTATATGTGCGATACAGCCGCTCAAAAGAAGAAACAAGTCCTCCATTTTTCATTTTGTGAACATCAGCCCTGTCGTTAAACCAGAAACCATCCAGGGTTTTCAGGCCTCATGGTCCAGCTTGATAAAAACACATGGTCATCTTTGACATGTAATGAGATGAAGAGGTGAAATCAAAATGTTTCTTTCATTCCAATAAAATAAATATTGACACAGCATTTTAACTAGGCATAAATGCTGTTTCCCACATCACAAGTTTAAAAATCCCTTTGGGGATAATTTATGATCAGCCTTAAAGTGAAGTTTACATAATCATATTTTACAAGGTCTTTTAAAAAAACTTTACCTTCAAGGTCCGGGCGCGATTTAAGTCATGTTATAATGTTGTTACCTCCTCAAAAACATACCCAGAGTTGTATGTTGCTTCCTTCACATGTTTTAGGAATCCTGGTTTAATACTGTGTTTTCACAACCAAAGCTCAAAATGCTCTGTTCCACCTTGTAATGTCATCAAATGGCAGTTTTAAATTACCTTTTACCTTTAGTCCTGTAGAGATTGGCATTTCCAGGGCTGAAATAATCCAAATAATTCTAGTGAAGGTGTATGGAGTTTAAAAACACAGTGGATTCCAGTAAAGTGGAACAACGCAAGGTGGAACAGAGCATTTTCATCGTGTTTTCTGTTTGCGAGAAGAACTCAGCCTAAATATGCAGGGTTTATGTGTTAAACATGTGTTAATGAAACAAAACACAATTCTGGGTATGTTTTTGATGAGGAAACATTACAAAATAGATCAGAAAATGCCATAATACAGGCTCTTTAAACTCTGTAAAATCTCTAAAATAGGCCGACTCTGAGTACTTCTAACCAGCCCTCCAGCCGACGAAGTGAATGGTCATCCATAACTCCACCTGACTCTGAGTGTCTGGCTTTAAGAGTGAACAGTTCAGGGACACAAAGACGACTCTAAACTATTATTTTGAACAAGGAGCGCTCAAACTGCCTATAGCCACCCTCCACCCTTCACCCTCCACCCTCCACCTTCACCCCCCCTTCTTAAGTGCCTGGACCAGACCTGTTCCCACTCTAATGCACTAGACCCTTCTATAGCTTTTTGCTGATCCATGCCTTCCATTGTGCCTTATCTGTCTGAGCGATTTCATCTGCTGCCTCTGATCTTTTCGCCTGCTCTTGGCTCGGTCGCTCCTCTGCTTTTATTTACCTGATTCGCTAAATTCGCCCTCCGCTCTTCAGGCTCACCACAGCTCCGCGTCGTACCTGTCCTCTAGCGTCCTCTCCCTCTTCACTGCTTGTTATATCTTATGATCTCTCCCCTCTCCTCTGCTTTCCCCATGTACCTCTGTGATCCCTCCTCCTGTGTAGTTTCCTTGAGTTTTGTTGGGGCGGTGACACTCGCAGGTAGCGCAGAGAGGCGGATCGCGCACTGTTCGCTGGGGTGAACACATAGCCCGGGGCGGCAGCAAAAGAAATGAAAGCTGTGTGAGATATTGAATGTGCGTTTCAACTGCTACCGTGTGAGACCGCGTTGTTTGTTAGCCTGTCCGTCCCTCTCTGTTCAAACCGTATCGTATTCACTTCAGTTCCCTTTGAGATTGCTTTGTCCGTTTCGTCCCCAAAGTATTTTCCATCGTAAAAAAATAATGTAAGGATGTCCCTATTGGGTGGGTATATTTATGGTAACCTTTAAAGCATGAATTGGTTTCCAGGCCGTGATGCTGCCTCTTCAAAGTGACTTTAAGGGTCAGAAAAGACACATTGTGACAGGGTTTCATCGTTTTTCTAAATATATTTGACCGTAAGGCATCGCCAATCCTACCCTTCAGAAAGACCAGGCTGTATCTTGGGGGGTGGGGTTCTGATGAATAAAGTATGTCATGAAGTACACACACTTTTAGGCGATGTACAATTCGAGAGTAGTGATTTTCCCTGCACCCATTAAGTATAGTTCAATATGTGACTTTTTTTGGCGAAGGGTTTGCAACATGTTCCACAGCATAGCATTAAATCTATTTCTATGGACACAAGCAGGTGACACAATCAGCCATTTTCAACAACGAGGCAACAACGTTTTTTTTTTTTTTTTAATTTTGGTTTTGTTTGTTTGTCTGATAACATAACATAGATACCATAGACTGTATAACTGGACATAGCCAATGCGCTAGCTGACGCAATCCAAATCAGAAGTGATCATGGGCTTCCGGCTCCGTCTTCTCCAATTAATTTTACATTGAAAATTGTCACCCCTCTTTTTATAATTGCTGCAGCGAGTCTCATCATTTTGGTCTTAAGATGTTCATATTAACCCGCTCTACATGATCCAGGTATTTTTTATTTCGCTATTTTATATAAATCAAGATATGAACATTAATATCAGACAAACTCGCTCTCGGTTGCGCTTGCTAACATTAGCCTGCACCCTGCTAATGTTATTACTATTACTATTATTCCCTTCCATTACTATACTGTTATTACTATTTTTAGACTATTTTATTTTTAAGCATATCTTTTTTTAAACTTATATATTATTATTATTTGCTGTTTTATGTTGCACTTGATCTCTGAAGAAAGTTCCTAGTTTGTGAGTTGTGTTCACTGACAATGGCAATAAAAGTATCCTGACTCTAAACCAGCAGTGTGAGCGAGGAGGGGTGTTACCTTCAACAGCCTGGTCCCAGATTGGCTCTTTGGTTGCTATGATACTCATGGTCGGAATTTCAAAGAAGGAACTCAGCTCCAAATTCACCGCTAGCCTCAACAAGCTTCATTGGGCTTGAGCCGAACAGTTTAGGTGACGTCACACTCAATTAGTCCACTTCTGCATACAGTCTATGATGGATACAAAGATATATATGTTTAATATCATACTGGGGAACATTCCCGGCAAAGTAATAAAGTCTCCATGGAGATAAGCAAAATGTTACATACTGCAAGAAAAAGGTGATAACTGGTAGGATTCTGAGGGTCTGTCTGTGCAGGTAAATACACTTTTTCTTCATTACAGCATTAGTCTGATGGTTTATCCTATATATCTATAACCAAACTACACAATAACAGCTTTTAAATGAAGTTCTTAAAGCTTTCGTCCAACACTGAGGTTTCATTCTCCATTTAAATCCCCATGGAACCAAATTGCCCATTATTTTCCTGCCCAATCACTTTTATCGATTTTCCACATTAAGCTGAAGATTTAGGTTGGCCCTGTGTACCCTCAAAGCAGTTCTGTTTAAAGAGATTCGCCCCCCCTAGTATTAAGTCTGCACCTCCGCCATCTTCTTAGACTGTTCCTCTTTTTTGCTGACTTGTTTGATCTCACCGGGTTTCTTAGATCACAGCCTTGTACAGTTACAGTGGAGCTGTCAGAGAGAGAGACAGAGAGAGGGAGAGAGAGTGAAAAGAAAGACAGAAAGAAAGGAGGAGAGAGAGAGAGTGAGAGATGGCTGATACAGATGATTGACAAGTCTTAGACAAGGTTGGTGTCAGTTACTGTTGTAGTCAACCTGTTCCTTTCACTTGAGTCTCTTTTAAACAAAGTTACATTATGAGCTGCAGTTAACCTCACTGATCTCATGCTGATTTAATTACACAGTCCACAGCAGCTTTTCTCCACAGACTTCACTTGAGTAATAATTTATCCAACAATACTAATTCAAAGAGAATAAGTATATGTAATGTGCACTAATGCTTTTAATTTATTGAAGTTATCATTAATGGAGTACAAGAGGTGCTAAAAGCCGATTAGGGGGTACTACACTATTAACTGCTGACAGAAAGCATATTTAGATCATCATGTTACCTTTTGTAGCTTTGAAAATATTCCTAAAAACAATTATATTTCACCAAAAGACAATTTATCGAGAAGCCTTTCTGTTTTGGCCTCTCATATTAACCCGCTCTACATGATCCTGGTGTTTTTCTTTCACTATTTTGTCCATGAATCAAGATAGAAACAATAATAGCAGACCAAACAGGCGCCTTCTTTCCCCGAGGTCGCTCTCACTAGCCTTAGCAACAGGTTTGATTGACAGTGTTGCTAAGGACCTGCTTCCTGCTAAACCAGCGGTGCGGGTGGGAAGGGGCGTTACCTTCAGCAGCCTGGCTCCGAATTGGCTTTTTAGTTGCTATGATAATCGTGGTCAGAATTCCAAATGTGGAATCGGGCTCCATATTCGCCCCTATTTTGCCAGTCTTGATGAGCTTTATTTGACTGGAGCCGAACGATATGGGTGACGCCACACTCCCTTTATGTCACTTAATTTAGTCTTGGCAAAGCACCATTTTCATCATCTTGTTTGGTGCAATAAAAAATATATGAATTTAACTCTTCACGTGTCTTTTATGCATGACAAATGAAAACAAAAAGAAACTATCTCTAAGTATTGTACACTCCATGTGCATGTTCAGTCTGCAATGAACACCACAAATAACCAAAAAAGTAACCAAAAATAGTTGATGAAATTTTGGTTACATTAGTATGCGGTCCACAGCATTTTTAGTCTTTTGGATTTCTGTCTAAACATTTCGTATGGCCTTGTCACCTCTTGTAATCAAACAGGACGTGCAGCAGTGAATTATGGAGAAAACATAATGTGCCCAAGCCAAAAAAAAGCTGAGGGTAGTTGTTATTTTCTAGTGGGAGAATGCTGGTGTATCATTAGAACTGAGAGGCCAAACGGCTAATTCTAGGCCTGCTTCATGGAGACAGCCCCCTCTGATTACGCCTCCACTTGTGACGGGGACTGTGGGCCATTCACCCGAATCACTGCTCAATACGGTGTTCTAACACAAGGGAAATGTATGGCCAAATTGAGCAAAATAATATCACTGGGCTTTATTCACAATAATAATTAAAGCGTTCACTCTCTAAGCTGTAAGCACTACTGTAGTAATCTTTTTGGCTTCATGTATTTATTTTTTACTGTACTATCAAGATGTTTTTTTTTGTTTTGTTTTTTCTTTAATACGCACATGCTAGTACACAGAACTGGGTGGGGCTTGGATTGAAAATGACAGGACAATACATGATTATTTTACATTTAGCATTCCCTTTACCCGTAACAGATTTACCTGCGTACACAATTGGTTATTCCCTTTACCGATTTACCTGCATACACAATTGGTTAGTGATTTCTTGAAAATCTTTTGTTAACACTTTTTGGATTTAGCACCTTGTCCTTATTTCTTGTTTAAACCTTAACATATGTAACCATGTGCATTTTTCTTTGTTTCTTTCCAGTGGCAGTGGGCTATGAGTTTGAGTCCTGTCCCGGGGCGATCCAGTGGGAGAGGAGGACGGCTCTGATGCAGGGATTTGAACTGGTGCCTTCAAACCTGGGGGGATGGTCTCTGGACAGGCACCACGCCCTCAACCTGCGCAGTGGTCTGTATCTGCACACAGCATTATTACTGCACTAAATCCCATCCCGTACCTCCTCCTCGCAGTAGCGAGCCACACAATAAGGAAACAATAGACCCCACCGACAGTAATGGAAAATAGCTGTAGCACATTAGCCGGCATTGTGCGCTTGCTGCAGTAATTACTTCCTTGGCGCCGTTCTCACTGCGTGTTCCCTCATTCTCCGAGATGTGATACCTAAAAAATGACCTTGGAATGGGACTGTCTCTGTCACTACATTTAGACACACCAGGTCGTCTCTAATGTACTTTCTCCTTAGCCCTGAATGCACGGTGTTCCCGGTGATTCCATTTCAGCGAGAGATGAAATATGAAATTCCTAAGGTGTGTTATAAAATCTTAATGAACCTTAAGAAGGCTGCAATAGTGAAGAGCCCCCACAGGGTCAACAACAAAGCAGTAAAAACATGCCCTTATTTTCAGAAGCACAAATTGAATTGCATTAAATTGGATCCAGCTTTATTTATGTTCAAAGATCAGTGACATTTCAAACACAGCGCACCTCCAGCGTTTAATCTTAATGCCTTCCTCCTCCACAGGAATCCTCCACAAAGGAAACGGGGAAAATGTCTTCCTGTCCCAGCAGCCCCCTGTCATCAGCACTGTCATGGGGAACGGTTTCTACCGCAGCGTCCCGTGTGGGCCTAGCTGCAGCGGCGCCGCCCGTGACATGATGCTCTTCGCCCCTGTGGCGCTCGCCAGCGGCCCCGACGGCTCGCTCTATGTGGGGGACTTCAACTTCATTAGGAGGGTCCACCCAGATGGATACACTCGCACCATTCTGGAGCTCAAGTGAGTCAGGATTTAGACTGGGCTAGGGTCAGGTTTTTGTAAGCCTGATTTATGTGCTGTGTGGGTTACTGCCAGTACCACAAAGTGTTCTTTACCATTCTTCTAATGCTATGTAAATACATAATGCATTGACTATAACTGAAATCTAAAGATAAAAATGCTACTGATTCAGCAAGTGGTCTTTCATAATACAACTCGTAATACATAATACATGTGGTGATTCACTGTGCTGAGTCATAAGTTATAATTTTTCAATGCAATGCTTTTCAATCAAGAAAATAATGAAGAAAAGAAAAAAAAGATTGTGTTGAACAGCTTTTTCTGCACAGACAACCCGCACTTTAATGGGAAAGTTATGAATTTTCTCGTCTCAATTAGTTTGCTTGTAATAAATGGATTACTTTTCATTCAGCAGATTACAAAAGTACTGCCACAATCCCAATGTTCACAGCACACTCTAAACTTTGAGTTTGTAAGTGCAGATTAACATGACAAGATTATAACCTTTTGACATTAGTGACTTTTCCAACTTCTGTAAAGCCCAAGTCCTCAGATCTCTTATGTAAGAGTGAACCCCAGACTGACCTGTTCACAATGAAACCCAAATGAGAGCGCCTTACATGGGTTAGTATGGCATTATGTTCACTGAGGCATCTGCAGTTCGATCTGTTTGAAGTCAGTGTTGTGATGTTTGTGATTCTGTAATACGTCTTTGGGATGAGAGGAGGACTCAGGCTCAGTGACAAAGATATTCTGGGTGGATTATGACGATGCTATCTATGGAGCTGCGGGCGCTACATCCTCGCTATTTTCACTATTTTCTCAAGCGTTGAGTCTCAGCACAGTCATTTGTCCTGCGAAATCTTCCCCCTTATGTAACGTTACACTTTCATTTTGTGTTATTAGTGTCTGTTTGACGAATATTCTCGAGGTGGAAGAAACTGGATATTTTTAGTTCTGCAATTGACTTTCTCACTTTAAAGTAAACACAAAATATTTCAACGTACAGTCGTAGCAATAGTGATACTTGTTGTTATGTTTTAAACTTTGGAATTGGTATAGTAAAGCTAATAGTAGTAGAATTAATGGTAGTAGTAGGATTTGTAGTAATAGTACTAGTAGTAGTAGTAGTAGTAGTAGTAGAAGTAGCAGCAGTAGTAGTAGTAGCAGTATTACTAGTAGTAGGTAGGATTTGTAATAGTACTAATGCAGTAGCATAACAATATTATTATCAGAGTATAGTAGTTTGTATATAGTAGTAATAAGTAGTATAACAATAATTATTAGTGATAGTAGTTGTAATGAGGTAGTATATAGCGGAAATATTTTTTTTTGTATACTCGCAATGGTAGTAGCAGTGGAAGTCAGATATTCTATTTTTTAGTAGCAGTAAAAAATAGGATCTGTATTGTTTTGGCTGTATTAGCAACAGCCTTAGCAGTGATAGTAGCTGCAGTACTAGTAGTAGTCTAAGTAGGGTAATAATATTATTTGAAGGAAACCTGTAGTATTAGCAATAGTGCTGGCATCAAACATACTAGTACTAAGATGTGGTAGTAAGTAAGTAGCAGTAGCAGTAACTTAAAATAAAAAAAAAAAGATAAATAAAAATGAGCAGTACTTTTTCACTTTTGACAATATTCTGGGAACAATCACTGCTACTTGGGTAATAGCAGAGAAATTGCACTACTGCACCAAGTACCAGTTCGGTCCTTGTTATGTGGTTAGAAGTTATTTTCACTCTTTGATTTATCTTTATTTATACAGAGCCCAATGAGACTATCTACAGTACAGTACCAACAAAAACAAACAAAACAAATAACTACATAGGTCCAGTTAAAACATTAAAATTATAAAGGTTTATCACCAGATTATTAAAGTGCATTTGTGACACTAATGTTTCCAGTTTTGCATGTCCTTGAAATGTATTCCATTTTTGGAGTGACGGGTTTTAAATTCATCACCTGTTATAAAACAAAGAGCAGAGTGAAAGAGTGAATCGGAAGTTTGCATATGCATTATATCTCCATAATCTAGTACAGAAACAAAGGTTGTTTGAACATTTTCTTTTCTGTAATTCAATGGGATACACAATTGTTTGAATCATAAAATACATATACTTAGCTTTATTTGCATTAATTTAAGATGTCTGAGGGAATTTTGTGTTTCATTAAAATCTTGCTGCAGTTTTAAAATCACCTGATCTGCAGAGGAAGCATTTGCAAACAAAACAGCTTCATCTGCATATAAATGTATGAGGCTTTCTCTTAAATTGTATCCAACGAATATGAAATAATAAATGTAGTTAAAAGTAGCGGGTTCTGAGAGCGATCTTACTGTCCTCCAAAACTTACCAGATTTTCATGACTCTCTATCAGCGCAAATATGAAGTAAGTACGTTTTTGCCTTTCTTACTGTTGATAAAGATCTATTTCTTTTAGTAAAAAATGCCCAATCCAAACCTGACCTAGATGTGTGTGCAGTTTTCCACGCAGCATTTCTTTCTCTAATTAATCTTGCAATTTCTGAGTTGAACCAAGGATTGTTACAGTTTTTCATTCAAAATGTTCTTTTAGGTGCATCTCAATCTATTTCATTAAATGTATTAATAAAAAAGTTTGAGGGTATCAGGGTCAAGGAACGCTGATGTTAGCCCGATATCACTGTAATACAGGTCACAGATGAAGGCTGTTCGTTGAAATGTTTATACAATCTCAACATCTTCTTTACACATTGATATGTCTTTTTCACTTTTGTATTTTTCCAATACAACCAATATGACAGTGGTCACTAAAATCTTCTGGGAAAACACCATTCACTATTTGGGGTTTGGTTGTTAAGATTATCTCTTTATTTACATTTCTAAGGTCAGGTCTAGTCGTAATACAAATGAATTGTGTGAGTTTGAGGCCGTTGCGTAGGTCTCACAAAGTTTTCGACTCTTTCTCCAGCCAGTGAATATTTATATGGCCCATTATATAAATGGCCTCGTCATTTTCCAGTTTAGAAAACAGCATGAACAGATCATTAAGAGCATTTTAGGTGCTGAAGGAGCATGATAAATACCAGCAATAGTCAGTTTTTTTTTTTTTTACTAACTAATAGACAGAGACAGATATTCAAAACATTTAGACAACGAAAAACGTTGTCATTTTCAATATTATTTTCTTATTACTTATTTTATTTAATGGCCAGGTTTTAGAAAATATAAATATATCTGAGTCTTGATTTGCTCAGACTTTAATGTACTCAGATTTACATGAGATCCTGTGATACATTCATATGTAGAATTCCCAGTCCTTTACTTGAAGTTGTGCATATCAAATAGGCCTGACTCTTTAGGGATACAAGGCCAATTTGGGAATGGCCAGGATCGATTTAACGCCTGGGGATTAGGTTTGTCAGTAATATTGATATGAGCCAAGTTACACCACCTCCGATTTTTTCATTCGTGTCTGTGAGATATTCTACATAAATTAATTTGTTGTAATGCAGAATCCAAGCCTATGGGCGCTGGTTTTGTCAGAGTCATGTGAGACGCTGTTTATCCTACGCATGAGGAGTCCAGCGTTAGTTTCACTTTCACTTTCCAACACCTCAGACCGTTGTAGTTTAATGCCATGAAAGCCGATGTGCGCTATCACAACGGATATGTCCACACGATTAGTCAGCGTGTCTGTGAACGTGGTGTTTATAATACTCCCTACAACATAAGCATTGGAAGAATGGATAATACTACCATATATCCAGAGTCTCTCTTTACAAATCTCAGGCTACTTCAAGTTTTCTACAACAGGAAGTAGGTATTAAGTACATGTTAAATTATTTCTACCTTTGAATATTTTCTCCTCAGACAGAGACAGTACTTTGGAATATTTTTCATACTGGGACATCCTTTGGGTAGACAATGGCCCAAAGCGTTCTATTTGTGTTTAATATTTAATCTGGACCTGTGCAGCTGCCTCAATCAAAGCTACCTTGACTTTATAGGAAGAAAACAGACTTATTACAGGCTATGAAATCATGAGTCTCTGAGTGTCCATGGTCTGAATTGTAAATGTTTTTTTTCTCTCTCCTCTTTTTAAATGCTCCTTCATGGAACATTAACAGGAACCGGGACACCAGACACAGGTAAGACGTATTTGTTATTAGCACTTCTGAAACACACAGCATGCAAGAAACCCCAAAAGAATAGAACATATTGCAGAACGCACAACTTTTTTTTTTTTTGCCTTGTTTTTCTGCAAATTACATTAACATACTTGATCCCTCTCCTCGACAAAGCCTCAAAACTGCAAAAACAAATCCTCATTGAAATTACACACTTCGCTGTGACAAATTGGTAATCTGGAAATCAGCCAAAAATGTCAAGGATTTTGTGAGTTAAAGGATTACAGAGCAGGGGCTGTTGTAATGCTTGTTCCAGACACAGAAAGTGCCTGAGGACCACAGAGACCTTGATATTGTCCGTGGCCCTGAGCCTTCGGAGCAGCAGCAGTGAGCCCTGTGCACATTTCACGACAGAAGATTACACAGATGTTACTGAGCTTTAGTATCTGCGTTTGCGTCGCTTCGTGTTATCAGGGTTACATTTGGAAAAAAAAAAGTGGCGAGCTTGTGGGTGTTTGTGACAGATGGGTTTTATCCAGTTTTAAAGAGAAAGAGGATTTTTCAAGATATCTCAGAGCATGCCAAAGTTTCCAAGCGTGGAAAAGGGATCACAAACTGTGGATCTGTGTTGTATTGGCGGGCTGCTGTTAGAACAAATATGTATTCAGAAATTCAAAATGACAAACTTTTTTTTTTTAAAATGTTTTTTCCTTTTGTCTTTTTGTTCCTTCTACACACGGACAGGGGGATAGAATAAGTCATTGTCTCACATTTAAACACACAAAACCAAAACCAACAGGTGACAGTACCTCAGTTGGTAGAGCGTTTGTTCACTGATCCATAGGTTGGTGGTTCAAATCCTGCTCTTGACATAAACATCATTAGTAGAGCGGTGCAATTCCAGCTCCCACAGATCAATGCTGTTGTTGCGTCCTTGGGCAAGACATTTCACCCACCTTACTCCCAGTGTGTGTGTACAATCGTGTATGAATGCGTGTGTGAGTGGTTCCTTGATGTAAAGTGCTTTGAGTGCCTTGAAGGTGGAAAATCGCTATATCAAAACATTACTAATTAAGTACAATACAGCAACAGTACAGTACTGTTACCGTCTATGGTTTCCCTCAAATTTGCATAGATATAAAAACATAAATAAATAAACTGATATTTTAAGACAGTCATACATTTTAATTTACCTTACTACGGGCCACATAAAATGACGTGGTGGGCCACTTTTGGCCCCGGGCCTTGAGTTTGACACATGTGTTCTGTGGCATAAAGTTAGGCAGAAACCAGCCAAAAATAAATCTCAAACCACCTTAAAATAAAATAAAAATTTGACTGTAGACATTAGGTTTATTCAATACTGTATACATATAATAATAGCAGTAATAGGAATAATAGTAGATAGGATATTACTTCATTATTTCTATCCACACAAAGTGCAGTACAATTAACAGTATTGCAAGTAGTAGTAACTGTAGTAAAATTGTACTCCCCAACTCATCCATTTCATCAGGCTTGGAACAAACAGTTGATACATTGGCTGTCTCTTTTTCTGCTTGCTTTGCTTGTTAAAAGAACGGATTTTGTGGATACATCTCTTGTTTTTAAAATGTATTCTGTCCCGAGGCATTTCGGATACCCCCTCCTCACCCCTCGTCACCCCTCCTCACCCGGGACACCCCATCGTAGATCCTGCTTCCTCTTTCTCTTCTGCTCTGCTCTAACTGTGCGCACCATGTTAGTTGTTCCCTTTTATATCATACTATTGTTCTCTCAAGTCAAATGCATTAATTATTCATCCATATTCTCCTTTCAAAGCTTTTCACTCAGTTCCCAGCAAAGTGCCTATGGGCCAAGAACCAAACCAAAAGGGTCTGTGTATAGGGGATGTACTCAGAGCAAAAAAACACGCTCTATTGCCTGCTTTAAAGTGCATATGAGGTTTTTGTGTTTTTTGTAATTATTACTTGCTTTGGTGGGATATTATCTGTGCAAAATATTTATCAGTGCTTTACATCAGCAGTTTGTGGAAAAAAACATGATTGACAGAAAAACAAGAAGGGCGCTGAGGTAAAAAACAAAACACCTCTATGTATGTCATCAACACCAAAAATCCCATCCAAAATGCAAACACTATTTACTCATAAGGAAGGTATTTTTCTCACAGTTTAAACCTTCATTTAACAAAAAAAAGAGGTGTTCTAATGTATTTTTATTATGAGTCTAATCATACATTTTGTGCAGTTCAGACATAGACTGTATATATGAATGGACAAAGCTAACGTGCTAGCTGCCACGTTCCAAACAGGAAGTGAGCATGGCTCCATCAACTTTGGCTCCAATAGACTTTACATTGAAAATATGTCAACTCTCTTTCTCTCTGTAACTGCTTCAGTGAGCCTCGTCATTTTGGTCTTAAAATGTACGTATTAACCCACTCCCTATTAACCTTAAATTATTGCAGTGTTTTTATTTCACTATTTTCGTAAATCAAGATATGAACATTCATAACAGACAAATCAGGTGCCTGCTTTCCCCGAGATCACTACCGCCAGCATTACTCCTTGCTAAACCAGCGGCGTGAGTGGGAAGGGGTGGTACTTCTAACAGCCTGGCTCCTGATTGGCTCTTTGGTTGCTATGATACTCGTGGTCGGAATTCCAAATTGGCCCCTGTAACCGCTAGCCTCGACAAGCTTCATTTGACAGGAACTGAACACAATCGGTGACGTCACACTCACTTAGTCCACTTCTTTATACAGTCTATGAGTTTAGGCAAGTTTTGGTTGCTAGGTAACAGTTACGAAACTAGCCTGCCTCTACATACATCATATTTCATGCCCTAGGAAACGCAATAATAAATGTCACAAAAAATAAATAAATAAATAATAATGTCTTAAATCTCATGATGTTGCTGGTCAATGGTTTAGTGAAGTGAGTCTAACCTATCACATGCACTTCAAAAGTTCTGGCCATATAAAAGAAACGGAGTGGAGCATTATCAGTAAGTACAGGCAGTCAATTGAGAGGCAGTCAGGAACAAGCCGATCCCTGTAATCTGTGAGCGTTCAGTTATTAAGCAGAGGGGAACACGCAGGCCCAAGTGCTATTGTTCATGGATTACTCACTATTAACATTATTGTTGTGTTCAGCGAGCACATGTTCTGATGCAGTGCAGGAACAAAGGCCTATAAAACATACTGTCCAAATGTACTGGAAGAAATGTAAAGTGCAGTGGACTATTTGAGTGGCATTTATATTATGTTGCTTGTTCAAACGTATTCATCAACTGGCTTCAGGAACCAGGTGACTTCACTAATGTAAAAAACAAAACAAAAAAATCCCAATTACAATGCTAATTAATTACAATTACTTAAAGCTACTTAAACAGCAGTGGAAACAAAATCCAGACTAAGCCTTGACAAAACTTAGAATATATAGGTCAATAAGAATACTTAAATTTAACATAGAACTATTACCGTGCCAGCCTGACTGTGCCAAACCAGGTCCAGTAAATCAGGTCTGAATAAAGCCCAAGTATTGATTGTAAACAATAATCTAGCACTGACCCATGCCTAAACCAGCACTAAATGAGTTTTAAGCCAGATCCTAAGCTCTTAATTCCAGACTAAATTAACTATCAGGTTGAAATAAGGATTTATGCGGCAATAAACCAGGACCAAATCAGTAGTAAATCAGGACTGAAGCAAGTCTAAACAGGACTCCACACTCTCTGGATGTTTTCGCACTAGCACTGTCGTGGACTTTCATGCTTTTTGGGAACATTGCATCAACTTATATTCATTTCAGGGAGACTGATCCTAACTTTAACTATAGTTACTACTTGCCTAACCTTAACCTAAACTCTAACAAACCTAAATTATTTTAACCTACATGTTAACATTAACTCCAGCTAAGATGGTCCTGACCAAGCCTATAGTTCAAGATCTGTAGGTGGTTCTCCGGGCGCTGCACTGCGGCACTGGATAAAATGCAGAAGACAAATTTCCCTACGGGGACAATAAAGTGTACTTTAACCTTACCTTAACCTTTAAGTCATGTTGTTTACCTATTAATAATGGATTTACGTCACGGGGACCTGACTTTTATACCCATAAGGGTGTATACAGTTTCTAATCCACACAATGTGACACTACCTCATGAAGACAGGATCCAAACCTAAACTAAACCTGGACTACACCAGTGCCAGGACTGAAATGGGCTCAACCTGGACCACAGCAGGATAAGTGTGAACACACCCTCAGTCTGAGCCAAGACACAACTAAGGGTGCATTCGCACATTCACCACATCACAAGTATGACCAAACAAGGACTCAAACCAAAACAACTTGGACTAGACCAGGACAAAACAAGGACTAGCAAAAGACCATCTTAAACCCATATCAGAAATAAAACAGGCTCAAATTGGAACCAAATGAGGCCAAATTTGAACGCAACCTAAATCTGGACTGGCCTATAGGACTAAACCACAACCAAACGTGAAGTAACCTCCAGGACTACCCCAGCCATCCATAAATAGTGTATAAGAGTTGAGAAGCACTTGAAGGAGGTTTCATAGCAGTGTAGTGAATGCACTTTGTTACTGGGTGGATAACTCTCTCTGGGTCCAGGCCTAAATAATGCATGTGCAGTTCAGCTCCCACTTCAGTAAACAGTTAATGGACTCTGTGACTGACAGGCTCTTGCTCTCATCGGACCATGGTTGATTTTCATTTTCTTCCCCTTCGTATTATGAGAAAACTCCAGCTAATAACTCATTGAGACTATCTGCTTTCTTTTCAATTACGTTAGCGACAGCCAAAGCAAACATGGCAGAATCACACTTGAACCTGTGAAATGGAGGTGCAAAGATAAAACTATAGAAAGTCTCCACATTTTAATTTCATTTGTGAGATATTGTCCAGGAGGTGGTTACAACAAAAAGAGGAGCAGAGGTGAGTCCTTGAGTTTAATTGACAGAAAGACTGTGTCCAGACCTGACACCTAATTTCACACTACAAAGTAATAGCTCAAATATGGGCCCATGCAAAGCTAAAGGTGTGGAGCACAGTCGAATTAATGACAGTATGAGGTGTGAGTCTGAAAGAGGCGCAATGTGCTTATTTAGCCTGTGTGTAATTTACTATCTGGAAGACATCGAAGTAGTAGTGGTAGTAGTAGTAGTAGTAGTAGTAGCAGCAGTGGTAGTAGTAGGAGTTTGTCGTTTGTCGGCAGTAGAAGCAACAGCAGTAGCAGCAGTGGTAGTAGTAGTAGTAGCAGTGGAATCAGTAGCAGCAGTATTCGTAGTAGTAGTAGCAGTGGAATCAGTAGCAATAGTAGTAGTAGTCATAGTAGCAGTAGTAGTAGCAGTAGTAGCAGTGGAATCAGTAGCAGCAGCAGTAGTAGTAGTAGTAGTATGTCATTGTAATAGTGTTTGTGCATTGTTAATTAAGTCTTTGTTCATGCTTTATTAAGGCTAAATAGGGTGTAGTTATTATAAAGTGTTATCGGTAGTAGTAGTAGCAGTAGCAGCAGCAGCAGTAGTAGTAATAGCAGTAGTAGCAATAGTAGTAGTAGCATTAGCAGTAGTCTTAGTAGTAGCAGTAGTAGTAGCAGTAGCAGCAGCAGTACCAGTAGTAGCAGCAGTCGAAGTAGTAGTAGTAGCTGTAGAAATAATACATAACACTTGTATAACGTTTTTCATGACACTCAAAGACTATTCACACAGTTCAAGACAAAACACAAATGAAAGAAACAGATAAAAGGAAATGCAGTTATTTGAAGGCAGTTTTGAACAGGTGAGTTTTCAGGGTTGTTTTGAAGATGGTGAGTGTGGATGAGACTCTGATGCGTTTGGGCACGGAGTTTCAGAGGGTGGGGGCAGCAGCAAAGCAGGCCAGGTAGTAGCAGTAGCAGTAGTAGTAGCAGCAGTAGTAGCAGCATTAGTCATAGTAGCAGCAACAGTAGTAGTAGTAGCAGTAGTAGCTATAGCAGTAGCAGTAGCAGTAGCAGGAGTAGCCGTAGCAGTAGCATCAGCAGTAGTAGTAGCAGCAGCAGTAGCAATAGTAGTTACAGCAGCAGTAGTAACAGCAGTAGCAGTAGTAGAAGTATCAATAGTAACAGTATCAGCAGCAGTAGTAGAGTAGTAGCAGCAGTATTAGTAGTGGTATGTGATGCAGTAGTAATTTACTTAACATGGAATGGTTATAATTATTGATAATAGCAAGTAGTATAGTTCAGTTACACTATTTTGTTGCAGGCCACCTATTCTCCTTAGTAAATTATGATTTATATGCTATTGTGCATGCTGTTTTATCTGAAAAGTAGGCAGGATATATTTTTGTTATATCTTTACACATTTCTTCTATCGCAAATAAAAGTTACAGCAACTCACATCTAGTGGATATAACACATGAGGAGTTGAAGCTTCAGAAATGGACTTGAATCAAATGACAATAACATAAGGTACATGCCTAATGAACCAGAGCAGTGCTGCGGTACATATGTCTCCTGTACACGGCCGCAATTACTGCAGTTGGCACTCCTCCCACGCGCGGTACAGGATCCACTGTCAAGAAGAGGCTAAGTGGAGGGATTTGCATTTCAATATCATGAGAGAAGAATACATAATGTCATACCCCACAGCGATCTGATCTATTTGTGAGTTAGTGTTCGCTTTTGTTTAACTGTCCGCACTGATGAGCCATAGACTTTTTAAGAAGCACACAAAATGAGAAACACTACATCCCAGTGTTCTGTATATGTGCACACTCAACCTGTTTATTCCATGTTCCCAAGGTAGTAACATGTAATATGAGAAACACTTTGCTATTTTAGGTGACAATAATGAACAAAAAAGAGATTACTTTGTATAGGACACCAAATGGTCACATGGTAATGGGCACATTTTTATATAGCGCTTTTCCATCATACACCAGTGTACACAGACAAGGTTGGTTAAATGTCTTGCCCAAGGACACAACAACAGCATTCATCTGTGGGAGCCAGAATCGCACTGCCAACTTGCGGGTCAGTGGCTCAAACTGCTCTATCAAAATACGTACATACAAAATTACATAAATACAGTGCAATATTACTGACAAAGTACAAAGATATTAAAAAGATGAGATCATAGCATAGTAATAGTCTGAGATAAAAAAAAATAAAATAAAAAGCAAACAACTAAACTATGGGTTGTTTGAGCATCTATAAGCATTCACATGTCTAAATCGCTTTTAACACGTGAAATGCAAAACACATTTTATTCTCCAGTTTATTCCTAGATAAAAAGTCAAGCTGCTCTGACAATTTAGCTTCCAAATTTGGTGCATTATCACTGTTTATGTCGTCTTCTGTTTGGAGAAATAAATTGGTACAAGACTGTGTGACAAGGCAAGTTTCCCGTGTCTGCCACATTTTCTAAACAGGAAGTTAAACTGAATTAAAATGAACCAATTTATAGAGACTGGCTTTATACTTTTAAAATCTAAACTTTTGCCTAATTCAAGCATTTCTTTTTTTTTTTTTCATTTTCAAAACCAGTATCCAAATGCAAGGCTATGTGCATGGCCAATTAAAAATCTTGCTTATAGATCTGCCTTATGGACCCTATTAATAGCAGTGCAGTGCATTTAGGCATGTAGTCTGTTGTTACCATGGCAACGAGAATTTAAATTAAGAGCAGCTGTTTTTTTGTTTTGTTTTGTTTTTTTGCCCAAATGTGGATTTTATTTCTGTCGTGTCAAAAGTGCAGGACCTTTGGCAAAAAAGGTGCTTATAATAGGATGAGATTTGTAGTTTTGTTTCCTTTATTATTTTGTAGTTTCACTTTAATTCAGTTATAGTGTATCCACTCCAACAACAGCAAAAGACTGTAAAACACACACTTATGTGAAAAAAAAACAAAAAAAAAAAAAAACAAGCCTAGTTTATATGGAAAGTGCTCCAACAGTCATTTATTTTCATTTGCTTGTTAGAAATCATTAAATAAAAATCAGATGGAAATGAAAACCAAAGTCTCGAATGCAGGACCCAAACATGCTTGAAATAACTGAAACAGAACTTTGAGTAAGCTTATAGGAACACTGTTACAACATAGTTAAATGCCCATAAAGGTTCATTTTACATAATAAGTTCCCATAAACACACAACTCTTTCGCCTACGTAACCTGTAATCAGTGTTTCTACGGCTCACAGTGCATACCATTGTTTGAGAATACATACTCAACTTAAAAAATGTACAGTCTGATATTGTCTGTTCTACATGACCTTTTCCCATAGTGCAGTCCTTCCCTTCAACTTGACAACACAATGCAACAGCTCAAACCCACTGAATATAATTGGGCCATGTCTTTCTTCCATCTGCATCCATTTTACAAGCCTGCTGTATGCATTTACCCGCATTTCCGATGTTCCTGGAAACCTACATTTTGAACACAACAAAGCGAACATTCAAAACCGCTTTTCCCCGGCCCCAATCGCATCTCATGTCACAGATAGTGTACGGAGTGTGCTTGGGTTTAGCTTGGCTTCAATTATGCAGCTTTCTACTACAGCCAGTCTGCACATACATATATACATAAGCTCTCTTATCTGGGCATGCCAAATTTATACTGACAAACACAAGACTGTGACTATAAACCACACTGTCGCAGAAACAGGCTTGTGGCATCTCTCGGAGCATTGCGAGCCTCCATAGACTGACAATAATGTGTATGTATATTACGGCACAGCAGCTCGGGGAACATAAAAGGAAGAGAGATTGGCATAAGGAGGATTTTCTGAACAAATATAAAGTGAAATACTGCACCAGTGAGCGTGATATTAAATCAAGTTTATGATCTTTGTATATTTCAATATTGTAGTTGTTACTGCTCTCTCAAATTTTAAAGGAGCAATAAGTTACTATTTTTGATCGAGAATGCCATATCACAGTGGCTTTCAAACTTTGACAGACATTGACAGACAGTCATGACTAATCAATGCTCAAAGTAATAAATCTGTGAAATCCAAAACAAAAAATGTCTCCAAACAAAGGCTAAACTCGAAACTTCAGCTATGACAGGATTAAACAACCAACAAACAACTGAAACTGGGACTTTACACCAGGACTAAAAAAGGACTAGAATGGGACTGCGATGGCTCTCTAATGAGTAATGATGACTAATAGACTAAAGTTATCAGTGAGTGTTTTAATACTCATTTATTGTGATCTGGAGGATAGCAACTCAAAAACACACGCCATGACAGAACAAATGACATTTTAAACCCATCCAACCATTTTCTTCCGCTTTTCCGGGGCCGGGTTGCGGGGGCAGAGGTTTAAGCAGGGACTCCCAGACTTCCCTCACCCCAGACACGTCCTCCAGCTCCTCCGGTGGGACCCCAAGGCATTCCCAGGCCAGCAGAGAGACATAGTCCCTTCAGTGTGTCCTGGGTCTTCCCTGGGGCCTCCTCCTGGTGGGACATGCCCAGAACACCTCCCTGAACATTTTAAACCAAAATGTGAATTTGATCAGAACACACTTTATATGTAAACCAAGGCTAAACCAGGGTTAAATCAAGAACCAAAATCCAAAACAGTTTAACTAGTGAGCCTTTTCTATCAAAATTACTATTCACGGTGAGAGGGATGAAAAATCTGCACAGTTGTATTTAGGGCTGGGCACAGAAACTCAGTTCCAAGTAGGAACCAACCAAAAAGGTTCATTCGATGCCAACTTTCTGTTCCTTGGCCTTAAATGACTATGTCTATGTGCCAATACACACATAGCATGGATTTATTTAACAGCAGCACATATGCTCACGCGTCATGACTGCACCCTGCACATATGAATGGCAGCACTCACGTTTTAATATAGGCCTGTACATCTGTGCAAACCGGGCACAGTGTGTCATCTTACCAGTAAAACAAAAGAGCTGAAGGAACAGCGTGTCCAGAGTTACAACTTGTATCCATCTGAAAACACATCATGTCTCCAGTGCAGGGCCTTTACAGTGTCTCAAAGTCAAAGTGTTGTGCCTAATAATAAATCCACATCCAGTCACAGTCTGCAGTTGAAGCCAAACAGATAATATGAACCAAAACTCTGCCAAAATCCTCCTCTTCCTCTGCCCCGGTAAAAGTGTAATTCACAAATAAATGTGGTATAGTAAATACATCCATTGTGGAGCGTGTAAAGTTTGCCATAATCCTCCTCCTCCGTCCAGGTAGTAAAAGAGTAAAGTTATTTATCAAAACAAAGAGCTGTGTTCCACAGAGCTGCCTCTGATCTAAAATGCAGCAGGCAGCGAAAAAAAAAAGTGAAACTGAACGTGTGTGAGTCCAGGTGAGGATCAGCTGTGCATCTGGTTCATTTGTACACACATTTGTTTTGAGTTCTAACTCAACATCATATATCATCATCATCATATATCCAAGTACTGAATGAATGAACATAATAACATAATATATAATATAAGGATTGAATATATATATATATATATATATATATATATATATATATATATATATATATATATATATATATATATATATATATATATATATATATATATATATATATATATATATATATATATATATATATATATATATATATACATATATATACATAAATACTGGTATTGAACAAAATCATTTAATACCCAGCCCTATTTGTTATAGTAATAAACCATGCAAAAGAAAATGTTATATATTTTTGAGTGAGGAAATGTGCTTAAAAAGGCACGTATAAGCATTAAGCATGAAGCTGAAACCCATGAATACCTCCGTGAACAGTGAATTTAAATTTTGTTGTGAAGCTTCATCCCATAGTCTGACAAACACACATTGTGTTGTATGAAACATGTTTGAATTATCATTAAATGAGTCCACCTCTTTGTTTGATGACTTGTTTCTTTCTGCCACAGCACCAGCCCAGCTCATAAGTACTACCTGGCCATGGACCCAATGGGAGAGGTGCTGTACGTGTCCGACACCAGCAGTCGCAGAGTCTATCGCGTCAGGAACTTGGGGCAGCCCAAAGACCCGTCCCGAAACCTGGAGGTGGTGGCTGGGACGGGCGAGCAGTGTCTCCCCTTTGACCAGAGTCACTGTGGAGAAGGCAGGAAGGCAACGGAGGCAGCGCTCAACAACCCGCGAGGTAAGAGGCAGATATCTTTGTTTTACTGCTGAAAGCAATACTGCAAAATAAGGATGGGATAAGGTCTTGTGCCATAAAATCTCACAAGGAGAAATTGCCGCAAGACTGTGTTCACATGACAAAAATGATCTCGTCAGATGTACCCCAAATTTATTTTTCATATGGACAAAAAAAGAGTCAAGAGCTGGTGAGATATAATTTGAGAAGTTGTAGTTCCAAATGACACTACAACAATGAAAGCTAAAGTATTTCATAAAATAGATCAAAACAGCGAGGCCAGAATTGTGAACTGGATGTCAATGTTTATTTAGTAAACATCTCATCTTGTCCCGTTCCCATGGATCATTTCGTGGCAGGTTTTGTCTTGTGAAAATTGTGTTTCATTCCACCATTAGACTGTATAAAGAACTGGACTAAGAGAGTGTGACGTCACCCATAGTATTCGGCTCCAGTCAATGAAGCTCATCGAGGCAGGTATAGGGACGAATTTGGAGTAGGGAGAAAAACACTGTCAATTACACCTATTGCTAATGCTTGCATGAGTGACCTTGGGGAAAGAAGCCACCTGAATTGTCTGTTTTTAATGTTCATATCTTTATTCACAGACAAAATAGCTAAATAAAAACTCCAGGCTCACGTGGAGCGGGTTAATGCGGACATTTTAAAGCCAAAATGATGAGGCTCACTGCAGCAATTACAGAGCAAGGGGTGACAGTTTTTCAATATAAAACGAATTGGAGCCAGAGTCGATGCTGCCGGAAGCACGCCCATGATCCTTTCCTATTTGGAAGGTGGCAGCTAGCTATGTCCATTTATATATACAGTCTATGGTTTCAGCCCTACTGCAAAATATCTGTAATGTCAAAGAGTTTATATGGTGACAAAACGGGGGAACAAAAAGGGGCTTAGAGGAAACATTGGTCCAGTTACACAAAGGTTGGCAGCTGAATTCCAACACCTCTCAAGGCCCATTGATCGATTGTTCTTTAGCAAGACACTTTTATACAGCCTGTCTAAGGCTGGCTGCACACTAGTGGATAGATATGACTTCACTGTCCCAGAGGGAAACACAATAGACAAGTAACAATTTGTTTAGCCCAATTTTAAGCCTTTCCTCTCTGCGAATCTGCGGAATTAGGTGTTAAAATAAACTGGTACAATACATCCTCCCTTTTATCTTGCCTGGCCATCCGAGACCATACAAGACACTTTTACAATACTTTACAAAGACATGTGAGTCTGGAAAGTATCTGTCTTGATTTCCAATGGTTGACAGGTGGATTAACCAAACAGAGAAACACATGGTCCATTCCTGTCAAAACAAGCGTGGGCGGCTTACAAGTAAAGAGAGCACAAACAATTGGAAAGTTAACAGTACAGATTTCTGCAGAGTTAAGAGGTGAAGGACCAAACGCAAATTCTAAGGTAAAGGAAGTCAGCGTTTTGTTAGGGTTAGGGTTATTCAGCTCTGAATGTTACAAGAATATCCAAGAGGAGATGCCTTTGCCTTCTGACACAAGTTAGCGGTTGTGATTGGACCATCTCAGAGTTGGACTGTTGTCTGATCTGACTCTAAGGAGGTAGGGAGGAGGAGGACCAACCTTTTGTCTGTTGTTACAATGGCATTCAAACAAACAGTGTGCCAAATCTAAATAATGTTCCAAAACGAGAAAAGGTACAGGTCTTAAAGAGTTTTTTATTGATCAATATCCCATTTCTTTTGTCGCTGTTATCTCGAGCCCTAATGTTCTCCGGCTCCAGTCTGTACAGAGTGAAATAGTCTACCAAAGCTGCGTGTGACCCTCTGTAATCCCTGTGTTCAATCGGAGATGTGAGATGAGACACACAGCGCTCACCTCATCTTCATGTTGAGCTGAGGAATTGTTCTTTGATGAAGAGTTCTCTAATTTTAATGTGACTTATTAGTGTTAATATGTGGCAGTATGACCTTTACACTTCATTTATATGAGTCTGCTTTTATGCTCTGTAAATTACATCTATATCAAATGTAGATAATCTCAAGAGAAGCGGTGATAATGAAATATAATGAAGTTGTTTTGCGGTTGAGATGTTTGTGACTGGTGGAGCTTATGGGAAAAACCTATGCTTTTGCTTGTGTTTGCACTTTTACCCCTTAGGCTGTATTTCATGTAATCTTTATAATTTGTATATTTTTATGCTGTTGTGTATTGCTTGGTCGCTTGCTTGAAAATGGCACATTGGCAGAAAGCAACATATTACCATGTTTTATAAGTTTCGTTTTTTTTTGATGCATTGAGTCCCTTTGCTCTCCACGCTAAGTGAATCTCCCTTCAGAGCGTTATCACATTACAATCACTAATAAAACCACTGTACATCACATCAGGTTTGTCAAGTCGCTGTGTACAGTTTTGTATCGTGCTGTTGTATATTTATGGAGAATTGTTGTGTGGGAGCAGGGGTGACGTAGGCTTGTGGGCTGAGCATTGGACAGAATCTCACTGCTAACCATAAGGAGGGTTTCAATAGGTCCCCAGAGATGTTACAAAATTGCTCAAACAGGCATGGATGACATCTAAAACCTATTCAGGCATGTTTCTGATGAGGGAACAACGTTATAAGATGGTGAAAATTTTCAAAAAGTTGATTTTGCATAAGACCCCTCTTTCAACCCCTAATTCAACATATTTTGACAAGGACATGTGCGTCACAGAGCAGCAATAGATATGTTAAAATAGAACTGATGTATGGTAGCATGTTTAATATAAGACAATAATGGATAAAATGGACAAAAATACAAATATATATGAACAATACCTAGGGGGAGGAGTAATGGCTGGAGTTTGATTTTCTTGTAAGCAGAGGTGTGTTTACTTCTAACTAAACTTGTACTTCTCAGAGTAGTTTTCAGACTTACCATTTTTTTACTTCTGCTAGAGTAACATATTGTATAGTTCTTTTAGATATGATCTACAATTCTATGCGGTCTTACATATCTAACATACATATTAGATATCATGTTTTGTCCATCCAATTACATTAACCTGTGCTCATGTATTTGTACTTCAGTAATATAGGCACTTTGTTTTTACTTCTTTTCTAGTAATCAGATATATGTAGCACTACTTGTGCTGAGTTGACCATAGGGACCATAGGGAATCTCTGAACCCAGTGTTACTACTCGACCATAATAGAGGAGACTTACACAAATGTTTTTGTGTATATTTATGGAGAAGAACCCTCATATTTCTTCTAATAATTTCAAGTGTAATGTGTCAAAGGGTTAGAGAGGGAAATGTGTTATGTCCCAATTAAATATTCCACATTTTGGTGTAAAAATGTGTTAATGAGACATCTATGTATTACATTTTGCACAGTTAAAACACAATTATTTTTGCTACTTCAAATGCAGGTTGTGCACAGAAAATTTTGATTAAAAATAATAAAATAAAATAAAATTTGACAAGTTCAAGTAACTAAATGGCTGTATTCTGGCACAGTGCATAGACTGCATCAAAACTGGGACTAGACCAGGACTAAACCAGGACTAGAATGGGACCAAACTAAGTCTCCATCTGGACTAAACTGGGCTCGAACCAGGTCCCAACAAGAGCAAATGTGAACGCACCTTTACTCTTTCAATTCTTGGTATTCAGATTAACGTAACTTCAAAAATATTTATATGTTATGATACACGATCACAAATTCTAGACTTCAAAACTGCTCGGTGCTGTTGATAAAAAATACTGCACTTGTGCTGTTCTAATCAGCAATAAATAAATACAGAACAAATGGTGCAACCATAGACTGTTTTTATAAATGGACGTAGCTAACCTGCTAGCTAGCGCATTTCAAATAGGAAGGGATCCATCGACTTTGGCTTGAGTTCACTTTTCAATGAAAAATTGTCGCCCCTCTCTCTGTAACTGCTGCATTGAGTCTCGTCATTTTGGAATTAAAATATTCCGACTAACCCGCTGTACATGATCCTGGTGTTTTTATTTCACTATTGTGTCCATAAATGAAACTATGTACATAAATAACAGATGAATCAGTTGCCTTCTTTTCCTGAGGTCACTCTCGCTAGCATTAGCAACAGGTTTGAATGACAGTGTTGCTAAGCACCCACTCCATGCTAAATTAGCGGTGTGGGTGGGAAAGGGCGTTACCTTCATCAGCCTCGCTCTGGATTGGTTTTTTGGTTGCTATGATATTTGTGGTCGGAATTCCAGATATAGAATTGGGTCTAAATTCGCCCTTATAAGTGCTCTAGCCTCGATGAGCTTCATAGCAGTTGTACTGCTTTGCCATGTACAGCTTTGCCATGTTTCTACTCTATAATCTAAAACAACACTGTGAAAGTATTCTAATTTGTATTCTACAAGTACAGTACTGATTTGACCATATAGTGTTCAAAATACATTTGAATGCAGGCATGCAGTATTCAGTATAAGTGAATACATGTTTAAAGTATTCTTGTCATCATTGCTCATTTGTAAATTTAAATCAAATCCACTTGCAACGCTCTATTGACTGTTGTGACTCGTGTTTTGACTCAGTGTTTTGTTTTGAGTGAAAATCGTGTTGAATTGGTTCAGAGCTCCTGCTGTTTGTAAGAATCACACACAGTCATCACTCGAGCTTTGAGAGACTGACGGATTCATGCTGTTTAGGACTATTTGTTGACCTTAGAATCATATTTTTTTTCCAAATTGATTTTCAACAGACATCACGTTACATTAGCACTAATTAGAGATATGTCACTCAAACCTTAAAGGAAAAAGTGTGTGTGTTTGAACAACGCTGATAATACAGTGAAATATGTGCTGTTTAAAGGTGAACCATGCCACTTTTCTGGTCCAACCCCTGCTTGTTTCCATGGAGATTTTATCGCTTTGCTTGAAATATTCCATTTAGACAAAAACAATAAACTACCTCAAATTGGAGAAAAAACGTGATGGGAGAGTTTGTTTAATGGTATATGAACAGGAACATTCAATTCAATTTTATTGTGTTTATATAGCACATTTAAACTTGAGCTGCCCAGAGTGTTTCACACAAAAAGCCAACAAAAAAAGCAAATATACAGGTACGATCATACATAGGCAAGAAACAATAAAACAATAAAACACTAAGATATCCTGTTTAGCTTGTGTTAAATGCCAGGAAGAAGATGTGGGTGGGTCTAGTCTTATACTGCGTTAAAGACTGAGAGGATCTGACAGGCAGAGGGCGCTGTTCCATAATCTGGACACTGCCCCAAAAAGGCTCTGTCACCTCTGGTCTTGGTCAGCTGACCTCAGGGCTCTGGGTGGAGTATAGGGCTGCAGTGACTCCCTCAGATAAAGAGGAGCCATAAAGTGCAGATATTTAAACACATCATTCCAGACAAAGCAATAACATAATGCCAAGCTGGTGGCAGACCGCCCACCAGAAAGTTACAAAGGTTTTTTTTTGTTTTTTTTTTAATAGTGCTTACATATTACATTACGACGTTATTTATTCTGGCCGTCCTCCTTAGCGTTTGACATGTGTTGAAAGTAAATAATTTGAAAACAACATGAATTCCACACTGTGACTATTATATATAATCATGTATTGAATCGTACAAAGGGCACACCACCTGCACTTCTTTGTAACAAATAACTCTCCTTTCAATGAAAATAACGTATTATGTGACTGCAGTTTGGTGGTTGCGTTCTTGTTCATTTCAGATGGAAGGAGAAAACTTTTGTGTTTTTGCATGAAATATCTAAAGTTATGATCCACACATGTTGAACCTTATCATTATTATTATTATTATGTTATTGACTGACTACACAAACTCGTATTAATCATAGTGTTAGTTCGACTCTCTCTTTGGTGTTGAATAATGACACCACTTTCTGAAGCTATTGTAAACTAATTATTTAGCCTTTGTTTATTGATGCTGACAGAGAAGATACTGAACTTTGTGCCATGTTTTGATCCGCATGGATAGGCCCAGTAATTACAGGTACATTAACCAAAACATGGGTCAAAATGACTCTAAACTGACAGTTAAACAGCAACTTTCACCATTGTCCTTGTCCTTGCCCTCCAGCTGCAACATATTAAAGCTCATATATTACGCAAAATTGACTCTTGTGAGCTTTAATCCATGTTGCTACCTCCTCAAGAACATACCTGGAGTAATAAGAGTTGATAAGTGATTCCAGTGAAGGCACTTCCTGTATTAGCACATGACATCACAAGGTGGAACAGAGTGTTTTCTGTTTGGAGGAAGAACTCAGCAAAATCTGCAGGGTTTGTGTGTTAAACATGTGAATGAAACAAAACACAACTCCAGGTCTGTCTGTGATGAGGAAACAACATTATTACATGGATCAGAAAACAGCATAATATCGGCTCTTTAATATTAAAATGCCAACTTGCACTTGCATATAAACCCAGATTAACCAGGCTTTGCAATGGGAAAAAAGGTTTAATTCACAGCAAAATGGATGGACTGTATTCAAATCCTGTAAGACCAGGCAGAGTGAGTCATGTTTGGGAGCTGACAAAAACAGCTTGATTAAAATGGCCGCTGTGGATTATGAGGGAAGATGTCATGACTAGGTGCTGAAGTTAACCCAAATACATTTCATTTTAGATCCACAAAGCCTGTACATCCTGCTCAAGCTGCTTAGAGGAGCACACTCTTTAGACAGTAATCCAGACACGATGCTGTGAAACGGTTAATCTCAAAACTCTCACGTTATAATCAGTGGTGGAAGAAGTACTCAGTTTCGTTACTTAAGTAAAATTAGAGCTACTACTACAAGTATCACATGAAAAAACTACTTAAGCAAAAGTATTAAAGTAGCTGTTGTAAAAATGTACTTTAAGAGTAAAATGTACAAGTATTTTGTGTAGATTTTGAGGTCTCATAAGGCTTCAAATGTACTGATTTTGATAAAGTTTTGTGCTGAATTTTGTTTGACAGAAACAATGAAATTGATAGTTTTTTCTTTTGATTTTTATATTTTTGTTTCCTCAAACTTTGAACTTGTTAAAAATAAACCTTCAGTCTTTTCAGCAAGTCAAACAATAATCAAAAAAAAAAAAAAAATACTGTCAGCCCAGTTAAAAAATGTAGTAGAGTAGAAAGTTCACATACCTGCTCTGTGGTGAAAAGTGTGGTTTACATATATATACAGTACTTTACTAGTTTATTTGTTATGGAAAATCTGGTATAATAGATAGAAATGTTTGTTTGCTGAAGTTTATCGGAAAATCTGGTATTAATAGATAGAAATGTTTGTTTGCTGAAGAAAACTTATTAAAACATTGCATTGATATAACTGTCATAACTGTCATAACTGTCATAACTGTTCAGCAACTACTAGTACGACTACTGCTGCTACCACTAGTGCATTTGTGTTTATGCAGCTTGTGCATGTGTTTGTATATTAAACCATAGAACTGTTTTGTCAGGAGAGATTTAGCAGCATTAGGCCTGATAATTATAGTGGTAAAGGTCTTTGCTGTGAAGGAGATGCAGTCAGCAGTGTTATTATGTACACTTACTGTTTAGATATCTGATATATATAAAAGTATGAAAGTAGGTGTTTGTGAATGACAGTACTATCACAAAAAGATCATCACTTTGCAGCAGTCATGTTGCTCTCTTGATTTAAATATTTCTTCTAAGTCATTTTTGTGTAGTTTGCATTTTTTTTAAATACTTTTTACTTTTACTTTACTACATTTGAGAGCAGATATCTGTACTTTCTATTCCACTGCATTTTTGAACAAGACTGAAAAGTAAAAGTATCTTTTTTTTGTTTGTTTGTTTGTTTTAGGATTTAGGAACATTCATAATTTGAGCAGACAAAAATATACAAATAAAAACAGCAAGAAAAAAAAAATCTATTCAATTATTTCTACTGAACAAAATTTGGCAAAAATCTGTATCAATATCACTACAGTTGAAGCTGTATCAGATCTCAAAATGTGCATGAAATACTTCTACTTTTTACTCTTTAAGGACATTTTTAAACAAGCTCTTTAAATTGATTTATTTTCATGTGATGCTTTTGCTTGAGTTTTTTTTTTTTTTTTTCACTCGGTTCTCTGTAATTTTCCTTAAGCTGCAAAATTGAGTACTTCTTCTACCACTGCAAAAATGCACTATTACTACTACCAACATTATAATTGCACAAAGGTCCGATCAAATTCATTCAAATGTGCTATACCACATCCACCTTATATAAAGAGTAAGAAGTAAAAGTTTTATATTTCGTCGTATTGATGGTTGTGAGGCAGTGAAATCATTTACCCTAATGCCAGCGTGGGAGCAGTTATATCCATCACCGATATTATCATTGTGTCCACTAGGCTTTATTGTATTTTAATTTAAGATAGTGCCCTTTCTAATGCCCTCACTGACTGTTCCATCCACTATCTAATGTAAAAAACCTATTTGTGATCCATGTAACTAAATGTAATGCATTACAGGGCCAGATTCTGCAAAACGATGTTGCTTATGTAGGTGTTTTTCCTCAGGCTCAGACACAGAGGTCAGGATAACTGATAGTTGTTGCTCTTTTCACTGGGCATCTTGGCCATTATGTCGCTGATGTCTGGTATTTTGGGAAAGCCATAATAGAAGTAGATTGGGCCTATGGGGGCTGTATTAGTGGCTAAAGCATGCAAAAGCAGGAATAATGCGTGGTCTGGAATCACCAATCACACCCACACACCTGGACCTCTGTAGTCCCCAGGCTGCAGCAGGGCTTTCTCCATGTGAGGGGATGTCACTGACAATCTCGCCCAGGATCGGTGCTCCTCTGTCAGTCTGTCACACTCCGCTGCTCCCTGTGATGCCCGCTGACATGTAGGGCAGGGAGACAGCCGATACATAAGCAAATATAGTGTCTCCATACACGAGCTCCTGTTCCACATGTGAGACCTCAAATGTCAGTCAGGGGGGTTTCAGATAGGGTTTACCGCAGTCTTGCCATATCTATATCAACTGATTTGAAATGTCTTGAATTAAAGGTGCACTAAGTATCATTTCTGGTGAAGGTTTCTCACCTGCTTGTTTCCATGGAGATGATATTACTTCAGGGGTGTCAAACTCAAATTCACAGACGACCAAAATTAAAAACTGGGAGCAAGTTGCGGGCCAAACCAAATATTTATTGAAAAAATTTAACAACACCTGCGTGTTTTTCAGAAGGGGTGGATTAAATTTGAATGAGGCGACAGGTAGCAGATGCTAATGAGTGTCAACAGAAGTGGTGGGGGCCGGCGCCAACATATTTGCAAAGCATTCTGGGATTCGTAGTATTAGCGGTGCAAGTGCTATAAAGACGCAGCGGGCGGCGGGCCAGCTCTAATACATATTTGGTATGATCTTGTGGGCCAAATATAATTATATCGAGGGCCAAATTTGGCTTGTGGGCCTGAGTTTGACATGTCTGTATTACTTTGTCTGGGATGTTTCACAGTATAGTATTAAACTCATATATTTTGCAATTTCACAATTAAAATCCTTTGAAGCCCATGCATTTGTACATTCATTTGGCTTGATTCTCCAAAGATCTGAAACTTGGGCTGGTGGATTCAATTGCTTGTTTCCATGGAGATGGATAAATTACATGAATGCCATACTGTGGAATTCAGACAAAGTAATAGCGTCTACATGGAGAGAAGCAGCACCAAAAATTACAATTTTTGAACTGCTTTTTTATGGCACTTTTTTTTTTTTGTTTTTAATTTATACTACTACAATAGATATTTTATGTTACAACTTAATCGATAAAATAAATAAATGCATGGAAAATAAACCCTTATCATTATGCATTTAGATCTATGTCTTACCTTCCTAATGATGTCTTGAAAATGTTAAAATCAGAGAAGCCTGTGTTTGTGATGTGTGTGAATGTGTTGGCATATTAATGTATTTTATAATTAATGGGTAAATAAGCTTATTTGGTCGCATGTGCAGACTCACCCTCTCTCATCCAAAGAATTTCAATCAATTTAGAGTCTTTGAGTGTAGTCCATCCCATTTTGCCGTTTAAATCCATATCACTGTAGGGAGGCAGCTCGTCGATAGTGAATGGGAACAGTATGTAGGTCACATATATAGCCCCAACCCTTAGATGTCATTGCTTTTAAATACAAAGTTGATTTACATTAGAAACTGGAACTTTGATTACATTGCTCTAACTTTAGGTCCACAGTGATAAAAGGAACATTTTAAAAGGCGTCAGGGAAAGAGATAAGAGAAAAACAAGATTGGAGCAGATTGTAACTCAAGTGTGACACATGATCTGAAGAATATTATAGTTATAGAGCATATGGATGGCCCTTTACGCCCTCTGTATAACAAGCTGTATTCCTGACTTTAACAGTAATCGAAGATGGAGTCCCCAGACAGGTTCTGTTCACTTATATTCAGGTGCATTTGATACTCTTTGACTTGTTCCACTTCACACTCAGCACTGGGGCCATTGTGCTAACTCTAACCAGCTCCATAGAGGCTCAGGAGACCTCCGCTCACCCCCTTGGATCCTGTCATCCATCTGCCACCTCCGCCTCCTCCTCCCTCTCACCAATGCTAATGACTGCCAGACTTCACACAGAAATATCCATCCATTTTTTTCTTTTTTTTTTTTCTTTTTTTGAAGTTGTGGCACTGTGGTTTCCGTGCATTGATCTTGCCTTGTGTCCTCGTCCAGGCTTCTCACTTCAAATTAGAGTCCTCTGTATTTTTTGTACTTCCTTGATCTCATTTCTCTTTCTTTTCTTAGACTCATTCTATAATTTGTGCTATTCTTAATGCTTTTATGGAGATATGTAATCAATGATTTTAATTCAGTCAACAAAGGCAGCAAAACCAAGTTTGTGGTTGCCGACCAAGGAGAAACTATCTTCTGTGCTTGCTTCTCTCCATGGAGATGTTTTTTCTTTTGCCTGAAATGTTCCACAGTATGGCAATAAAGTCACCTTTCCCCATTGAGACAAGCACGTGATGCCACTAAAAGATAGGTTACAGGTCAGATCTATGGAGAGGTGACACCACTCACAGTAAGAAGGCTTTTCAAGGTATCTTTGTAGCAATAAAAACACCTGCATATATGATAGATTAGTTTCATGCCATACTGTGAAAGGCTTCTCAACTGAAAAGGATTTGGGGATATGGGCAGGTTAACATGCACCGACAAACCCAGAGATCAATGATTCAATCCTGATTCTGACCCGGCCCCATGGTCACTGGGCAAAACACTTTACCCATCTTCCCACTGCCCACTGGAGAGACTGTTGGTGCAGATTAGCAGCCCTGTTTCCTTTAGTTTCCCCCAAAGCCTGGAGAGTGAATGAATGGTACAGTGGTATGTTAATTGTGTTGAGTATCTTCAAATGCATAAATCCAGTTTTTTACATTATTATTATTATTATTACGTCTAAACCTTTGCAAGAAAGGAGCAGTGCCTTCGCAGAGGTCTACTCTGCAGATGCCTCTAAATAATTCATCTGAACATTCTTCTAATGGGCACTATATTTTGTTGTGTTGCTGTGGATGTATAGTTTAAGCATGTTTATTATCACATTGTGTCCTTCAAACATTTACTTCTGAATACAAGATTTGGAGAACGGTTCAGAGTTGGCTCAGCATACGCAGCAAGTCAATTATCTTTGTAAATAAAAAAAAGGCCTTGTTCCATTTAGACTGGATCCCGTGTCTGACATGAAAGCAGCTTCAGCCCCAAAGGATGCGCCAGCCTTGGCTCTCATCTCCACACGATTCCTCCCCACAATGCACAGCGGTCTTTTACGCACAATAACAAGAGTTGTGTTGTATGTAAATAATTCTGTTTAGATGCGAGGGTCACGACACAAGACCCAACGCTGACTTTCAAACTTGTCATTGATGTGGCTTATCTATTATGTGTCGACTACTCCCAAACAGTAAATCCAACATCCACTGAGCATTTCTATTTGCACTGTCAGTCTCTCCCCCAACCCACAGGGGGCAGCCTAATGCCCTTATCTGAAGCTGACATACCACCACTGCATTTCTCCCTCTTGCCTTCTTTCCCTCCTCTCTCTCAATTTTCTTTTCATTTTTTTTATTTTTTCAACAACTCAGTCCCAGCTGCTAGGCACACCATCCCAGACCGTGATAGCAAGGCTGGCTATCCAATGAAGCACTAGCATTTAAACCGTCACAGTTATTAGCATGATGCTCAGCTATCCAGGAGGTTTTTAAAAGAAGTCAGTCGCAGTAGGAGGTAAATAGTCTCCACACAGCTCCTCACTGGTCAACTCCAAACCAGGGTCTTTCTTTGGGGGTCCTGCTGCACTGTACTGCCCGCCTGCGGTTGCCATATAAGCAGCTTAGACTCATGGAGATATTCACACATGGAGCGCCAGTCTCATTTGCAGAAGGAGTTGAAACATTTCAGTGTGCAGAGAAGCATTTCCCAGTTTGATTTATCAGTTTGCATCAAGATTTGGGGGCTGTCAGCAAGCACCCAGGCTCAAAACATTAACTCGGAGCACACATTTCCACTCTCTCCCCAAGTGGCACTATCTCCAAAAAGCTCTGTACTGGGCTAATTACTGCAGCCTGCACTTGTGCACCACCAAACCCACCACATTTTAACAGGAGTTTGACAAAACCCTTTCATGGACTGAATAGTCACAAGTATGAATGAAACATCAGTTATAATAATATTTGGATAAAATACTATGATATTTAAAGATGCACACTGTAGCACCTTTATCTCCATGGGAACAAACAAGTCAGGGCAAGTTAAAGGTCAGATCTGTGTAGACTGCAGCCCCACTCAGAGTAACAATGCATGTTTTTCAAGATATTTTTTAGCAATTAACATAAACGCAGCCTAGATAAGCCTAATGCTGTACTGTGGAGCATTCCAGGCAATACAATGGCACATCCATAGAGACAAGGTGGCAGATTCTCCACTAGAAAAATGATATGGTTTACGCTTAAATATTGCTCATGTCTTAGTCAAACTGATACCACACGTGAAGGTGTTGCTTTGTCACAAATGCTAGAGAGAGTTCTGTTTAAAGTTTTTAACAGTGTGAAATTGATTTCCAACAACTTGAATGTCTCCCCTCACTCTTTAGCCCCATCCACACATCACGCACAACTGTCCAGTAAAAACCTGAGTAATCTTGTGATCTCTCTCGGGCCCTCCTATTCAAACCCTCTTGTCCAAGACTATGACACCCACACTTCTGCAGTGTAATTTTCAATAAATATGCAAAAGCATGATACACAACAATACACTACAACTTCACAAACCTGAACCGATGTGCAGTAGTTTCATTAGTGGAATGCACTCTGCCAATACATTGTTTTTAGTGAATTTGGCATTTGCAAAAGGCAATATGGTGATCTAAATATGTTATGTGTTAGCATTTTATAGAAGATAGCATTTAATGCAACAGAAGAAAAACACCCTCTTTAAGCATTACTGTACATTATATAACCTCTGATACAGTTGTGTGTTCGTTTAGTGAGTCTAAGCCTTCAAAGACCCCTCGTATTGCTATTCCTTTGGTCTTCAGAAAACATACTCAGGGTCAATCCATATGTACAGCGAGTGACCTCTTTGATAACTTGCTTTAACATCACTTTTAAGTATATTGGCCCACTGGGAGTGTTCAGTTATAAAGCGCTATGCATTATTTACTAAAACTGAAATACTCATGAGGCATAATGCAGCACTTATTGGTTTCTTATTGGGAACGCCGTGAATGGCTTTAAACTGCTGTTGTCAGTAACATTCAAATTACAGACTAGCTTGTGTTCCAGTCAGCAGTACAACAAGAAGTGGGTCAAATCCTTACTTTTCTTGCCTGCTTGGCCCTGCGTGATAGCACGGCGTCCTGCTTAGCTCTGTACCATTAGCCGCTGGCAGCTATCCTTAGCACTGGTTTTAAGGGGGCACTTCTCACTGTGATGGACCAGTGAGGCATTTCTGTTGCACGAACCACTGCACAACTTCTAATTATGAGGAAAGAGAAGGAGAGGAAAAAAGCAAGCTAGTGGCAGAGTTTCATTTGCATTATCATAGAGAGGGCCGCTGTTTGCTGTGTCGTGTGATTAATTCATGTGTGTATCATTAATGCAAAAATGTCCAGGGGCAAAGACAAAAGCACGGTCAAAGTGAGAGGAAAACGCAGAGGCGCAAATCAGACTCTACATGTGCACAGAACTGGAGCTGGAGTCAATAACAAGAGGGAAGGTATAATTGGTTTGGTACTCTCTGCTTTTGAATAAGTGGTGATTCCAATACTAACATCAGATAGGTGTAGTATTATATAAAGGAGAAATACTTCTATCATTTCAGTAGTACTTGTGTAAAATATTTTGATAATGCCGCTTTCTTGTGACACAATAACATTACAGCTATAAAAGGTTAAATATGTGACTTCTATACCTAATGATACTGTCTATTAAAAAATTATCTACTGGGATTATTTTGCATTATTATTTTTGTGTCAGTGGTTTAGAGTAGTTTCAATAGTATCGTTTATCAAGGTATATCTCTGTAGCTGTCGTAACCACTGACAGGAGGGACCAAAGAGACAGAACTCAGGGAAAGGTTTAACAGTGTTTATTTACAGATATCCAAAGTGCAAATGAAGGTAGATCGATCAGTGGGTTGAGAACAGGGTGTTTGCCGTGGTCCAGGGGTTGAGCGAGAATAGCAGAATCTGAGACGAGGTGAACAGTACCAGTAGAGGAGAGCAGGGTCGGAGACAGAGGAGCTGAGCGGGTCCAGGGATCGGGATCACAAAGATAGGTGCAGCTGATTGCAGATTAGGTGCAGGTGTTCACAGGAGGAGCCCAAATCTCCGCCCAGGTCCAGGCTCCAGACACAGAAGCGAGGGGGAAAAAAGTGCAAAAAGAGGCAGGACAGACTAGGATCATGACAGTAGCAATATATTGACTTCAAAATGTTTTATCGTGACAGGCCTAGGTCTGTCAACTGCTTGTGTCCATGCAGAACACAGCACCTCTCCACAGATCTAACCCGTAACTTGTCCTGATGGTATCACCTGCCTACCTCCATTAAGACAAAGCATCTTCAAGCAAATGCTTACTGTCTTCCTGAAAAGTTATATAGTGCATCTTTAACTGCTTTCATTCTACTTTATTAATATGAGCGCCTACCATAATCCCAACCCAATCACAAGTGTAAATTACTAGTTAGAAACAGTGCTTATCTCATTCACCATGCTTTTTTCACACTATTGCCTTAGTACTGAGCTGTAAATTAACTTGCAACCATTAATTTATTATTTTCATCACCCTTATGCATACCAAAAAAGTACTTGGTTGTTCGTAAGTTATTTGCAAAACCACTTTTTCATACAAATTCACTATTAAGTCAAAACTCTACGGCCTTTTGCATCCCACGCTCAAAATGCAAAACTCATTATCACACATACTGTAGACTTACTCTGAGATACTCCCCTCTTTCTACAGCACCAGCCGTGGTAGTTGACCCACTGTGAGCATATAGAGCCACAGGGCCAGTTTAAAATGCAGATGAGGAGAGGGACCGCCGCACACTGCAGGAACACAAAACACTCAGCTCGGCTCGCTCCATGCATCCTCTCTGCTTTCTCCGGTTTTGCTCAAACTTTCATTATTGTTATTCTCTTTCAACACACAATCTGCCACTGTTTTCCAAGCCTCCATAGTTCCAACTAAATGCTTTGGGATCCAGGGGTGGCACAGCTCTTAGATCACTTCTTTTCAATGATATATTATTACCAGATAGAGAAATCCTGCCCTCCAGCATTCTGTGGAAATAAAGTGGTTTTCACTCGTGGTATCATTTAGACACAGAAACTTTTGTGTGACTTAAATGATTAAATGCCTTTGTTAAACTTTGTTAAAGTGCTTTGTGAAGAAGTGGGACACTAAACAGAGAACAAAGATGAAGCTAGTACCTACAGTTTGATAGGTAATTAGTGAAGCCTAAGATGGTCTATGGTATGTTTTAATAGTGGTAGTTGTTGTAGTAGTAGTAGTAGTTGTTGTTTGTTGTAGTTGTTGTAGCAGTTGTAGTAATAGTAGTAGTAGTTTTGTAGTTGTCGTAATAATTGTATTAGTAGTAGTTGTTGTAGTTATGCAGCTAAAACCTGGAGCAGTCTTCCTGAAGATGTGAGACAGGCCTTCAATTTGACAGTTTTTAAACCCAGGCTCATTAAAACTCAGCCCAGTTTTAATGGTAATTTTATGATGATTATTTATGTTTTGATTGGTGTGATTTAATGACTTTCTTATCCTGTAAAGCACTCAAATAGAAATACAAATAAACTTGCCTTGCCTTGCATTGCCTAGTTGTTGTAGCCGTTGTAGTAATAGTAGTTAGTGTAGTTGTAGTGATAGTTGTAGTAGGAGTAGTTGTTGGTAGTAGTTGTAGTAGTAGTAGTAGTACCACTTGTACCACTGTTCTCCTGTATCTGACCAAAACACACTTAGCAACAGGTAAGTTTAGCATAATAAAGATAACTTTAGATAATAATGGTTGCACACAAACTCTTCTGCCTTAATCTCATCCCATTCTCTTGATCTTCTCTCAACCTCATGGCTTTTTTCCACTTCTAACTCTACACAGAAAGGCGAGCACTGAGCTACAGTGAGAAATTGGTCTTCCTGAACCTGCTAGCCGCCGCCTACTAATAGGGAGTGAGCTCGGGCGCACTTCCGGCTCCATCGACCCTGACTCCAATTCACTCTCTGTTGAAAAACTGTCGCTCCTCTCTCCGTAACTGCACCTACTCGCGCTCAGAAATTCCAAATATGGAACTCGGGTCCAACTTCGCCCTATAACTGCTAGTCTTGACCTTCATATGGCTGGAGCTGAACTCGTCACATTCCCCTAGTCTACTTCTTTATTCAGTCTATGCTTTCTACCCACATATTCACTGTCTCTTATGCACAAATTCAAACCATGTCAAATTTGGAGACATCCGACCTTATCTCCAAATTATCAAAAATGAAGTGCCTAAACTTAAACATTTTCTTTGTGTCTTTAGCTTTTTTTCTCTTCTGAAACTCAACAAATTGTATTTACTGAATGACTGAAAAAGTAGTATTTCTAGTCATTTGGTCACTCCAGATCGATAGCCTTAGAAACAAGAAAAACAGTTTGTGAATAAATGAATTGGTTTGGACCTCGTGGCTGTATGGGAGGGCTTTAAATTGTGTTAATGTATTGGTTTAGGTAAGTTTAGTGTCTATTGATCATGCATGGACAAAGCAATCGGCATCTGACTCGTGTAGGCCTGTTTTACTGTATGTCAATAGTACGCCGTAGATTGCACTGCTTGGCAAAGTGAAATTGTGTTTAAATGCATTCAAAAGGTTTATCAGTAAATAAAAGGATAAAATGAACTCAGAATGCACAGGGGAAACTGGGGAATTGGTTTGGAATAAATGCGGACAGGGGCTGCATTTGAGCGCTTCATGTTGTTTGCTCAAACCTCCGACATACTGATAAGGAAAATTCTTTTGGTGAATTTTAGAAAAGTACAGCATGTCCTGATCTTGAAAGGTCATAGCTCATAGATATTCCGAAAGTAAAGGAGCAAAGCCCAGACAAGATTGTTAAGAAACACGAAATCATGTCCGGAAAGGTAAATTTATGCTGACTGCGATCTCTAGACGCTGTAACGTACCTGGTCCTCACACGGCACATTAGGTAGATGACGATATAGACTGACAGGGAGCTTGTTTGTAGTTGGCGAGTGAGGGGGGCTTCAGAAAGATTACAGGGGCTCATGGTGAGTGTAATGAAGCCCTGAGTCAATAAGAGATGCAGGCTCAAGGCCAGAGGCTCCGACCAGGCTTCAAAGCTACCACGGAGAACGGGCAGACATGTCCTACTGCTGCTGCTGCTCTACTGCTGCTGGAGCAGACGTATAAATATAGGGAATGGAGAAGTTGTTAGTAAGTATATTTTATTTCTATAGTGCATTTCATAGGTAAAAATAACACAACTCTTTCATTGGTTGAAATGAAAATAGATTAATAGATCTACACCTTCTTTTATGGTGGTCAAAGTCAGCCACTTCCTATGTATTACAACTGAAGATGGTGGTTGGATGAAAACTGAAACATATAGTGCAAAGAACAGAAATTGAGTTGACCGAAGAATATTGTTTTGAATTATGATTGTATCTGGATAATCGAAAGGAACATCTCTAATCCATTATGTCATTGGAAAAGACTCTTACCCAATTTTGAACCATAAGTGAAAAACTTAAGTTTGTTCTCTCTTCTCACTGTTATCAGGGTTAGCCACAAGCACTTGTTTGCTGGAGGTTTTCATTCAACAAAATGCCCCATCATTTTTTTTAGGTTTTATTTTTTGGGTTTATTTGACAGGACGGTATAGCGTGAAAAGGAAGGGAAGAGCTTGGAGGGCACTCTGTAAAATCATCAGACCCAAGAATCAATCTCACAACGCCACTCGACTACAGGCCAGCACAACACTGATCAAATTCTTAAAGAAAACCTATTGTGCTTGTGTCTGCTATATAGTTCTGTGGATCATTACGTTATAATTTGCACATTTTAATTCACAGTATTCATCTAAAATGACTTAATAAAAGAAACAAGTTCGCTGATTTCCGCATTACAAAACTGCAGTGCCCAATGGGAGCTGATGTCGCCGTAAACGTCACGCAACAAAAAGCCGTGTCGCTGTCGGCTCCTCCTCTGGACAGCTGCAGATCACATTAGCAAGTAATGGATTTTTTTTTTTTCCATTTGTACAAAAATGTCGAATCCTACACCGATTAAGAAAATAAAATCTTAGAAAAAAGTGAGTACATCACAGTGGGTGTAATGCCGGCGCGGTTGATTTGCAATGTGGCGTCTTGAAATTAAATGATTAAAGATTGCTCAAACATGCACGAATAACTACAAAAACAACTTCAAGAGGGTGAGTGATAAGGGGAACAACTGTAGCACAGTTAAAAAGGTCTGAAAAGTCAATTTTGTATAATAGATCTGCTTTAATCTAAATAACGAATCATATCAAAATTAATAGCAGAAGAAGCAGTAGTATCCATTCAATAGAAGATGGTGGTTCAATGCCAGATGCTTCAAAGCTGGCACGTTACTTATGCATGTATCTGACTGACATCCTCCTGTATCTGCTGCCGCTCTGCACAGTGGCACAGTTAGTTATGAGCGCTTGTTAACGGTGCGGTGTCAGGTTCACGTCTTCAGCCTGGTCATGGAGGATGTGACACACGTGTCCCTGTAACGGTGAGGCGACCGGGCTGGCAGCTGGTGTGTCAGACTTCACTAGTGCTGCGGTGCATGACAGCAGAACAGCCACAGTGCTCCTGCTGCTACTGTTGTATGGGATTCAACATCACAGTGCGCTATATAGGTTGGCAGAGTTCCACTGTGAAGAGGCAGATGTATGGATATATTGTTTATATACAAATTAGGGGTGTGGCTGGCTGAATATAGTGAGACACACAGCGGCACACAGTGACACAGTGGTGATATGGAGATGAAAATCAAATGCTGATCTGATTCCTGTAACAATTTCTATTTTGGTTATTCACTTATATCCCGGAAGTTGCATTGGGCGCCGCCATCGTCATTTGGGTTGTATTATTTTGTACGGAGCTGCCGATCTTGACAGCAAATAAGTTCTATAGGGACTTGAGACGTTTTAAAGCTTCCCAGAGAATCGGTGCAGTGTTGACTTGTTGTTGCACATAAACACTGAACTTCTGACACAAAGCAACCTACTTTATGTAATATTTTAGCGCCCAAACTTTCCCCAAATTCTCCATTGCAAGGGACGGAATTTCCTCTTAACTGGAAGTGCTACTGCAAAGAAAGCGCAGTTTAGTTGCATTTACGGAAAAAGTGGGCGGGGCGGAATAAGGTCAATATTGTCATAATATAAATCAGTGTCTCAGTTAAATGAAGCTCTATTCTCATTAGTAGTAGCTTCATTGGTAACTTGTTCCTCCACTGTTCTGGAGGTTGACATGACCATCATTGGTTGAGCGGTCAGATCCACTGATCCACAGGTTAGTGGTTCGACTCCCACTGATGCAATTTTTGTATCCTTGGGCCAGACACAAGCCTTGAAGGTGGAATATGTATAAAAAATGTGACCATGACCACGTGACCAACACAATTCATCTATTGGTCAGCCTGTGAAGGAGAGACAGGTGGATTTACCAAGCACGGGGACTTTCAAAAGAAGTAGATGTCTCTAATTAGCTCTTAAAGGTACAAAGTCCATATGAATCATGATTAAAAAAAAACAACAACAACTTTGATCTAGGTTTAATCATCTATTTAGACCATTTTTTTTATTGGGCAAGACATTTTACCCACTGTATCTATGTGTGTGCTTGAGTGTTTGGTCGTGGTCGATGGGGTTTGTCTTTTAGTGTCAAAAAGTGTCACATCAAACGCATTATCACTGGTGACTATTAAAAAGGTTACGTCAGTTCATTTTGATGGATTCTTGCGTTTTAAGAAATTACACTGACAGACATTATGGGAATATTGGCTCCTTCTACATCTGAGTGACTCAACACAATCAAGAGTTAGAAATTAGAAAATGCATTAAATTAACTTGAACTCTCATTGACACAGACTGGCTTAGTGGGAGGCTTGATTAGGGGGCGGCAGACTCGGGTCTTTAAATACAGTCGCACAAATGAATGATTCAAACCGAGTGAAGGAGCAGAGGAGGGGAACAGGACCTAAAGGTGCAGCTGGAGCTCAGACCTGGTCCTATTACTCACCCCAGTGGCTCGGCTCCTCTGGGACTCGAAGATTAGCCTTGATAAGGTGACTCGTTTCCTTGGATCTTCTCCCAGGTTTAGACTGTAAATATTTCAGCAAATGTTTCACTTTTTCTCAATATAGCCCAGCTGAAAAGTGCAATGCTTTGTCTCTGCTGAAGTTAGTGCTTTATATGGACTCTCAACAGTGAGTCATGTAGCCTGTAAGAGAGCTATTTCACAAGTGGAGTTAAAGGTTAGAATATCGACATTAAATATTGCAATTTATATTATTTTATAACACTCAAGAACAAGTAACAGCATTTTGTGATTTATATTTTAGTACTGCAAGTCACAGAAAAGAAATCTATAGAAATGTGGTGCATTTCCAAAACACAACCTAGGCAAGGCAAGGCAAGGCAAGTTTATTTGTATAGCACAATTCGTACACAAGGTAATTCAAAGTGCTTTACAGAATAAGAAAAAAACATTAAAATCACACAAATCAAACATGAATAATCACAAATAATCATCATAAAATTGACATTAAAACATTAAAACAAAAGAGTGCAGAATAAAAATAAAACCCTCTCAGTCATATGCACAGATAAACAGAACCGTTTTGAGCCTGGATTTAAACATTGTCAAAGTAGAGGTCTGTCTCACATCTTCAGGAAGACTGTTCCAGGTTTTAGCTGCATAAAACTGAAACGCTGATTCCCCATGTTTAGTCCTGACTCTGGGCACCAGCAGGAGGCCGGTCCCTGAAGTCCTCAGAGTGCGAGATGGTTCATATGGCACTAACATGTCAGAGATGTACTTTGGACCTAAGCCATGAATAGACTTGTACACAAGCAGAGCTGCTTTTAAAGTCTATTCTTTGAGCTACAGGAAGCCAGTGCAGAGACCTGAGCACAGGACTTATGTGCTCGAACCTAGCATTTGTGTATCTCAACCAAGCAGTAATACTATGTGAAAATTCAAATGTGTAAATAGTACTTTTAGAGTTACACTTGACTGTAATGTAGTAAAGTGTAGGTATTTCATAATTATACACATGTGACAGACAAAAGTATATTGTAGTTTGTCCACTGCGCTAAAGGTTGGCAGTTCGAATCCTGCTCTCGACATAAATATCTTTGGTAAACAAACCACACATGTTGTTGGTCCAGCTCTCACAGACGAATGCTGTCATGCTGTCATTGTGTCCTTGGGCAAGACACTTAGCCCACCTCGCCCCAGTGTCTTTGTACACTGGTGTATGATTATGTCTGTGACTGGGTGAATGGTTACAACAAGTGAAAGGCTACTTCTCCATATCCAGTGTTCCACTTCCTGGTCCACGCTTCATGGCAGATGTTACAAAACTGCACACCAGGAGTAGTTCCTGTGGATGGCTCTTTGTGAAACATGTGTCTACAGTGAAATACCACCACACTGAAGTTTCTAGTAATGTCTGACAGTAATATTGTTACATGACATGACTCACAAATATTGCCATTATCAACTCTGACGCATCTCATTTTCTGGAGCAGCCACCAAGATTTTCTTACTACCTTCCGTCAAGAGAATTTGTAAATTATAATCTTGAAGTATTTTAACCAATGAATCTCTGAGGTTTGGGGTCTCCAAGGCACTCAAAGCGCTTTTAGTGCCCTGTAAGTGGAAAAGCGCTGTGACTATGATGAAAAATGTGACTATTTACCATGTGATTACTCTAATCTCGCTTCACACTTGTGGATTGGTCCTAGTTTAGTCCTGATGTAGACTTAGTTTGGTCCAGACTGAATCCTGGTTTAATCCTGGCTTAGTTTAGGTTTAGTGTAGGTTTAGTCCCAGTTTTGATGTGGTGTGTTACTGTTCAAATGCCGCCTAGAATATTAAAATGTCAAACCAAACTCAATATCGTTTTTGTTACCACAATGATAATAAAATTGGACAGTAGAATGTAATAGTAGTTTCTATATCACCAGTTTGTTTCTAAGTCGATCAAGACAATCCCTCACTCGCATTAAGTCACATTTTGTCCTATTTATTTCTTTTAATACTGCATGCAAGTATCTAGTTTCAATTCTAGCTTTATTATCGATTTGTTTCTGGGTATCAGTTTTTAGTATGTGTCCATTGTGTTTGGCCTATAAGAGAGCGGCAGACTCTGCAGCCCTGATCCCGCCTCAGCTTCTCTCTGCTTTCTCCTCCACAGCTTTTCAATTGCTTTTATAATTGAGTTTGTCTGCTGCCCATGTGATTGCTTTGGATCTCTTTTCTGCTATCAAACAACGCAATTACTGCCAAGTCGCATAGTTTGACACAAAATGTTTATTCACATCGAAATTAGCATGAAGCTCTGGCAAAAATCTCCTGCTAGCTCTCCGCACGCTGATCCCGTGACGCTTCTCATGTAGCAGAGAACTAGACACGGGGAAAAGTTGGTTATCAATAATTAATTAATACGGGTTAATATGTTAACAAGGCAAGGCATATTTAACAAACTTATAGTCCTGGTAATTAGATGAGCCTCCGTGTTAATTACCAAACTAGAGTCAGTTCTGTGAGGCTTCAATGAATAATTAATGATAAGAAACATGAATTATTTGTGCTTACCAAAGATCTAACAGAGGAGAACACGCCAAGGCCCTGTCAAAGCGGGATTGTTATTGATTGATGCTAAGTGTTTGATTACGGGACATTATAGACCATTGAAAATATTACAGAGCGCCGCGTGTATCTTACTGTACTGGCGGTTTCATTGATCTCGTGTGAGGAGCTTCAATAAGGAACTCGTGATCAAAGTTGCAGTCAATCTATTTCAAAGATGGACATGTTGGATGTGTTATTTTTCATATATCCATGTAATACCTTTGATGATACCCTCACAAAACACAGACTTCTATTTTAGAGTGAGCATTAGATAGTGTTTTTATCACATTGTACATAAATGATATCAAACTGGAGTGCCGTGTTAACAGGGTCAGTTTATTGGTGCTTTTCAGATTCTTGAAAGTGATGATGTCATACTCTCAGATGGGGGGGCAAGAGCCTATTGATTACATTGCACTTACTTTGCCATCAAATATCCAAAAAGTAACTGCAGAAATGTCAAAACTGATCATTGCTATTAATGACTAGACCCAAGAACTCACTGTATTACAATAAAACACTGCATATTAGTTTAGTTACCCACCATCTTTATTAAATACTATTGGCCCATAGAGTGTTGTGATGTCATCTGCAACCCACCAATATATTGTGGTAGAAATTTAATGATGATGAGTGTGACAATTAGGCATCACATTTTAGAGTGAAGATGTTTGTACCTCTCATCCAGCGGCTTCTTCACTTCTGGTCAGATTACTGGTGGACACTGCCTTATATGTGTCTGAAGGGAGGGGCTAACCACACTGAAACTAACAAACCTGTTCTGTCTTTCCCCTGTCCCTTCTCTAACCCTTCCTCTCTCTCTGTCTGTGTCTCTCTTTCCCTTACTCTCATGTCTGTCCATCCCTCTCTTTTCCATGCTTTTCACCCTCTCTTCCTTCTCCCCCCTATTCATTTTTTCACTCACTCACCCTCCTTGACCCCTCTCTCTTATTTCTGTCTGTCTCCAGTCACCCTCTATTCCACCCTATTCACCCGCTCTTTCTTTCTTCTCTTCCCCATCTCTCCATAGTTCTCTCTCTTTCTCTCATTCACATCTATACATTGCTGTTTCTCTCTCATACACGTCCACCTTCCTTCTCTCTTTTCTGTCTTTTTTCTGTGTTTCTATCTTACACTCTCTCTCACCTGCCCTCTTTGTCTTTCTTCTCTCTCTCTCTGTCTCATTTCTGTCATTCTCTCTCATGCTCTCTCATACTCCCTCTTTCTCTCACCTCCCTTCCTCTCTCTCTCTCTCTCTTTCTTTCTCTCTCTTTTCTATCTTTCTTCCTCATGCTCTCTCTTACCCACCCACTTTCTCTCTCCCTCTCTCTCATTTCTGTCAATCTCCTTCATGCTCTCTCCCACACTCCCTCTTTCTCTTTCACCCCCCCCCCTCTCTCTCATGTCTGTCTTTCGTCCTTATGCTCTCTCACCCGTTCTCTTTCCTCCCTCCCTTTCTTTATCTTTCTCTCTCTCATTTCTGTCTTTCTTCCTTAAGTGCTCTCATCTGCCCTCTTTCTCTTTCCTCCCTTCCTCTGTCTATCTCTGTCTCATACCCATCATTCTCCCTCACACTCTCTCACACCCCCTCTTTCTCTTTTCTCCCTTCTTCTCTCTCTCTCTCTCTTGCTCTCATTTCTGTCCTTCTACCCTTACGCTGTCACCCGTCCTCTTCTCTTTTTTCACTTCCTCTCATTCTCTCTCTCACTTTCATCGTTCTCTCTTACATTCTCTCACACCCCCTTTTTTTTCTCTTTCCTCCCTTCCTCTCTCTCATTTCTGTCTTTTTTCTTTACTATCTCTCTCTCTCTTTCGCTCTCTCTCTCACACCCCCTCTTTCGCTTCCCTCCCTTCCTCTCCCTCTCTCTCTCCCTTCATCAGACTCGTGCATGTGGGAGTGTGAATTTCTGGTGTGCAGACTCTGGTTTACCCTCTCTATATTTGCATATGCACACAATGTGATTAACTGCCATGCCTTATCTGTCTCTCCTTGCCACTTCAGCGCACACACGCCCACTCACAAACAGCCACGCGCTTTAGCATACACTTTTGCATGCAAACCGCATCCTAAAAACCACAGACTAAAGACAATAGTCAGCCTCAGAGCTACGGCATTTTTAAAAACATATATTTACTATCCTGGTCTGTTTCGAAATACAAAACAATATTAAAGCCGCAAGCGGCATCGAACGGCCCTCGCGGGCCGCGCTTCGCACTCGGCCGACCGGGCACTCCCTGTAGGTGGCGCTGATTCATCACTTGCTTCTGTTTTATTGTGGCTTTGAGCTGCATTTGTAGCCAAACCAAGCCAAAAGACATTGGGAGCACTGATGCACAAAATGCACCAACATGGGGTTTTTCCAGGCATCGCCATGGCAACACCGTGCAAAATACAAAGTTGGCCCCTCGGACTTTTTTGACGGGGATGATGTAATGAATCAACGTGCTAAATCTCACAATCGTCATAGAAGGTATGAAGTCGTTATAAGACTTTGAAATGTCCAAAAATGTGTAAATTTCCCCATTAGGATAACATGGGGTATTTCGCGCATCGCCATGGCAACAGAGTGAAAAATATGACATGGGTGTGATTGACTTTTTTGATCAGGATGACATGATGAGTCATTCTGGCAAATTTCACTTAATTCCATGAAACTAATGTTTTTCTCATGAATGGGAAAATTTTCGGAGCATTGCCATTAGGATAACATGGGCAATTTTTGGCGCATCGTCATGGCAACACGGTACAAAAAACGTCATGGGTCTGATTGACTTTATTGATTGGGATGACCCACTGGAATTTTGTGTCAAATTTCGTAACATTTGGGAAAAACTAAATTTTGGGACCTCCATGCAAATATATGTGTTATTCTGTAGGGGGCGCTATAGCACCAAATTGTTTTCTTTCACAATTAGTAGGTCTAGGCCAGAAAGTTTTACAACTGATTCGAATTTGAGCTCAATCGGACTTTGTATGCGCAAACGGGAGCAAATTTTCAAATTTGAAAATTGCAAAAATTCCGATGGACTTTTGCGGCTTCGCCGCACGGAAACCGTTATACGTATCGACGTAAATTGGATAACTTTTGATGCCCCACTTGTCTAGATGGTGTCCAGTGATTTTCAGCCCTGCAGGTGAAGCGCCTTCAGAGGAGTTGACGAAAATGCGATGTCAACGAAAGTGCTGACTCGGCATTTCGGAATGTTCAATCCAAGATGGCTGACTTCCGGTTTGTCAGAGGGCGTGGCCATAATAATATTTTTTGTTTGGCATCACTTGAAGAATGTGTGTACCGAATTTGGTGGCTCTACGACAAAGTTGACGTCGGGGCGTCTCCCATTGACGCAATGTATTTTGACTTTTGTAGGTGGCGCTGTCGCGCCATTTTTTTATGCCCAATGATGCACCATATAAAAAAATTAATTTTTCGGCAGACCTGAATTTTGGGAAAAATTTGGTGAGTTTTTGAATATGTTCAGGGGGTCAAATTACTGCTCAAAGAGCAGAAGAAGAATAAAAAAAATAATAATAAAAATTAAAGCCGCAAGCGGCATCGAACGGCCCTCGCGGGCCGCGCTTCGCACTCGGCCGACCGGGCACTCCCTGTAGGTGGCGCTGACCCATTAGTTGCCTCTGTTTTATTGTGGCTTTAAGCTGCATGTGTCACCAAATAAAGTCAAAAGACACTGGGAGCTCTGATGCACAAAATGCACCAACATGGGTTTTTCCAGGCATCGCCATGGCAACACCGTGCAAAATACAAACTTGGCACCTTGGACTTTTTTGATGGGGATGATGTAAAGAATCACTATGGCAAATTTCACGGTCTTCCTTAAAGGTAATAAGTCGTTAGAAGACTTTGAAATGTCCGAAAATGTGTAAATTTTCCCATTAGGATTACATGGGGTTTTTCGCGCATCGCCATGGCAACAGAGTGAAAAATATGACATGGGTGTGATTGACTTTTTTGCTCAGGATGATATGATGAGTCATTGTGCCAAATTTCACTTAATTCCATGAAACTAATGTTTTTCTCATGAATGGGGAATTTTCGCAGCATTCCCATTAGGATAACATGGGCACTTTGGCACATCGTCATGGCAACACGGTACAAAAAACGACATGGGTGTGATTGACTTTATTGATCGGGCTGACGGAATGTAATTTTGTGTGAAATTTCGTAACATTTGGGAAACAAAAATTTTGGGCTCTCCATGCAAATGTATTGTGTTGTTCTGTAGGGGGCGCTATTGCACCAAATTGTTTTGTTTCATAATTAGCAGGTCTAGGCCAGAAAGTTTTACAACTGATTCGAATTTGAGCTCAATCGGACTTTTTATGCGCAAACGGGAGCAAATTTTGACATTTGAAAATTGCAAAAATTCCGATGGACTTTTGCGGCTTCGCCACACGGAAACCGTTATACGTATCAACGTAAATTGGATAACTTTTGATGCCCCACTTGTCTAGATGATGTCCAGCGATTTTCAGCCCTGCAGGTGAAGCGCCTTCAGAGGAGTTGACGAAAATGCGATGTCAACGAAAGTGCTGACTCGGCATTTCGGAATGTTCAATCCAAGATGGCTGACTTCCGGTTTGTCAGAGGGCGTGGCCATAATAATATTTTTTGTTTGGCATCACTTGAAGAATGTGTGTACCGAATTTGGTGGCTCTACGACAAAGTTGACGTCGGGGCGTCTCCCATTGACGCAATGTATTTTGACTTTTGTAGGTGGCGCTGTCGCGCCATTTTTTTATGCCCAATGATGCACCATATAAAAAAATAAATTTTTCGCCACTTCTGAATTTTGGGCAAAATTTGGTGAGTTTTCAAATATGTTCAGGGGGTCAAATTCCTGTTCAAAGAGCAGAAGAAGAAGAAAAAAAATTAAAGCCGCAAGCGGCATCGAACGGCCCTCGCAGGCCGTGCTTCGCACTCGGCCGACCGGGCACTCCCTGTAGGTGGCGCTGACCCGCCACTTGCCTCTGTTTTATTGTGGCTTTGGGCTGCACTTGTCACCAAACAGAGTCAAAAGACACTGGGAGCACTGATGCACAAAATGCACCAACATGGGTTTTTCCAGGCATCGCCATGGCAACACTGTGCAAAATACAAACTTGGCACCTCGGACTTTTTTGATCGGGATGATATAAAGAATCTACGTGCCAAATTTCACATTCTTCATTGAAGGTCTGAAGCCGTTATAAGACTTTGAAATGTCCAAAAATGTTTACATTTTGCCATTAGGATAACATGGGGTTTTTCGTGCATCGCCATGGCAACAGAGTGAAAAATGTGACATGGGTGTGATTGACTTTTTGGATCAGGATGACATGAAGAGTCATTCTGGCAAATTTCACTTAATTCCATGAAACTAATGTTTTTCTCATGAATGGGAAATTTTCGGAGCATTCCCATTAGGATAACATAGGCAATTTGGCGCATCGTCATGGCAACACGGTACAAAAAACGTCATGGGTCTGATTGACTTTATTGATCAGGATGACCCACTGGAATTTTGTGTGAAATTTCGTAACATTTGTGAAAACTAAATTTTGGGACCTCCATACAAATGTATTTGTTATTCTGTAGGGGGCGCTATCGCGCCAATTTTGTTTCTTTCACAATGAGTAGGTTTAGGCCAGAAAGTTTTACAAATGATTCGAATTTGAGTGAAATCGGACTTTGTATGCGCAAACGGGAGCAAATTTTCAAATTTGAAAATTGCAAAAATTCCGATGGAAATTTGCGGCTTCGTCGCACGGAAACCGTTATACGTATCATCGTAAATTGGATAACTTTTGATGCCCCACTTGTCTAGATGATGTCCAGTGATTTTCAGCCCTGCAGGTGAAGCGCCTTCAGAGGAGTTGACGAAAATGCAACATCAACGAAAATGCTGACTCGGCATTTCGGAATTTTCAATCCAAGATGGCCGACTTCCGGTTTGTCAGGGGGCGTGGCCATAATAATATTTTTTGTTTGGCATCACTTGAAGAATGTGTGTACCGAATTTGGTGGCTCTACGACAAAGTTGACGTCGGGGTGTCTCCCATTGACGCAATGTATTTTGACTTTTGTAGGTGGCGCTGTCGCGCCATTTTTTTATGCCCAATGATGCACCATATAAAAAAATAAATTTTTCAGCAGACCTGAATTTTGGGCAAATTTTGGTGAGTTTTCGAATATGTTCAGGGGGTCAAATTCCTGTTCAAAGAGCAGAAGAATAAAAAAAATAAAAATAATAATATTTTTAGCAAAAACAATATATCCGAAAATATTAGAATGACATATTATACGTTTTTTGAAAGCTCTCGACATTCCCCACGTCACCGTGGGGTCAATGGCGAATGACGGGCGCTGACGCGCCCGTCATTCGCCATGACGTTGGGGTCCCCCATTGACTCCCATTCATTTCCATTCATTTTAGCAGTAACAAATATGGCCCATGCCTACGGCATGGGTTGCTGGGATAGTGGAGTCAGGGCAAGGTCGCGACCTCAGCCGAACTTGTGCGCTGCGCGCACAAGTTCGGCAAGACAGTTAGCAACGATGAGTGCCTGGGCTTCGCCCAGGCACTCATCGTTGCGGAAGCAATAGGCCCTACGCCCTGTAGGGGCTCGGGCCTAAAAATAGGTCTGCATAAACCCGTCATAACTTTACTCGGATTTCATGTTTCCTTTTGGTTATCTGTTGTTTATTGAGTGACAAGAACTTTCTTATCTTACAGTTAATACAGTTTGTATTTAAAAAACAAAAAAACAAAAAAAAAAACTTCCACCTACATTGTTTCTTAGTGTTGGTGTGCCCTTGAGCAAGACATTAAATATTCACTCACAAACACAGTAGCTGGGATTTCTTCTGTATTAGAAATGAGTACATCTGGTTTGTGCACCAGTTTATGTAACTCCTGCGGTTGGGCATCCACTACCTGCTGGTCTCCATGGTAACGTTATTGGTCTGCATGGAATGTCCCACAGTATGGCATTAAATCGATCTGTCTGAATATGGTCGCCTTTCTATAGATCTGACTTGCTCGTCTCCATGGAGCGGTAATGCCGTGCTGTGAAATGCTCTATGTAAAGTAACAGCATATAGAATATTGTTTATAGGCTGGTTACAGAAAAGTTACAGAGTGTTCCTTTAATCGCACAAAGCGTGAAGTACACCTTATATGTACAGCTTATACAGACTTTGCACTTGTCCTGATGCAGCTGCAGGAGCTCACTGCCCTTACCTTAAATGCCTTACTTCATTTATAAACTTCTTGTGGGGTCGTGTTGGGCCGGAGAAAACGGCCCATCTGCCTACCACACCTGTCAATCACATTTTGTACACAGTTTCCATAGGTTACAATCTCCCGTGTGGTTTATACAATTAATACCTGCTGTTCCCGGGAGCTGTATGGGAGGGCATGCTGCTCAAAATACAATATATATGAGGCTAGGAGCAAGGTGTGGGCGCCAAAGTTTTATTTTATGCACAGAAAGAGTCTCTATACATGCACAGTTTTATTTTCTTTCTTTTCCATAAAATAAAAAAAAAAAAAAACATCATGTAATAGGCTTCCCTTTTGCGGAGTCGATGTGGCGTTACCACTCGAGCGCTTGCTTCACGCCGAGACAGACAATGGAGTGTTTGTTTTCTGTACATTTTTACAATTCCTGGAGCTTTCATCCACGCAGGCGGTGCTTTGGCAGACTGCGTGTCAACACTGAAGGCTGGATTTGTGTACGTGTAGCCTGAACAACAGCAGACAGTTGACTTCCTGTCTGAGTAAGGTGCATACATGGGCAAATCCTGATGCTATGGTATGCTAACAGGCTTGTGCTGTTCGACATAGGCATTTGCATAAAACTGAGAAACTCATTTAGAAAGACTAACGTAAAGCTACAGTATGTCATTTTCTGCAGGTAGCAAGTCACCTGTATGATGCCATGTAAATGGAAAGTTACAAGCATACTTCATAGAGATAGATTGAGCTGTATGCCATACTGTGGGAGATTATAGCCAAAGGAAACAAATGTAGTGCAATAAACAAACCAAAATGACATATTATGGCTTTAACTTCGAGTCAGTAGATGTGGCCAAATTAGTCTGCAGTGAGAGTAATACATTGTTGAGGTTATGTGGTTACTCTATTCTACATTGTAGAAGTTTGCTGGTCGGGGCACAGTGTGTCTCTGTCACTGCAGTGTGTGCCCTGCTTAAGGCTGATGGTCATAAAGATAGAGGCAACAGACTACTTGCAGCACATAATCCAAACATTAAATATAACATAATGTGATTACATGAAACAATGATGCAATGTGAACTATACTTGATGCACAGTAATATCATTACTTCGGGTGGTCTTTTAAAACTGCTGTGCCAGTCAGTACAAAATTCTGTGAGTGTCTTCACTTGTCTGGGTTTGGTGAGCCCAGTTTAAACGTGAAGAAGAGTTGGTTTAGTCCTGATCTAGTTCAGATTTAGTCCCAGTTGTGTTCGTAATCCCTATAACTTAATGCGGCATTATCCCATCTAAAGCTTGTACTTGCGGTAGAATTCTGGATGAAAGATAATTATTCATTCAAAAGTAATAGTTTAAATAGCATTTGTCTAAGTACCAGTGCTAAAATTCCTCTATACCTCCTGCCTGGCATTATTAAAACTGATCTGGATATCATTCTCTCCTTGCACCTTTGCTCCCTCTAACTCTTCACTGTGAGTGTCCCTGTCTCCCATTCTTCAAAAAGCTGTAATCAACACTGGCGCTCGGCAGACCCCACTCCAACGCTTTAATCAGATTGGATTGTATTGCTTTGCCATGGGGGTCCATTAGAACGCACGTTCTTTTGACAAGGACAGTGAACAAAGAGATCCTCTGATTGGGAGTGATTGGCCTGTAATGTCGAATCTCCACTATTTCTCATCCTCTTATCGCTGCATCACTCTCTGTATCACCTTAATGGCATTCGATATTGCTTCAATACATTTTCCACCTCCTTCCACCTGCCATAATAATACGACCACCTGGGTAATCTCCCTCCCAGTATGCAAATGCATTTACTGATAGAGAAGTGTGTTTGCTTCAATACCCTCTCATTTATGTTTTAATTATTTTTTCAAGATGCTCTTATCCACTGCTCTAATAGTCCCTAAACTTACTCGCACTATGCAACTTTTCTGCTATCTCTCATATTGCATTTGCATTTCATGGAAAGTTCCACAATATGGCATTGATCTTACTTATCTTGAATTTATTGAATTATACATTTTGCTTTGCTCAAGAAACACACACATTTTGACTTTGAAATCTAACCTGTAACTTGATCTAATGGCATCACCGCCTTGTTTAATGCCATACTATGGAACATTCTACTCAAAGTAATAATATCCCCATGGAGACGATCTATGAGTAAAATTACATAGTGGACCTTTAAGTTGTATTTGCAGTTTGAGGTAATGTTATCTGTGTCTGGTCTAAAACTCAATAGAAACGTTGTCTTCATATCATTGGCACAATCGCCTCTCCTTCCCTTTTTGCGTCAAGGTCAATGCAACTGGAGCCTAATTCTTTTTCCTTTGGTGATAAAATCCTTTTCCAACTTTAGCCAAGTGTCCATCTCCCCACGGGGCTCAGATTTATCGCATTTATTTTGCCTCTGCTGTGCCGGCCAACTTCGAAACAGCACCGGGTCCGTCCCTATAGGAGCGCTAAATCTTTTCATGTCTTCTGAGGGGTCCACGGGGCAAGGCAGGATTCACAGAGTACCTCATAATCACTGCTGTAATATCACAATGTGGAAATACATGGCATATAGTCAATATACACATATGCATTTACACTTTTTTTTTTTTTTAAGAAATACACTTAAAACAACAAGGCAAATTGGGTGATGGAGCAATAAAAAACAAAATCATGATCTCATCCTTTTGACAATATGCTAATTTTGCTCATCGATATCTATAGATTTACTGCAAGCCTAAAGTTGCAGTAAATCTATATTTACTGCAACTTTAGGCTCAAAAACAGACCTATCCAGCAGATGACTTTGGGTAGCTCTTATAGGCAAAACAAGTCTACTGAATTCTGATACAACTGGAATTGATCTGGCTTTAAGAAAATTGTACTAAAATCCTTCTCAAAGCTTTAAAAAATCCACCCCCCGGAGCAGAATCAGGATGTGTCGTCAATAAACATGGTCAAATAGTGGTAAATAACATGCAAACTGCCTTAAATCCTTTTACCAATAGAAAGTAATAGCAGCCAGTTGTTCACCATTATTGTGCTTACAGAGGATGAGAGCAGCTCAGTGTTGGGGCTATTGTTCCTAATAGATTGGCAGCTTGTTTTGTGAAGACACACGTATCCAAGGCGACTCACGCTGACAGTATCACACAGCACAAACAAAGACAAGGAAAATGGAGAACATGTAGGAGATATGGAGGGAATACTTTCTGGAAGAAGAAAGCGAATTTTATTTTATTTTTTTCAATTTGGTTTTGAAACAGTTATATCAACCAAGTGTTTTTCCATTCACCAACAATTTAAATAAACCTATACTGCACATTTAAAACAACTCCAACTGACCAACAGAGTTAAGAGCAAAAATACAGTACAAAAATAGCACAATATACGTGGGTGTGGGTTAAATTCCTAAGCTGGTCAGTTATGAGTTCCCATATTTAAAATCCAGGTAGTTTGGCTTTCTCCCACTTGCATTTGTTAAAATAATGTATGAATAAATAAACTAATATTGTAATAAATGGTATGAGGATGTGTCTAAGCATCCCTTACCTGCCTAAGATGACGGTGTAATAGTTAGTTACAAGAATTTATTTCCTCATGAATGGGTTAAAAGGGTGTGTGTTTACTCAACCACATGCTTTTGTCTTTTAATAATGTTCCTCTAGGTCATATAATTACCAGAATGTATAAAACATATACATAAATAGGTTCATCTGGTCTTCCGTTTATTAATTTTAATATTTTTTTTTTTTTTTTTTTTTTTTTTTTTACCAGACCAAGGTTTTTTTGTTTTCATACCTGACAGTTTCAACTGCTCATGAACCGGGACAAGGGGGCATTTTTACTCTCACACACCTTGGATACTGTCGTGAAGAAGTCGGACTGCAGATGGCGCTGTTGACCTGCCTCCACCAGCAGGAAGACAGCAGCAAAGCCTGTTTAAACCAGCTGATCGGACATGTCACAGCAACATCACGTGAGCAGTCCAAATTGTCAAGTATGAAAACAAACTAAACCTTGGTCTGACAAAAAGAATCTATTAAAATAAAACATACACAAAAATCAACAAAATGTGCGAGTAAAGACAACGGAATATTTCAAAAGACTAGAGAAAAGCAATGTAAGGTATAACACAAAAGGAGTCCGGGTGCTGCTCTATGCCCTTGTGGACGATTTATGAGCGCCAAGAACCGGGACAGGTTTGGAACAACAAAAAGTGCTAGAGGAGGAATAGATGTGGAAGTGAAAGGAAGATGGATCCACGGATAGTTTTACAGAGGAGGCTAAAACGTGTTGAAATTCTGGCTGCTCCATGGGGTAGCACTAGAGACATCCCCTCTGCATAATGCCAAGAGACAGCCAGAGAAACGCCAAGGCCAACAGTCAGACGGAGGAGATGAAGGATGGAGAGGAGGTGGAGAGGGAAAGAAAGAGAGAACCCACGCATTATCAAGAGGTCAAAGTTCACGGATTTGATTAGCACCTGCGAGAAACCAAAAGAGAGGTGAGAGTGTGTGCGGGGAAAACTGCCGCATCACAAAAGGAAAGAGGCAGAATTCAAATAAACACATTTGTAAAAGCAAAAGTTATAGTTATGGCTGTCCAAAAGTTTTTCAAAAGCATTATCAATCTGGACTTTATAAGAAAGAAGTGCAAGTATGATGCAAGGAAGTTAGCCGCGTGTGGCAATAGTTGTTTTAGAAGGATTGTGTGTTGGACTGTGGAAGACAGAAGGACCTTTTAAAAATACAGTTTAAAACTTGGCTTACATTTCAAAACATTGCCAAATAGCAAGGAAATATTTTATGGTAACACAATATATTATGACTAAGCTGGGACTGTAGAGGTAGAGTAGGCAAGAGTGCCATCGCTGGTCAGTGCATATGCCGCTGTTGTGTCCAAATGAGTGTTGTGTAATGGTCAAAAAGGCCTATGGCTCAGATTAGCATTAATGTTGTCACGGTACTAAAACTTCAAACGTGATTTCGATACTAAGGAATACACTTCATACCGATTCCAGTACAACGCTGATCATGAAAAACACTTTATTTAGACAATAGAATGGCATTTTCAGCATTAAATCATGGTACTTTCTGTTATTCTGGGCGAATACTAGTCTATGTGTCTTATACTTGTCCTGATACACCTCAAGATCATTCTAAAGTTATTCAGGAAAGGTTAATTTCTTTGAATGTGACTTTCTTAGTATCGATACTTGCTCAAATTAGTTTCAACACTAGTTTTAGTATCGATTAGTATCAGATTTTCTATACTTTTGACAACTCTACTCAGCAGTTCTATTTCTGGCTAGTGTATAATGTTGATGTGTCCTTGGGAAAGCCATAGTAAATGAGTGTTTGGTAGTGGTCAGAAAGGCCTATGGTGCAGATTGGGAGTCACACTTCCGTCAGTCTACCCCAGGGCAGCTTCAGAAGTAGCTTACCACCACGGAAAATGGACTGGATTAAAGAATTGACAATCTTTTAATGCTTTAAACAAATGTAAGGCCTTATTTCTATTATTATTTTTTTGGATACTGTTAGTCCTCATTTTAATAGCTAATATTGTGACATCTGGACCAATTTCTTAGTGGAAAGTCTCCGTGCGTGTGCTGTTAATGTCAACACAACAGAAACTTATTGAAAACAATGAGACAGAGTGCAGTTCTGGGTTTTTGTTTGCCCCCTGTTGTTGGCTGGTATAGTGTTATATGGTATCCTTGACAACGTATTTATTTTGAGTACCAGGAAATGAGATATGTGAAATTTGTGTTATATCACGGAAATCACACAGGAACATTACTGTACTTCACTATGCTTTTATTTTTCACAAGACTCTAAAAACACACAGCAAAGAACTTTTTAAAACTAAGATGGCAACTTTTTTAAACCAAAATGGCAGAATGAACAAAACATGATTTTCAAAAATAATACGCTTATTAGTAAATAGTAAAAAAAATATAATTTGACTAAGCGAAAGCAAGTAAGTAGTGAAAGCAGGTAGGGGACAGCGGAGGTGTTTGGAGTGGGAGGAGAGGGGGAGGAGGGGGTAGGAGCAGGCAGAGGGACAGAGGTGCGGTGCTGCGTCTGCGTAGGCGGTGCTGTAATCTGTCTGTGTCACCGGGATGATGAAGGGGCCAAAAGGGAGACACGTGCAGTTCACCTTCTGGCCTCCGGAGGAAACGCGCTGACCCTGGCCCCGCTGCACTTCCCCTCTCCACCCCCCGTCCCATCTCACCTCTACCCCCCGCCCCCCACGTGCTCACCCCCCCGCCCTTATACGATTTATGAGGCACGGGTCGGCCCAGGGTTGCTCTACCTTTTGCGAGTTGTGTCCAGGTGACATAGATGGTAATATGTGCGCTCGTGTGGGTGTGGCCGGGTGTTTGTGACATTGTGGGGACTAAAATCTGGATAAACATTAAGCTTATCAAAAGTATCATAAATGTAATACTAATCAATACAAATCTGAGCAAGTATCAATACTGCAAAAAATCATATTAGGAGGACAAAATTTGAGCTTTCCTGAACAGTTTTAGAATGATTTTGAGATTTATCTTAACAAATCTAAGACCTCATTTTAACATAAAGAAAAAACAATTATTTTGTGTCGGAAATTGCATTCTATTACATTTTTATCTTCATTCAAGTATTGTAACAACCCCAATACATGCTCACATGGATTAAGGTTAGAGTTTAGGTTATTAAGCAAGTAGTGACTGTGGTTCAAGTCTCCAGGAAATGAATGTAAGTGAATGTATGGTCCCCAAAAAGCATGGAAACCCGATGTGTATGTGGATATGTGTGCGTGTATGGATATATGTGCGTGTGTGGATATGTGTGTGTGTGTGTGTGTGTGGATGTGTGTGTGCGTGTGGATGTGTGTGTGCGTGTATGGATGTGTGTGTGCGTGTGGATGTGTGTGCGTGTGGATGTGTGTGCATGTGTGGATGTGTGTGTGCGTGTGGCTTGAATGTAATCATGTGTGGAGTGTCAAGGAGGATGAGACCTCACAGCTGCCTTGGGAACAGGACTCTGCAGTAGATAAATGCCTGTATAAGTCTCCATGAAAGCCACTCCGACACGGTTCTAGCTCAGAAGACATCGTGCACATCTGAACAGGATCAACCCATAAAGAACATTTGAGATTTAAGTTGGTTTTGTTCTTATAAGTTATTTTTATATCGCTTCACAGAGTAGATATTGGCTGCTGGTGTCTTTATGGGACAGTTTTATCATGATGACAACATACACGCTCTAAACGTGACCAACTTACAATTGGCAATAGGAGCAAGCAATGATATCTTCAATTTAAAGGTGCACTGTGTAACCTTTCTAGTAGAGGATCCAATACCTAGCAGTTTCCTTAGAGATGCTATTGCTTTGCAAAGAATTTGTTTGTATCTCAATGGGGACCAGCTGTGACAATACGACTCCCACTAGGAGTGCATGTATGCAGTAGAAACACCACTAATTATATAATCACTATGTCATTTTAAAGCCCTACTGTGGAACATTGAAATCAGTCAAGTCAATAACATCTCCATGGAAACAAGCATGTTGTCGGACTCCTCCACCTAAAAAGTTGCACTTTTTGTAATACACCTCAGTGCCTAACTTTTTAATTATAGTCCTTGCTGCAAGCAATGTCATGGATTTTCCATAGAAAACAGTCCAAGTTCATAATGAAAAGTGAGGGTCAGTGAAAGATTAATTATAATTTGTATTAATTCCAAGGTTGTTGGCGTAAAACTACTTTGTTTCTTACGCCAATTCCTGTTTTCGGCTCATTGTGTAGCAGGCCAATTTTAGTCAGAAATAATGGATCCTAATGGATGCCCAAAACATCATGAAATTTTGAAATGGCCAAATTAGAGACTTTCTTTCAATAGTTCTTATCCTTCAAATTGCTCTGCCCCTTTTAGCTTGTGGATTTATTGAATTGTAGTTAAATCTAAACAGCTTTTATCTCCATTGGCCCGGTGAGTCATGCGAGTGGCTAAAAGCGTCTCTACATAAATTTGACTGTACTTCACCATAAACCATAAACACAATGTATTTTAAATGGAGGAGTGAGTTAAATGCATTGCAGGCTGACAGGCAGAAATCCTGAATTATGGCTTATTGTTGCAGATGCTAAGTGAAAGCAATCAAGGTGAATGGGAGCACAGTGCTGTGTATGGGAGGTGAGGCTAAAGTCATGTGGTGTTATTGGACTAGAGTGTGTCTGTATGGAGATGAGGAGGGGATGAAGGTCGAACTCCTGTCTATTACCAATGATTTACTCTGTGCCTCGACCTTTACTACTCAGGGTAACTTCACTCTGCGCACTCTATAAGAGAGTGTTCATCTTCAATTAAAATACAACAGTCAGGAATGTGGTTAAAGCTGCTAAGGCATTATTCGTGGAGATGCAAGACCTTTGGACCTACAAAGCTTTAGAATATCAGCAGCAAAATGAATTATTTCTATGGGTTCTTATTAAAACACTATTACCTCGTCAGAACTTTAAAGTGCATATGCAGGTTTTCAGTTTACTCTAATTATTACATGGTTTAGTCAAGTGTCACTTTGTGGATGAAAAGAGGAGAAGAAAAGCACAAAAATAAAGGAAGTAGTGTTGAGTTAGAAAACAGAATCACTCTACCTACATTTATTTAACATATTAAAGGTGTTGTCATTCATTTATTAGTCTAATGGTGATTATTGTGCATTGTAATCAAGTTCTGGCCCTTGTTTACATTATGGTTGCTATCGGTAAAAGTTATGGATTTACCTCTTTGTGGATCGTATCTGCTGCCCGTGCTCAACCAGGAAATAAACTTATTAAAAAGTGAAATCAGTAGTCTAACATGGCATATACATTGTAAGATGATGTCCATCACAGCAAATGGCATCCTGGTTCTAGGGCCCTTTTGACTTTATCTGGCAACCCAAAGTGAGGAGCTCATTCTGCTTTCTAATTGGATAATTGGCTTGAGAAAATATAAACATACTCAACTTAAAACTCCGCCACCTGCTTGTCTCCATGGAGATGTTATTGTTTTACTATTGGCTATTGGTAATGTGCAGTTATAGGAACTGTGAAGTGAGTGGCCTGTGTAATATTTTGGATGGTGCAATGAGTGGACTGTACAATGATGGGAATTGTGCAATTTTTATTTTGACCCTTCTGTGACCCCAACCCTTGGGACAACGGGTGAAAATTAGCTTTTAGCTATAGCTATAATCTGACGTGTTTACGTTCATGTCTGTCATGCCATGTCTGTTCACATTAACATGCTTTGTGCCAACCAAATAAATAAATAAATAAAATACCTTGTTCCACAGTATGGCAGTGGTCTAACTCTCATTTATTCAGTTGTAGGAGTAAACACATATTCTTACTGTGAGGAGACCTACAGAGCTTGAACTTTTTACCTTACCTTTAGTGTAGACCCTTATATATTGGAGCAACAACCTTCAGATCAGTGTTTGTCCTCTGATCTGAAGGTTGGTGGTTCAAATCTCGCTCTCAACATAACCATCTATGGTAGAGCGGTCCACTGACCCACAGGTTGGTGGTATAATTCCAACACAGATTAATATTGTTGTTGTGTCCTTGGGCAAGACACTTTGTATGGACTAGCATATGAATGTGTGCTTAAATGAGTCCTTGAATGGTTCCTTGATGTGAAGTGTGTTGAATGACCTTGAAGGTGGAAAAATGCTATGTAAAATGTGACCGCTTTTCATTTATATATAATACAGTATAAGGCCAAGGCCTTCCTGAAAACTACACCCTTTTGAAATGTTGGAACGTAGAATCTTATTGTCAGTATCAAATATATACAAATCATAGTATTTTATTGCCACCAAGTTTGGAGGGAAATAACAATGCAATGTAAAAAAGCTGTGTGTCTTGACAGACGTTATTTAAAATCCAATGAATCAAATACATTTTTACATGATTTGTGAAATGAGAATTTTTTTTTTTTTTTCATTAGAGGACATTGTACCTGCTTCAGGCAAACGGGCTGACAAAATACCTGTCATTTTCAATAAATGTAAAAATGTACCCCTGAGTGACCAAAGCTATATAAAATATTCAAGGTAAAAATATATGAGCCTTTTCGCTGTGCGTCTAATACTGCAGAGATGTGTACGCTAAGGGTAGATTGAGTCAGTTGTTCTTTTGTTTTGTTGTGCCAATTACAGCCAATCTTCAATGACCACACAGAAAATGAACTTAACTCCAGACAAAGAAATAAAAAGTAAAACGCTGCCAAGAGATTGTAGCTCCCGGTCTTGGAGGAAACAATTATCTATTTTAGCCAAAGCAAAATGATGGTGTCACCTCGAAACTGCTTTTCTGGACAATTGCCAGACTTTTTGCATCGAACTAAAACTAAATTATAACAAAATTAGGTTCACATTTTTGGCTATAAACTCCAATAGACACAAACCACTCCACGCATCCTGCACAGATACCAGGTGTGTTCTTAATCGGAGAACGTAGGCACAGTTTTGGCTGAAATGTCAAAAGTTCACTGCGGCACCCTGCCAGCATGTGATGTGACAAATAAGCTCCTCCTGCGGTTGCATTGTTCTAATCCCTTTAGCGGGCGCGGGAATGGAAATATAATTACATTTGGCTGGTGCAGTGGCTTTGATAAGACAGCCGCATGCTGAGCTGAATGTCTAACTGAGGTGGCTCTCCAGAACCCTCTCCACTTCACTCCTCTGCGCCTCCAACTCTGCTCCATTTATTCTCTCTCTCTTCAACTAAATGGCTTTTAATAATAATGCATTAGTCTTTACACTTTTTTTTTACTACTCGACTTTGCTGTACAGTTGTGTGTGCTATATTTACCACTCGGGTTTTATGTATGGATGAAAACATGGCGGAAATTCTGAAAATATAACCTTTTGAAAACATAACCTTTCCAACCGTCAGCGATCAAACTGTGTCTTGCCCAAGGACACGATGACAGGAAGTATTCACAGTGGTATAGGATTGAACCACCAACAATGGATGCTTATGAGCTGCAATTAGCTCTGTGCACAACAACCTCTCTGTTAGTGTCTCTACTTCCTGTCCTGTTGTATCTCTATGGGATTATGCTAATTTCGAGGCATAAGTAGTAGTAGTAGTAGTAGAAGTATTCTGCAGGCAAAACACAACTGGGTAGTAGCAAAAGACGAAGTTTAGTTTCTCAGGACTTTTTGCTGGAGTCACTTTTCGCTGCTCTTCTTCAGTTCTGGTTAGATTGCTGGTGGACACTGCCTTATATCTATCTGAAGAGAGGAGCTAACTACACTGAAACTGTAAACATCGATTGTCTCCAGTTTCAGCGGAACTACCCTGTTCGGCCTTTAATGACCCCGCTATTGTTCTCATTGTTCTGGGTGGAGGATGGAGTTATAGATGGAGGATAGATGATGCCTAAAGCCCCCATTTCTGTTTAAGGAAGATTGTCTTTCCTTAAAAAAAAAAAAAAAATGCTTCTTTAACTCCCCTCTCAAACCATTCTTTTCTCTGGCTAAAATATGAATCTCACTATCTTCAGAGGAGTGGTTAGTGGCTTTGAGATGGAGATGTACAGCGGACTGGGGTCCAGAGGAGCTTTTGCGCCGTAACTGGGTAGTCTTTACTTTCATTCATTTTAATTTTGATAGGTTGTTCATTTTATATTGTACATTTTTAATAAAAGTTAGCATTAGGTTTGTGACACAGTGAGATCGTTAGTATGTTGTTGTGTGAGTCTATTGTGGACCAAAATGTGTCAATCATCAGATGTCTTCAGCTGCACTCCCTGTACAACTAATGAAAAGTGAGGTCCCCAAATGTACCCATAAATCAACTTCTTGGACGCTTCCACTTCATGTTGTCATCAAACCTAATATTGTTTCTCTTTCCTCAGGCATCGCAGTGGACAAAAGGGGCGTGGTCTACTTCGTTGACGGCACCACGATACAGAAGATAAACGAGCGCGGCCTGTTGTCCACGGTGATCGGGTCTAACGGTCTCATGTCCACGCAGCCTCTGAGCTGTGACGCGCGCATGGACATCAGCCAGGTGAGAGCTCCCATAATGCACTGCTGTTTAAGAGAATACAGCTCCCTAATAGGCTTAATGTTTGGCTACAGTGTGAGCGCATGTGTTCTGGGGGCGATTAAAATGTGTTACATAAAAAAGGTATGTGGTCTCAAACAATAAGGGATCATTTTGGCATTGTACAGTAGTGTGTGTTTGGCCATTTTAACGTAGGAGAAATGGGCACTTTTTGGCTTTTTACTACAACTACAAATAAACAGTAGTGACAATGAATGGATTGTATTAAAGGTGCACTTTGCTGGCAATGTTCCCCAGTATGGCATTAGAATATCTATGTTACATTTATTCAATTACAGGTGATTTTATTGTTCAAAAATCTCTGGAAAACATGCATTTTTACTCAATGCAGAGTCGCTTCTCCACAGATATTGTGATTGTGTCACCTTCTTGTCTCTGTGGAAATATTATAGTTTAATGCCATGCTGTCGAACATTATGGCAAAGCAAAAACATCTCCTTGACAAGACGATACTCAAACAGAAAAGTTACATGGTGCAGCTTTAACTTAAAGGGCCCATATTATGCAATTTTCTGATCTATGTCATAATGTTTCCTCATCACAAACAGACCGGTGTTTTGTTTCATTGACACATATTTAACACGCAAACCCTGCAGATTTAGGCTGAGTTCTTCTCTCAAACAGAAAAGACTCCATCCACCTTGTGAGGTCATGTGGTGATACAGGAAGTGCTCCACTGTGTTTTTAAACTCCATACACCTTCACTAGAATCATTTGGGTCATTTCAGCCCTGGAATTGACCATCTCTGCTGACCTAAAGCTAACAGGCAGCTTTTAACTTGAATGCTACCACTTCATGACATCACAAGGTGGAACAGAGCACTTTGGAGATGTAGACACTTTACAGTAACAGCATTAAAACATGGCTTAAATCTCACATGAGTCAATTTTGAGTAATATAGGGCCTTTAAAGTCTGTATTAGTTGAATAGATAAATGAAAATAGTAGTTTTGTTTCATCAAATAGTTTTTACTGGTATAGGCTTATTACACGAACACACTGTAGTAAATACGCCAAAGGGAACAGCGATAAACTATTTTTGTTTTTGCTGCAAATAAGACAAATCAAATTCCGCTTTGACATGAGGCACTCAAAAATAAACTTTTATGCCATATTCAATTTATTGATGTGCACCTGCCTTGTTTGTTTGCCAATTTAACTTATCCAACTTCAAACTTGGAAACCTTTTTGGACTTTTTAATAAGGTCTTGCGTATATGTGTGTATATCTCCTCATGTACGCCTACTTGAAAACCAAAGACAGCCACAGCACAGATTTGATCAGCCCTGCTTCAGATCATAGTGCTGACTTATATGAGGCCTATTAGAGCTGTGAATGAATTATAGATGAAGTAGGAGAGGATCTGAGCCCACACGGAGGATGGCAGCGCCTCTGTGAGTGTGAATGTGCCTGTTCAGCCCTGTCCCGGTCCCCACGGGGCTCTAACGTGTCTTTAAGGGGGCACTGTTACCTTCCCGACCAACGTCCATTTGTTTTGTCGTTGTCCTTTACGGGTCGAACCACCACGTTACCCCCGCTGCCCTTTTTGGAGTCACCCTCTCCGAAGTGGACTGACCCCGATCCATTGTCAGTATTGATGGAAGCCTCACTGCACATATAGTAGATGTCAGTGTGGTAATGTATGTGAAATGAACTGCTTATACTATGAAAGGAGGGGGGAATACAAGCTGCCCCTGCTAGGAAAATGATAGATAGATAGATAGATAGATAGATAGATAGATAGATAGATAGATAGATAGATAGATAGATACTAATACAGTAAAACAATACATTAAAAAAAAAACAAAAAAAAAAAAACATAAAATGAAAGTGGTTGTGTATGCATATGAGCTAGGATGTGGTGTTAACCTGGAATGTTCCACAGTATAGCATTACACTTCTAGGTTATATTTATTCACTTAGGTCCTTAGGTTCACAGGCCTTCATGTGCTTACTTTGAACACCTAGAAGTACATGCATTCTTACTATGAGTGGGTTTACCTTTTTACATCTTGACCTGCATCTTGGCCCACTGGCATCAGCTGCTTGTTACCATGGAGATAGATACATGTAATGTCATACTGTAGATCCAATCAATAAAGTTTAAATATTCAAAACAACAGTTATATTATGTTGTTTGTGTAAAATTTCAATAAAAGCTGTATTTTCGTGTAAAAAAAAACAAAAAAAAAAAAAAAAAAAAAAACCATAAAGGGCCATAGGTCTAAATCAAATATAAACAATATCTTTAAATTACTTAAACTGCTATAAATATCAAAGTGTTGATATGAGGTTTCTTCAAGTTTAAATATGATTTTCAGTCATTACGGGTTCATATCTTGCTTTGAGCAGGACACATTTCCTTATAGTCAGTTTGAGTCCACGGTAGATTCAGATGCTGTGGTTGGATTTATGTATATGGTAAATGGTAAACACAGCTTTTCCACCTCTGAAACACTCAAATCACTTTACATCAAGGAACCACTCACACATTCACACATGGGTTAAGTGCGTTGCCCAAGGACACAATGGCAGCAGTCATCTGGGAATCAGTGAATTTGACACTCCCAACTGCGCTACTATAAGATCTCTGCAATGACCCAAATCCATCGTGAATATTGATTGAAAAGCGTCACATTGCAGACGTCAGTGTGGTAATATTATGCAGAATGAAGTGTAGAAAGAGCCCCCGTTCACTGCAGCAGCCCCTCTCAGCTTCACTCCTGACCTGCTGTGACCTGAGTTTAAAATGATTGGCTGCCATCTTGAGAAAAAGTTCAATATCATGAAGAGGGTGAGGGTGATGGGTGTCTTCTTCGGTGCAGGACAGACTGGAGTCGTGGTTGATAAATCTCCTAAAATGGGATTTCTGAGGCTCCTTTTGCTCATTTGACACAGCCTATAATTGGACATGTCATTGGCAATTTAACATGATCCATTTATTTACCAATCTATCGTCGCAGTCATCAATCACCTGCACCATCTTTCAAACCCGGCGTCTTTGTAGCACGCTCTGGCTCTCAACATAAAGCACGGCAGGGTGTTTTAGATGTGACACTCTAGATAGGTTTTATCTACTGTATTTTATGCAGACTAGCAAAAGTGATAGAATATGGAGGAATTACAACTATAATTATTTTGTCTGGATACATCATTGTGCCTTACATTATAACACTTTTATTTTATCTGAGTAGTACATTTAAGTCTAATCTATTTCCTTGCATCCATAGTTTTCCATATATACACACGTTAAAATGTGTTTCCACAGCAACAAGAAAAAGGACTTAAATAAAAAATTACTAAACTAAAATAACCTTTTTTGTTTGCTTGTTTTCTAAATGTTAAAACTGTAAGACTAACAAATATAAGGTTTTCTAGTTTAGGGGTAAAACAGGAGCTCAGTTGATGTGAAGGTTGGCAGTTCAAATCCCGCTCTTGACATAAAAATCACTGGGAGAGTGGTCAGATCTACGGACCAATGAATACTGTCGTTGTGTCTTTGGGCAAAACGCCTCGTCCCTAGTGTCTGTGTACACTGGTGTATGAGTGTGTGTGTGAATGGGTGAGTGGTTCCTTGACGTAAAAGTGCTTTGAGTGTCTTGACGGTGGAAAGCGCTATATAAAAATGTGACCAAAACAATGTGACCATGTCATCTCTATAAGCATTCTCATCGTTCATCTGAAGTGTAGAGCATTGAACAGTTTACATGAGAATTGTGTTTAACTGTTTTTCACGTTTATTGTGAGTTTAGGAAATGGGTCAAAGAAGAAAAAGAAATATGACTTTAGGTCTATTATTGTATATTCCTTGTTTATTTCTGCAAAAATGTAACACTGTATAATAATAACAACATACTTATAGTCCACTCCTACTCCTGCGAGGTACAATACTGACATTTTCTCTCACAATTATCATGGCCAAAACAGTTGCGACTAACAATAATTCAGTGGTGGAACATGATGTAAAAGTAGTAAAGTATGGTACTATACTTAAGTAAAAATGCTAGGTATCTGTACAGTGGATACTTTTTACTTCTACTTCACTACATGTGAGAGAAGATAGCGTTACATTCTACTCCACTACATTTTTGAAAAGGATGAAAAGTAAAAGCATTTTTTTTTTATATTATTTTGATTATTTTGATGTGTTTTTTTTGTTTTTTTTTTTTGATCCTGCTGAAAAGCCTGAGGGGTTTATTTTTAACATGTTCATAGTGTGAGCTATCAAAAATGTACAAATAAAAACAGCTAGAAAAAAAAAAAAATAAAATAATACAAATTTTTTTTATTTTTGGTCAACAGAATTCAGCACAAATCTGTATCAAAATCACTACACTTGAATGCCTTGAATACTTTTACTTTTCACTCTTTAAGTACATTTTTAAATGGGTGCTTGAATACTTTTAGTAAGTAGATTTTTTTTAATGTGATATTTTTACTGTTTTACTGTTTTACTGTTTTTTTTGTTAGTTGTTAGTTTTTTATTTTTTTTGGGGGGGGGGGGGGTATTGTTACTGTTTTATACTTAAGTAACAGCATTAAGTACTTCTTCCACCATGGCAATCATTTTAACAATATTATGAATAAGTTCCATGTTTCCAAGTATTCTAATGCATGTTAATGTTATGAGTTAAAACAACTACAATCTAGAAAAGAACCTCAGGGATACATAGCGTTTTTCTGCACAATCCGCTGGTTTAATCCTTATCTCATTGCCAATCATCACAATTCTTCTAAACATGGCAAAAACCCTTTCTCTCACATATGACTGTTTATTGTCCCGTGCCTGTTCCCCTCCACATCACCTCAGTATCAGTGTCTTTGAACGCTGCTGAGCCTGCGTGTGTGTGGCGGTGTGTGTGTTCCTTGCCTTGACCCCCCTCACTGTTACCGTGTGCCTGGTGTGCTATTTGAGAATCACAGTTATTGGTTGACATTTGGGAGAGTGCCGAGGTGAGCCAGCGTGAGGCCTGAATAAATACAGCCTGCCCACCGCTGACCTTTGCATGAACAGGGAGGGTCAGTCGCTCTAATGCTATGTTATTAACAAGATATTATTTGGTATCACCTGTTGGTCACACTTGCAGAGGAGAGACACCAGCTTCTTTTCACAGATCCTGAAGAAAAAAGGAGGAAAAAAAGGAAAAGATAAAAATCATATTCTTTGTGTTTGATGCAGTTTGTTTTAATTTTTGTGTCCGACAGGTGAGGCTGGAATGGCCGACAGACCTCGCCATTAACCCCCTGGACAACTCTCTGTACATTCTGGACAACAACATCGTCCTGCAGGTAACTTTAAGAAGATAAACAGAGGCTACATCTTAACTATATCTTATGTGAGCAATTATTTATGTTTTTATATTTAGATAAAATGAGAGAGCCTTTATCTGGTTGAATTCCAGTGTTGCAACGCAAATTTCAAGTATAAAAACAGAACAGAAATAAGTAGTCACTCAAAAATCAAGATGAATAAGTGCACAAGTACAATAAAACATAAGGTTACAACAATCTTACAGTAAGTGGCTCTGACATTATACAGTGCTGCATATGCACAGAATAAAGAATTTGTTTACTATACATAGGTTTTAAAGTGATACAAAATTAGCAATTAACAATTCAAAACATATAATTGTCTTTTAAATGGCCAGTAGTCCTCAAAATGTCACCTATATACGGGAAGCTGAACCATTATGAATGTGTTATCATAGTACAATGTTATAGTTCAGGGATAAATGCTATACGCCAGAGGTGTCAAACACATTTTCACCCAAGGGCCACAACAGCAAAATGGCTGCCTTCAAGGGGCCAGATGTAAAATAAATCTAACTACTTTTTAAACTTGTTGATTAACTGTTTCTGTATTTATTACTTATTCAGCTTACAAATATCGCATATGCATTTGCCTAGATGTATAAATATGGCTGTGCAACTGTGTATCTCCTGATAAATGACATTTTAAGACCATCATACCTTTTAATTTATCTGTCGAGGGCCTCATAAAATAATGTGAAGAGCCACATTTTGCCCGCGGGCCTTGAGTTTGAAACATGTGCTATACGCAATAATTGGCTATATACAGAATGGTAAAGATATACTAAAATGCCTTCGATTGGACTATGTCGGATCAAAATACACAACAAGATTGAATATTTTATTTTGGGTTTTTTTCTCTAGCGCTGCACTATTTTGAATTTTAGAAAGTTTTGAAAAAAATATGAAAATACACTTTTAACAATACCTTTATAGATCCACGTCTTATAAACAACTATCCTAATCAAAGTCATTACATCACATTGTCTTTTATCTTCAAAAGAAACTAATCTAAACTCCACATAAGCCAGTCAAATTTCCCCCACAACGTTTTCCATTTAGGCTATTGTACTTTGGCAGCGCATAACAGTGAGAGAGAGCAATGAATAATACAATATCTCACATAAATTGCAGGGCTGTCAGTGGAGGTACACTCAAGTCTGTCTAGAAACATAAAAGAGAAGCTTGTTAAAAGAATAAGACGTGATCAACAGCTTTGGCATAAGGCTGCTTTTGTAACGTCGCTCAGGTTGCGCTCGTGATTTTCAAATGAACGGCTTGCCAACGTTAAGATATGTGTTGTAAAAACTTAATGAGTCAATAGATGAGGCAGGCTTAACTTAAACTGTAAGAGAATAATTAGTGTGTTTATACAGGGACGCCCTGATCCAAAGCTAATGTGTGTTTTGCATTCATTATTATAGGCAGAGGAAGAGGAAAAACACCGCACATATAACGATAGGATGTTACGTTAAAGGCCCTTTGGTGGTGTGAGCGCTGTCTGTCTCCATGGAAATGTAATCGCATGGAAATGTAAACTGTACAACTTACATTTTAAACTATGGTTCTATCATCTTGCAAACCAAAGTCATAAGTGTCATTTTTATTGCTTTAAACACATTTTAAGGACCTGAAAAGATACCAACTTTACAATACGTGTGTTTTACAGAATGCATTAAATCAGTGCTCTTTTAAGTGCTCTGGTTTGTTTATCCTCTTACCTCTCATTGTAGGTGTCAGAGAGTCTTCACGTGCGAATCGTAGCAGGACGTCCCATTCACTGTCAGGTCCCGGGGATAGACCACCATCTCGTGAGCAGGGCGGCGGTCCGGGCCACACTGGAGGCAGCTAAAGCCATTGCCATGTCCCACCTGGGAACGCTGTACATCGCAGAGACGGACGAGAGACGCATCAACCGCATCCAACAGGTAAAAGACATCACTTACTCTACTATTTTGGCAACGAAATTACGGGCAACAATAAGACAAACAGTGGAGATGTGTGTGCGCTAAGCGTAGGCTGCAGGTCGACTCCCAGCGTTCCAGACCTCAGCTGGGACAGGTTGGGTTTTATGTTTATGGCCGACAGAAGTTCAGTTGGTAGAGTGTTTGTCCACTGATCCATAGGTTGGCGGTTCTATTCTTGCTCTCGACATAAATATCATTGGTAGAGCAGTCAGATCCATTGACCCACAGTTTGTTGGTGTGATTCTAGCTCCCACAAATGAATAGTGTTGTTGTGTCCTTGGGCAAGACACTTCTCTCGCCCTCCTGTCTTTGTACACTGGTTTATGAGTGTGTGTGTGTGTGTGTGTGTGTGTGTGTGTGTGTGTGTGTGTGTGTGTGTGTGTGTGTGTGTGTGTGTGTGTGTGTGTGTGTGTGTGTGTGTGTGTGTGTGTGTGGTGAGGGTGAGTGGTTCCTTGATGTAAAGAGCTTTGAGAGCCTAGAAGGTGGAAAAGCACTATACAAAAAGCTCTATACAAATATTGCTAAATGGTAAATTGTCACCCATTTACCATTTAGGTGGCAGCCACACTTTGTCAGTATGCCCAAAGGCAGATGTGGCTGTCAGTGTAGAGAGTCAAACTGTAGGATTTGGTTTGATTAGTTTTTTTTGTAGAGGTTACGTTGAAGGACAATTTTATCAGTATGCCCCAGGGCAGATGTGGCTACATTCAAAGATTCAATGTCTTGAGCACACACTACATCAAATTAAACATGAACTAAACTAAACTAAGACTAGAACAGGACCAAATCATCTCCACATCAAGTCTAAACCAGGAACAAACCAGGACCAAATGTGAATGCAGCCTTGTTACCTTGAGCATTTTGTTCTAGTGAAATCATGTATTATAGTGGTTCAATGAGGTACATCTGGCCTTCCATTACTTTATTTTAATAGATTCTTTTTCCAGACCAAGGTTTAGTTTATTTTCATACATCGTCCTACCGGTGGAGGCAAGACAACAGTCTGACTTCTTCAGGACAGTGTCCCAGGGGTCTGTACTGAGTGTGTGAAAACTCAGGCAACTACTCATCCTCCCAAAAGATAAAGTAGAACCGGAGCATAAATGTAACATCATATATAAAATACCCTGTATGTGTTGCAATAAAGCATATATCGGAGAAATAGGGAGGGCATTCAGAACATGGAAAAGGGAACATAGGCCAGAATGTGGGAAGGAAACAGCAAAGCAGTTCACCCGAGTAACAAAACACAAAGAACAGGAGCAACTCAATTCAGCCATTTCTGATCAGTGCACAAGAGAGAAGCACATTATGGACTGAATGAAGCAAACATTGAGACAAAGGACAACAAACATCTTTGCTGGATTAAGCTTTATTTTCATAATATTTTGTTCTAATTTCTAACAAATGATTTTAATAATACCAGTGTAACATTTTACAAGTGCTTTTGTTAAACCTTCCCCTGGTACTAGGCAACAAACGTCCATGTTTTAGCGCTGTTACAATGAGGCAGGCATGTGTTGCGTGTTCACGGTTTCATACACTGCATAGAAGCAGCCCTCTGAGTCCAGCATTTCCAAAAGTCTATTTCAGTTTCGGACCAAAAAGTGCATTAGCGCCATTAGTTGTCAGCATGCTATCAGGCTCAGAACATTGGGGCTGCAGCGCCACACGGACTATGCCGCCGGACAAAATCAATAGTCTCTTTGTGGTCAGCAGTAGCAGCATGTCGAGCCCATGCAGAGACAGACAGATACTCTCCGCTGCTCTGAGGAGGGGGCGCATTTTAAGATACTGTAAAGCAGGAAAAATACATTCAAGTCCGCATTATTGACCTTGTTATTTCACATAAGCCCACATTTGACTTATGCTCTTTTCTAAAAGATATGACCCTGTTTTCTTGGACTCAAATGTGGACTTCATACTTGAGTGCATTCATACATCACAAGACTAAAGTGGAACTAAACATGGACAAAACCTGAAGTAGACCAGACAGGACTATATCAGGACTAAAACAAATCTACATTAGGCCTTAACTAAGTTTAAAGGGCCCATATTACACTATTTTCTGATCTATGTTATATTATAATGTTGTTTCCTCATCAAAAACATTACTGGAGTTGTTTTTTTTTTTTTTGTTTCATTCACACATGTTTAACACAGAATTCCTGCAGATTTAGGCTGAGTTCTTCTCTTAAACGCAAAACAATGTGTTCCACCTTGTGATGTCATGTGGTACGACAGGAAGTGATCCACTGTGTTTTTAAACTCCACACATTTTCACTAGAATCAGGTGATCACTAAAGTTAAAAGATAGCTTTTAACTTGAAAACTACCACTTCATGACATCACAAGATGGAACAGAGCATTTTGCGCTTTGAAGATGTAGACAGACTAATAATAAAGTGTTACTTAAACATGTGAATGAAACGAAACACAACTCCAGATATCTTTTTGACAAGGTAACAGCATTATAACATGGTTTAAAGCTCACAAGAGTCCACTTTGCATAATGTAATTTAAATCACCAAACTCGAGAACACACCCATGTTATTTGTGAAGTTCAGTCACATTGCTCTTTCCTGCTATGGACGATATAGAACTTCTGATACTTCCAAATATGCTGTTTTCAATTGTTATTTGCTATGGCAATGGTTCTCATTTGTTTCATTGAAGTCAGCTGATACTAGAAGAATCCTTTAGTTCAGGGTTTGATTCTCGTTCTCTACAGTTCACCATGAAATTCTTTACAATGGGAAAGTGAGACATGAACTAATTATTTGTTATTATTTGCGCTGGCCACTTTTCCTAACACTTACTGTAATGTAAAATGAGATTTTCTACTTCAAGGTTCTTGTTTTATCCACAGAGCCATGTATTTAAAAAAAAAAAAAAAAAAAAAACTCACAATAATACAAAGCGTAACCAAGTAAAAGTAGTAAAGTAATCTGTACTATACTAAATGAGCTAAATTATGTATCAAAATCACTACATTATTTAATAGTTCTAAATCTCTCTGCAAAATACTTTTACTTCATTCTCTTACAGTACATTTTTGAACGGGCACTTTTTTTTACTGATTTAATGATTTTTTTCATGTGATACTTTTACTTGAGTAATCTTTTGCCCAGGTACTTAACAAAATTGAGTACTTCATCTACCACTGACAGTTCTGGGGTATTCCGAGGTAAACGTTTCTTGCTTTAACTTTTTTAAGCAAAACCAGACAACAAACCAAGCCTCCCGTTTATTTTAGTAAGTCCCACTTGTTATTAGGGACCAAGATGCAATGCGGCGACAGCAAAACTAGGCCTACAAGTCTTCCTGCCGCAGACGAGTAATTAAAAGTTATTTAAGGGTAGACCAAGACTCCTATCAGCAACTTTTAGCTGTATTTAAAACTTGTAAGTATTAAATAAAGTTGACAGCGTTGTTTTTCAGTAAACCCCTAATGTAGACAGCTGATCTCAAGGCTCTGTAAATGTCACTAGCTTTATCCCACATACAAATTGCCAGCGCTTTTGCCTCTAAATTGCAGATGGATGACAGATTTTCCTAGTCGAGCCCTATTAAGCAGAGACGTGCTTTGGACACTCTTACGTGTTTAGCCAAAGCTGTTGTTCGGCGCTTGCTAATCCGGCACGGTTCCATGTCGTAACCCAGAACATTTGGCCACAGTATCAACAGTAACCACTACACTAAATCATTGTATGGTGTAATTAATTTCTATTGGAGAGCTGAGATACAACATGCTTGTTTTTACATGCCTAATATGGAGCCCATTTTTCATTGTTGGGCTAATATATGTGGCACTGTTTATTGCACTGCTGCTTAAGCAAAGCAAATTAAGTACAAATAAATCTAAAAATGCAGATCAATTTCAGTAGGTGGGTGGGTAGCAGTGACCAATCCCAGCTTAGTTGTTGTGTTTTTGGGCAAGACACTTCACCAGCATCGCTTTGTGTGAATGTAATGTGTGCGCAGTGGTGGAAGAAATACTCAAGTTAAGTAAAAGTATTAAAGTACCTGGTTAAAAACATACTTAAAGAGTAAAAAGTAAAAGTATTCCACATAAGGGTTGTACATTTGTTAAAGTGTTAAATGTAGTGATATTGATTAAAAACATATTTTGGTCAAAGCAACAACATGAATCAGTTTCTTATTTTTCTATTCATTTTTATTTGCTCAAAGCCCAAGCTTGAACTCAAAAAATTTGTCAGCATGTTACCACAAACATGGTAAAAATAACCTCTCAAATCACATGAAAAGTACTGTTTACTTTTCAGTCCAGTTCAAAAATTTAGTGGCGTAGAAAGTACAGACACTGCTCTTAAATGTAGTGAAGTAAAAGTAAAAAGTATCCACTGTAAAATGTGTTTAAGTAAAGTACAGATACCTTAAAATTCTACTTAAATACGTATAATTGTTTACTACTTGTACTTTGTCACCTTCGTCCACTGTGCGTAAGTGACTGGTGGTGGTCAGAGGGGGCGAGCCATGGGGCAGCTGTGGCTACAGAAGTACTACACCAGGTGTGAAGTGAATAAGTGATACAACAGTGTAGCTTTGTGAGAGGCTTCTAAGGAATTGTTATCAGTTGTAAATAGAAAGTGAGATTTGACTGTTCCATGCAGTAGTCCACTTTACAAATGCTGTCACAACCTTGAACAAACAAACCGGCACATGGCACGCACTCTGCATTTAAACACTCTCTAAACCTGCATATTCTGCATGAAAAAACAAGTTAATTTTACAGAATGTCAGAACAGGACACGAGGAGATCGTGTTGACAGAGGAGGACATACTGGCTCTGGGATGTGGTGTCACAATCTATTTTTAACTGTGAAAAGCACTATTACTAACTAAACCAGTGTAAGTCTTAATGCTGGACCGAACCATGCTCCACAAATGGGGCCAGTAGCAGAGTTTGAGAACCACGGTCGTTAATCAGAGTTATCTTTACCATACTTGCATATCACGTATATAGGGGCCATTTATTTTCATTGTTGCATTAAGAGTAATATATGCTTCTGTCAGTGTTTATCTCATTACACTGAACCAAGAAAGCACATGTGGCTTTCTCAAAGTGTCTCTCCAGTTACACATGGAGTCCCTCTGAGATGCTGCAAAACAAATCCAAAATCTCTTTAAAAACTTGGAAACTTTTTTGTCTAAATGAGACATAATGCTGGGCTTGTTTATTTTTCATATTTGCTCTAGATCAATTATACAGTGGGTTTTCAAACTTTTAAGATAACCCCTTTCCCAAAGTAGATGTACACATGTTTTCGTTGGTCATAGCTGTAAAAATGATGCCTCCAAGCTGTTAAAGCAAGAGCAAACACTTAACTTTCTGAATATTTCTACCAATTACCATCTCCGCTCATATAGAACAGAGCAGGGTTTCAAATGTGTTGAGATGACATAAGGTTAATGGAAAAGAGAGTTAGTTTTTCATAAATGCATTCACACTATCTCTAATGCAATAAAGCAAATATAGTTTCAAAGTTATCTGCATATTGAGCATGTGTCTTTGAAACATGGGAGATAAAATGCATGATTAGTCTGAAATGCAAATCAAATGCAAGTGATAAGAAGAGATTAAAGAGAAAATGTATTTGAAAAAAAACAGATCTCTGGTTAGTGTGTACTCATTGATACCGGGGCCACAATTTAAAGACTAAACTGGGACTTAACCAAAGCAAAACTAGCATCAAATAATGACTGAATGTTGTGAATTGTGAAGTCAGTGTAACAAATGCAATGGAGCTCAACAGTCCCGCTCACGTCAAAGTCCGCTCTGGTTCAGGAAGTAATTTTTCCGTTAGCTTTATCCACAGACTTAAAGTTGAAATATATAGAGCCCAAAGGCATTGCAAAGGCTAACCAGCTACGTGCTACCTACATGTTTTCAGTCTAAAAAGCACATTTAAAACGCAAGATTCTATGAAATGCTATAATAACTTAACAGTTTATAAAGTTTCAGATTTTAAATAAAATTATTCGGCCTCATGATCATTAGTTACTACAGAGGTTTTGTGCTCCATTGACCTTTTTTGCAGCATAACTTAAACTGGTGTTTCTCAAACTGTACTACATTAACCAGTTTAAATACTTTTTTTCTGTTTATTTTATTAGTTTTATTCATTTTTTAAACAATAAATCTATTTTTATAACTCAATTTTGCCCTGTTTTGGGTTTATCATTTAGAACTACCTTATCTATGGTTTTGTCTGGGGTTTTTTTTTAACTGGTTTTGTCTCATTTTAGACCTGTTTTAGCCCCATAGACTGCATATATAAATGTACATATCTAACCCGCTAGCCTGCATTCTTAATAGGAAGTGAGCAGGGGTGCACTTCCGGCTCTATAGACTCTGGGTCCAATTATCTTTGTATTGAAAAACTGTTGCCCCTCTCTCTGCTGCTGTCTGTCTTGTCATTTTGGTATTCAATTGTTGGCTTTAACCTGCTCTACATGACCCTGGTATTTTTATTTCGTTATCATGTCCGTAAAACAAGATATGAAAATTAATATTACACAACTCAGGCGCCTTCTTTCCCTGAGGTGTTAGCAACAGGTTTGATTGACAGTTTTGCTATGTGCCTGCTCCCTGCTAAACCAGCGGTGCGGGCAGAAAGAGACGTTACCTTCAATATCCTCGCTCCGGATTGGCTCTTTGGTTGCTATGATACTCACGGTTGAAGTGCCAAATATGCGGCTCGGCTCCAAATTCGCCAAACTAGCCTTGATGAGCTTCATTTGAGTGGAGCTGAACGCTGTGGGTGACGTCACACTCACTTAAACCACTTCTTTAAACTATGTATGTTAAGCCCTAATTTAGACCTGATCAAGTCTGGGTTTAAACCTTGTGGTAACTCAAAAAACATATATCACTGAACATAGTACTCACACAGAGAATCAAATCAGATCTATGCAGCTATACATGTTCTCATTGGTTTAAATGACTCTCTCCGTGGCCCTTCAAAATGAGGGGGGCCCGATCCTCTTCAGGTTTTATGAATGCTGGTGATTATCTTTGCGTGTGAGAGATTAGAGCAACCGCTGCTTTCTGTGAATATAAGCACTGTCCTTTTCAGCCAGATGCCCCGCCGTGTCCTGCAGCCGTTTGACACATTTGTTTTTTTATGAAATCTCCGCAGGTGTCCACAAATGGAGAGATATCGGTCATCTCTGGAGCCCCCACTGACTGCGACTGCAAGATAGATCCCAACTGCGACTGTTTCTCCGGTGGGTCATTGAACACAACACTCAGACTCACTCATACATAAACACAGCTGGGTTTGTACAGTGTTAGGGGGTACGATCAAGTTGTTTTTTGTTTTTTTTTTTCCAATTCAGTTCAGTGCATTCTTATGGCAGCATGTAGTGTAAAGTCAACACCTCAAATTGTAGAAAATGGGGGATACTCTGGATATTTAAGCTCATGGTAACTGCAAACACATGATTTTTATTTTATTTGACTTATATTAATAATTTAATTATTATGTATTTTATGTATTTTAATTTTTTTTTTTATTAACTGCATTGGGCAGTGAGTCATATGTGAGATAGGTGTGAATATATATCACAACCCTGAAAGACAATACACACAGATACAGGGGGAGAGGAAGTCACCGAAAGAAGAAGAAGAAGAGGAGGAGGAAGCAGAAAAAAAGAGCAAAAAGCAGCAGAAGCAGAACCAGAAGAATGAATACAAATCTCAAAAACTACTTTTCAGCATTATGCCACTAGTTAAGGTCAAATTTAAAGCAGTACTGCATGGAAATGGTATTGCTTTGCCTGGAATTGTCCACAGTAACAACTAGAGACAAACAGGTGATGTCACAGGTTACAAATCAGATCTGTGGAGAGGCGACCCCACTCAAAGTAAGACCGCTTGTTTTCCATTGTATTCTATGATCATTAAAAAGACCTGCAGTGGAATAAATGCAAGATAGACATGTTTAAAGTGATACTATGAAAAATTCCAGACAAAGCAATAACATCCCCATGGAGACAAGCAGATGGCAGACCCCACACCAGGAAAGTTACATATTACACCTTTAAGTGAACCAGATGTCTTATGAATTACCCTGAAAACAATATTCTTAGTTTGTAATAGTGTGTAAACATGTGTTTGTATTATTTCACTTTTGTATTGTTTATTTACTAATGTCAGGCTTAAACATGACTTGTTTCTGATATTAATTCCAAACTGACTAACCCGATACATGTAAACTTCCCTTCAGAAGGGTAATTACATAGTATGCATATTTTGAAGTATCACTGAGTTGATTTACATTTTGAGGCACACTTCCTCAGCCCTTGTTTTATTGTTCTGGGAGAGTGGGATTATGCAACGCGAGTGTAGTAGATCATGACTAATAGGATTACATTGGGAGCAACATGTAAACGCACTCATATTAGAGAGCAGATTGTATCAGTGGACTTGGCCTGGTTTTAAAAGAGCACTCCTCAATAGCATCTCAAAACACTGACATCATCTTAATGTTAACTTCCTGTGGATTTAAAGTGCATAATTGGATCTAAGTGTCTAATTTTGGGGAAAGGAATATTGTTTAAAGCGCCATCTAGTGACGCTGATGGTATATTAGCCTGTCATATTAAAGTGGATCTATTATGCACAATCGACTTTTTAGAGCTTCTAACCATTTTATAGTTGTTTCTCTCCTCACTGACCCTCTTGACGTTGTATTCAGAGTGATGCATCATTGCTCTGATCAAGCCGAGACAGTTGATTCTTGGGAACAGTTTATTCATTTATTTTCTGCTAAAAATTAAACAAATCTCTAAACTAATCAAATCACATACGTGTCTTAACATAGTCTGCAGATCTTATATACAAGTATATAAACCAAGTCCCCTTTGTAGACATGATATAAGTTGACTGAAAAGGACACACCTAAGCAGCCTTTGCAATTCAGTTATTATGAAAAACATATTTGATTAATGTCATAGCCTTAGTGCACATCTCACATAAATTTGCTAACTTTGCTAACTCACTGCCATTATTCATAAGTATGTCTCAGGCTTCCAGAGGCTAAAGCGTACAGTACACTGTAATTCCACATACTAAGGGAAACACTATAGTGCTAGTAAATAGTGACATGAAATATATGTGAAATATAGTATGACATGTAAAAGTTGAATGGCCTTAAAGAAGAAAAAGTACATTGCTTTGTGTGAGGCATTTGTACACAGAGGCCGAATATTGATATTTGTACGCACTGTGATCCTTCTTCCCTGCTAAAACCTCCAGCTATATTTCAGAAAAAAAAACGGATATAAAAAATGAAAAAGCCGCTTTACAGAAACCTTCCAAATCCATTCAAAATACAGCTGGCGGAAGAAAGCTCGCTCGCCAGTTTGAAGCGCGTGGTGTGTCATCACAGAGCACCTGAAATGTAATAAAAGACGAAGCAAAAGGACCAAACAACATCCGCAGCTGTTCCTTTGACAGTTTAGGCCAGGCTTTCATTGTAAGTGTCAGAGGATGTGATTTTATCATTTAATTCTGCTCATAAAATCAACTCTTTTTTCCCATTTGCAACAGAGGGAAGTGTCTGTGCCACGCCACAAGCCAATGGGCTGTAACCGTGCCTATTTCTTGGCTGTACTTTGCATATTTTCAATCACGTCTTGCTGTTAACAGATGATTGCGCTCTTCAGAAGCTTTCCCCATAAACACACACACACACTGAGTCTTTGAACTGGCGCGCAGCTAGAGGGCGCCGTCGACAACACACAACCATAGCCACACGTTGAAGGACACACTATAATGTTGCACGCTGGGAGGAGATAAACTGCCGCCCTGCTGTCAGTCCGGAGCATCACAGGACTGGGCCGGCACAGACAGGATCTAAAAGCCCCCCGTACACTGTAATCCCCAAAGAGAGCACGGGTCCCCCAAACGAATTCACTCACCTGCGACCGCTGTCTGATAAGGACCAGGGCCTATCAAGGTGGGCACGTCCACTCCAATGGGACTCTATGGGATCCCCTGTGTCCAGAGCCATTCTGATAACTGGAAAATCCTCACAACAAGACCTTTCACAAATCGCATTACAATGGGTTAGGTTGGATACAATGGCAAATTTCCCAATTGTGTTTAATTTCACAATATCATTTCACTATATTTTGCAGTTGGTCAGAAAGAAAATTGTAATGAATGGCCATATATGAATCAACAAACAATCATATTATTAATCATTTTATTCAGCATCACAACATGTGTACATAGAAATGATAAACTTGGATCAATGCCCAGTAAATCAGATGCTGTAGTAAATTTTCAAGTTTTATTTCATTTATTTCATTTCATTTTTAGTATTTTTTTATGTCCATATTTTTTTGTTGTGCTCATTTGTGTTGTCGGACAATGGGGACGCCGCTGGAAATACTATTGGCGCTGTTGTTGTGTCCTTAAGCAAGACACTTCAGCCACCTTGCCTGGTATGAAAGTGGTGTGAAGGTCAATGTGATTTCTATTTTTCAAAGCCTAACTATACCACCATATATTCCTTTGATTTTAGGAAAGTAATATGAATACTGCTAGATGAAAGAGTAACTAACTAAATACAGTTACTCAGAATGTGTATTTCGAAAAAGTATGTTCAGCACTAGTACTTCACAATAGTGCTTTTTCAGTGATTATAAGTGTCAAGTGTCTTTTCACATGTTAACCCGTTCCCACCTGACTCTCCATCTCTTTTATCCCACAGGAGACGGAGGCTATGCCCGTGATGCCCGCCTCAAAGCCCCCTCCTCTCTGGCCGTAGCCCCCAACGGGACCCTGTACATCGCTGATCTGGGGAACATCCGGATCCGCGCAGTCAGCCTGAACCAGCCCCAGCCCAGTGCAGCCGGCCTGGTAGAGATCAGCTCCCCTCTGGACCAGGAGCTCTATCTGTTCAGCCAGGTACCAACACACCGACATGGGCCAGTGACCGGGCTGCCTCCCCTGTGTCCGTGTGGAGGACTGGATTATGTTGAGTAGGGAGGGAAATAGTGGATAGAGAGTGGAAAGCATGGAAAAGCTGTTATAAGTATCAACAGGGGTGTAGATGCACACAAAAAAGCAACAAAAATATTTCAAAAACTTCCTCTCTGCGTGTGGTAATTGGTAAACAACGCAAGGTATGATTGTAAAAGCCAAGTGTGAAGTCATCCATCCACATTTAGCCTCTCGATCAGCATGGTATGACGATGTAGCTCCCACACATAACACAGTCAACCCACTGGAACATTCACACATCACTGCTATAGATACAGGAGTGGAGGGGAAAGTGTTCTGCTAAAAGGTAGTACAAATGTAGGGAATCGGCATCAAACCACTCGTTTTGGCTCATGGATGGAGATTTAGACCCAGCTTTATATATTTCCCCAGAGGTAGAGCTATAAATTACAATTTTCTTTTTATTTTTTGTTTATTTAGTTGTGGTATCACTACTCATACAACATGTAGCATACTGTATATACGCAATAGGGTTGTAAAAGTAATTCAAACTCAGATAATAGCCAATATTAGAACTAGTATAGATATTCATTTGAGTAAGTATCAATACTGAATAAAACAACATAAATGGGACAAAAAATGTGATCTTTACTGAATAGTATTGGTCTTGCTTTTTTCCACAATTACTGTAGGGGCCACATGGTAATTAATGGCATTTCTATTGTTTTGGGTTGAAAAATACATGTATTTGGTAGCAAGCCTTGTCTTTAGTTTTGAGAGTTTAAAATTCTGGTATTGTGACACAAAAATGTATAAACAAAACACATTTTCACCAATTGCTGCTACAATGATGAATAGAAAGAACTTCTATCTCTGTTTACATGACATATTTGTCATTCACAGAACGGCTCTCACTTGTACACCAAACACTTGATCACGGGGCACTTCCTGTATAACTTCACGTACGGCACAGACGGGCAGCTGTCAGGGGCAGTGTCCCGGGACGGCCAGGGGCTGCAGGTGCGGCGCGATGCCCATGGAGTGCCCCTGTGGCTGGCTCTACCTGGGGGACAGGTGTACTGGCTCTCCCTCAGTAACAGCGGCACTCTGAGGAAGGTATCCGCCCAAGGACACGACATCGCCCACATCTCCTACCATGGCAACACCGGTCTCCTGGCAACCAAGAGTGACGAAAACAGCTGGACTACAGTCTATGAGTGAGTGTCGTGCTACACTTTAATACAATTGTTTTGTCTGCTTAGTTTTGAAGTGCTAGTGCCTTGGTCTGTTCACCTCTTTGAAATAAGAGTTCATGGAGTTGAAAAAAATGAAAAGAAGTTGAAGTGCTTAATTATTTCATAAAAAAATATACTTTTAGTTTTTGAGTTTGATTTTTGTTTTTAAACTATATACCAAATGTGCAAATTTTAGTTCAAAACAATATTCCTCTTCTGTGTGGAAAATTACTTTAGGCAGTACAAAGTTTAGTCATTAAGTACCTGGAACTAGCGATGCGTGTTTTTTTGGGTTTTTTGTTTTTGTTTTTTTTTACTGGGTTTACTTGTTTTTTTGTATTTTGTTGTATTTTATCTTTATATAAGTGAACTCAGTATTACAAATAAGGTAAACAAATATGCAGGCCAAGGTCACATTTCAGCTTCCTCTGATATATAGGCCTAGTACACAAAAGGCTTGAATAAAACACCTTAAAATATATCTTACAAAAGACTTAGTAATGAAATTTGAAAACATCTTCTATATCAAGAAACTACACTCATTTAATTTAGTCAATATCTTAAAAAAATAAGTAGATTGCATATCAGCGTGGTACTTCGACACATTCCCAAAGATATACTAGTCCAAAACTCTTGCTAGTAATTTCTCCTCCAAATGGACGGTGCTGGCTGAATTGTATTAACCTCTAGCGTTTAATAAATCATTGTTAAAGGAACAAGACATAGACGGAGCACCGCAGTTGAATGAAGTAGTTAATACATTTCTATTTGTTTCGTGTTTGGGCAAATGTGTTAGCTTAAAATGGATAATAGTTGCTACAGTACCTTGATTCACTGTGTCCTGTGCAGTGTAATGTGATGAATTATGATATGAAGTGTGAGTGCCATCTGCTGGTAGCTACTGGATCTACCCTGTTATTCACTCTAGAAAGAGAGAGACTGACACTGCCTAAATGCATGATTAGATAAAGGACATATACTGCCTCTGTAACAGTAGCATGTTTAGCTTGGCACACCGGGTCCACTTAAACACATGTGAATGCATTATTCACCAATGCCAACCCAAGCTGCTGTCTGCTACTCCACCACTGGGTAATTACACTTATAAATCATGTGTGACACTTTCTCCAGGCTGCTGTTGGGCGATGAAAAGGAGAGAAAAGCGTATAGTGTGTATGGGACATTGTACTATTGTGTCCAGTAGCCTCAATGCAAGGCTTATCACAGTATTCTGCATGTACATCCTTCACAATATGTACACTTCTGCTTTTATCATACAAACACAATGCAAAACAACCCCTATACACAGGTAAAGGTTCTGAACAAATGTTTAGCAATGAACGGGATATATTGTAGTGTTCAAGACGGATGTTGGTTTCTAAATCTTTTGTAATCTTGGAGATTTTCAGTTATGCTCCAAAATTCAGGTTAAAGGTAATTTGCTCAGTACAGACATTTTGTATATGGAAGTCTTGAGGTCAAAACAAGTTCACTCTGGAGGCTACTGTCTGCATCTAATTGTAAGGCGTTTTAATGTTGTTGAATAAGGAAGTGCATGGTTTGCACGCTAGTTAGCGTGACGCAACACTCTGCTCTGGTCTCTGAGTGTTGCAAAAAGGGCTTATAAGCGCTTATAAAGCGCTTCACTGCTGTGAATAATTAGCATGCTCCAAATTCATAAGGTAAGTGAGGAATCATCTTGGACCTCTGTAAACCGTTTAAAATGAACAAACTCTATTTTTCACGCTCTTAACACCGTAAAATTAGTTACAGCGCCTTTTATATCTGTGTGAAACATCAAAAATGTATTACATTTGTGAATTACTATGAAATCCTTTTGGATGTGATCCCTTTTGTCTGAACATAAAAACGTGCTGGTAAAATGCGTTTTGAAAAACAGCGACATTCTTCTGATTGAAAGTATTTCTAAAGAGAGATTGTTGAACATTTTGTAAAAAGAGTACATTTCACTGAAGCCAGTGTTGACCTTCAACAGACTGTTCCCTTCTCTGTGTTATGGGTCGGAAAAGTAGGATTATTGTTAACCACCTCTATAGTATAGAGAACATGAGGCTTTTAGAAAATATACAGCAAGGACAAATCTTTAATATATCCTACTATACATACAGTAAAAGTATATGTATATGCTGTATATATTTTACTCATTCAGATACAACTCAGAGGGCCGTGTGACCAACATCACCATGCCAACGGGAGAGGTCAGCGGTTTCCACGGTAACCTGGAGCGTTGGTCCCGGGTTGAGGTCGAGGCGTCAAATCGTGAAAACTTTGTCACCAGCACCAACCTGTCGGCCAGTGACACCATCTACACCTTCAGACAAGGTACAGGGGGGTTTCCATGTAGACTGGCTGTGTATACTCTCTGTGTGTGCTCTCTGTGTGTGCTCTCTGTGTGTGCTCTCTGTGTGTGCTCTCTGTGTATACTCTCTGTGTGTGCTCTCTGTGTGTGCTCTCTGTGTATACTCTCTGTGTATACTCTCTGTGTGTGCTCTCTGTGTATACTCTCTGTGTGTGCTCTCTGTGTAGGCTCTCTGTATAGGCTCTCTGTGTGTGCTCTCTGTGTATACTCTCTGTGTGTGCTCTGTGTGTACTCTCTGTGTGTGCTCTCTGTGTGTGCTCTCTGTGTGTGCTCTCTCTGTGTGTGTGCTCTGTGTGTGTGCTCTCTCTGTGTGTACTCTCTGTGTGTGCTCTCTGTGTGTGCTCTCTGTGTGTGTGCTCTCTGTGTATACTCTCTGTGTGTGCTCTCTGTGTGTACTCTCTGTGTATACTCTCTGTGTGTGCTCTCTGTGTGTGTTCTCTGTGTGTGCTCTCTGTGTATACTCTCTGTGTGTGCTCTCTGTGTGTGCTCTCTGTGTGTGCTCTCTGTGTAGGCTCTCTGTGTGTGTGCTCTCTGTGTATACTTTCTCTGTGTGTGCTCTCTGTGTAGGCTCTCTGTGTGTGCTCTCTGTGTATACTCTCTGTGTGTGTGCTCTCTGTGTGTGCTCTCTGTGTGTGCTCTCTGTGTGTGCTCTCTGTGTGTACTCTCTGTGTCTGCTCTCTGTGTAGGCTCTCTGTATAGGCTCTCTGTGTGTGCTCTCTGTGTAGGCTCTCTGTATAGGCTCTCTGTGTATACTCTCTGTGTGTGCTCTCTGTGTGTGCTCTCTGTGTGTGCTCTCTGTGTATACTCTCTGTGTGTGCTCTCTGTGTAGGCTCTCTGTATAGGCTCTCTGTGTAGGCTCTCTGTATAGGCTCTCTGTGTATTCTCTCTGTGTGTGCTCTCTGTGTGTGCTCTCTGTGTGTGTTCTCTGTGTGTGCTCTCTGTGTAGGCTCTCTGTATAGGCTTTCTGTGTGTGCTCTCTGTGTGTACTCTGTGTGTGTGCTCTCTGTGTGTGCTCTCTGTGTGTGCTCTCTGTGTAGGCTCTCTGTGTGTGCTCTCTGTGTGTGCTCTCTGTGTATGCTCTCTGTGTGTGTTCTCTGTGTAGGCTCTCTGTATAGGCTCTCTGTGTGTGCTCTCTGTGTAGACTTGCTGTGTGTGCTCTCTGTGTGTGCTCTCTGTGTAGACTTGCTGTGTGTGCTCTCTGTGTAGGCTTACTGAGTTGGCTCTCTGTGTAGGCTCACTGCATAGGCTCACTATGTAGGCTTGCTTTGTGGGCTCACTGTATAGACTCGCTGTGTGCAGATGGAGGTGTTCAAAATGGCTGTGAGATATGGAGAGAAGCAGATAAAGCTGGGTTTGTGCTGTTGACTAAAGAGTCTAACTGGCTACTGTTTCAGCAGAGTACATTTTAGTTAATCATAATCCATGGGTTTCAGAATGATGAAAAGTTAGGGCTGTTGCCATAATGATTAACAATTCAAAAAAAATGTTGTATCTGGGGCGTCACTATCGAGCTGACCTGTATCTTGGTCTGCCGTCATCACCTCATGTGTTCACTAGATTTGCCTGCGTACAAGAGTGGTCAGTTATGCCTGTACCTGGAGAGGGTAGTTTATATGTTTGTCAGCAGTAACCTTCATTAATCCACGTTTTCTTTGTATATCACAAATACTTGGAGCTCATCACATGTTCTTTAGGACAGGAAGGAGATATATATATCCTTCAGAATGTCAACGGCATTTCAGAAATCTAATTGAAAAATCTTGAAGGAACTAGGTATGAATATGTCCATTGTAGTCCACACACAGAGCGGTTTCCGTAGCATAAGGTCTATTTTAACATTAGACATTTGTTATTAGACTTGTTTACTCCACTTATAATGTACCATAGATGCTATACAGCCCTGACTTTACTGGTTATCAATAGGAAACGTACTACATAAACTCTATATCTGTCTTCTCCTATAACCCATTGTGCCACAAGGCCATGTACAACCCATCAGGGAGAGCAGAGACAGCGATAATGCCCATAGATGTGTAAAGAGGGCAGACTGTAAGGTTATGGTCATGTTTAAACATTTATGACAGGCAAACTGCACTCATATTCTGGTCAGGTTATGCACACAATGGATTCTCTCACTAGACTTTGTCCTGAGACAGTGAGGATTCTGAAGGACATAGCACATAAGCAAGATCCGGATATGGCAGGTAACGTGCAAGGTGAATCAGCAGGGCAGTAAGTGGTACTAAAACTGATACTGCAACTATTGCAAGTACTTCTGTTTTTGAAGTTTCAGTATTACTTCTACTACAACTATGCACTTTACCAGGAATATTGATAGTTTTGATTATGTCATACTGAGAGATGGGGGCAACAGACAGTTTTTCGTATTGATCGCACTGTACTGTCATGAAATGTCTAAAATGTAAGTTCACAAATGAAATTGAAATTGATAATGTCTTTCATTGACGTTTAGAATTACAAAACTTAATTTTAGCCCTCATCCTCACACCCACCCTTCTGTGTTAAATACTGCTGGCTTATACATTGTTGTGATGTAATCTGAAACCTACTTTACACAACTACACTTTGTGCCTGTACCAAACTTTGATAAACAAAGACAGTAAGGAAAAAGTACTTATGCCTTTGTCTGGGCTCCAGAATACACAATTCTTCAATACCTCTGAGATGTGAGTTTGGTCACTGGTGTATCTCCTCGTTTTCAAATGAGTGTGATTGACAGGTGGATTAGCGAGGACATGCATGGTCTGTCCGTATCAGGAAAAAAAAGAAAAGAAAAAAAAAATCACAGGGGGCTGAAAACATTTCTGCAGAATCAATGAGTCTCTGTATTGAGACTGCTGTCTGAAAAGCTATTTTAGACTTATGCTTTTGTCACCACTTCCAAGTTATGTGCAGCCTCAAATGCCCTTCCTGGTTAAACCTTCTCCATTTGCCCACATTTGTAAGAGCACCATAGAGTTTGACCCCTTTTGGTTGCATTTTAAATATGCTTTTATTTACACTAGCTTAAAAGTGCTATAGTCTGAAAAATGGGAAAAAACACAACTCGAAAATGTATTCTTCACTTTCCACACACTCAGAGCATCCTGATTATCCATCGCAATAGGTTTATAAGTGTGTTTCACAACTTTCCAAGATCTGAGTGGAGTTTCACAGCACTGCTTACAACAACTAGCATGCTAATGGTCTTATTTTACCATAAGACACACTTTTTAAAAACACAAGACCAAAACAAATTTCAGTTTATTATTTGTAAAAGATAGTTGAATGTATTAAATTCAATATTCAGCAATTAAACGATGAGATAGTGTCAAGTCAGTTAATGTTGAAGCAATAAAAAAATCTATCCTTTCATAAGAACTTCTTCCCACTGTCTTTTGGACGTACGTAGACATTTTTATATCCCAAGTTATTACAAACTGTCGGCCTATTTTTAAACGTGTTGAATTGTTGAAGGACGTGCACCACTTTCCACATATTTTCACACACTCATCTGACGTGGCCTCATTATTACACAAGCCTGCAACTAATGGCCAGTCTGGAGCAAAAAAAAAAAAAAGTGTTTTTTTATTTACCGAAATAAACAAACACAACATGTCGACTTGTGAAACGTCTTAACAAAGCTCGATAAAAAAGAAAAAAGGAGAGGTCAGAAGATGAGCAGAGTGAGAATGATGGTGGGACGTGCAAAGCCCCCTCGTGGGAATCTTTTCTTGGTGTCGTCCATTTAATTGCTTTCAGGCAGTTGTGACAATGACAACACTGCAGGGAGGACAGCACACTCCACAAACACTGATGCAATGCAGCGCGTGAAAACGGCCAAAATGACCCCTACTTTAGATTGATCAAGGAAGGTGGAGTGGCTTGGTGTTGTTATGCCTAAATAATAGTACTCAAGTATTAGTATAAACAGGAATTAGCTTACCTGAGTACAAGAAGAGGGGTAGTAAATACAGAGTAACAATGAAAATTAAAGTGAAAATATGATTGTGTTCTACCTTGCACATGCACCACATGAAATTTTGGAGTAAATTAGAATTAAACCCAGAGCTAAACCTGGACAAGTCTATGTTAAGACTTAACTGTGATCAAACAGAGACCAAATTAAGACTGCTATCAGGATGTATTGTAATACTTGTGGATTTTGGATAGATTTTCGTACTAGTAGCTATTTGAAACTGCAGGTCTTGGGTCCTCGTCATAATTGGTCCAAAGAAATGAAGAATCCACATCAGTTGAAGCATGTGGATGACCAGTGGTTCCCAAACTGTTCAAGCTGTGACCTGCTTAAAGGCTCTCTATGTAACTTTTCCAGTGGAGGGTCTGCCACTGGCTTGTCTCCATGGAGATGTTATTGTTTTAACTGGAATCTTCCATCTTTTATATCATGAAACTTATCCGTCTTGCATTTATTTACTTGCAGTTGTTTTTAATCACTAAAAATCCCTTGCATTTTTATAGTGAGCAGGCTCCCTTTCCACAAATGTGACTGGTAACTTGGCCTGGAAGCACTATCTTATATCCATGGAGATTGAGAAATGTAATGCCATACTGTGGAACATTCCTGGCAAAGTAATGGTATCTCCATGAAGACAAGCAGATGGCTGAACTTGCACAAAGAAACCTCTGGAGTGCACCTCTGATAACATAACCTGAGACTGGGGCATATGATTTGTTTGTAATAAACCAAGGATAAGTAAGTTGTGATATTTATGACATTTTTATGCCCGCTCATTACAGCCCCCTAAACTGCCCAGCAAATTTCCACTGCTGTTTGGTGCCTGTGAGTCATCAATAACAAATACTCGTATTAGCTGAAGACAATGCCTGATGACTACATCCAATAAGGCTTATGAATGAAAATGGGATTCCATTAAACATCATTAAGAGACAATGAGACAAATATAGATTATGTCTTTAATGTTGGATGGAAGTTTCTAAAGCTTTGTTAAAGTGTGAAAGAACAGCCATGATCAACCCACCTCCTTCCTGTTTCTGTGTCCATTAGACACTAAGATGAGAATAATGAAGAGAATGCACTTAGCAGCACACATAGCTTGAAGGATTGGACTCAGACAAAAGTAAAAAGTGGACTTGTCAGCTCTGTGGCACTGGGCTGCTGTTTCACATTGATTTTTCGCAAGGTTGTTTGCTCAGACAGTGACTGATGTGTTTTTTTCGCACCTTTTCATCTGCATCCCCCCAGAGTGCATTTGTGGTCTACCATGTTTTCCACCTGTGTTGTACATGCATTGCATACTATGAAACTTGGAAGCATTTACCAAACCAGTTCTGCATTTTGAGGGGTATGTGGATTTGCGTTCTGCTCTGGTTCTGTTTTGTTCTTGTTGGTTTAGTCAAAAAAAAAAAATTTAAATAAAGTTATGTTTAACTAACCAGCAGCGAGATGAAGCAGCGTTTTTTGGAAATGGTATAATAAGGAAACCACTGAGTATCATATCGGTAGTAATAGTATTTGGAGAGGTATCACAGCCAGAGTTACAGATAGAATAAATTGTAGTAGCAGTGTAAGTATACGGTAACAGTCGTCAATGATATGTGTCGTAGCTTGACATTGAGTTAGTCGTAGAATAGAAAAAATATGTACTATGTTGTATGTACAGATTTTGACCCTTTCTTTTGTACATTCTAGACCACGCCCAGAGCTCATACCGGGTGAGCACAGACGGGTCCTTCCTTGTTTCTCTGGCCAATGGGATGGAGCTGACACTGAGCACAGAGCCACTCCTTCCCGGGTCATCAGGGGGCGGAGTCAGTCCCATCGCCAGCCGCTGTAACATAAGCCTGCCCGGAGACCACGCCCCCAGCCTGATCGAGTGGAGGCAGAGGAAGGAGCAGAGCAAGTCAAACTACACCACCTACGAACGCAGGCTCAGGGTAAAATAATCACAGCATCTCCACTGTCAATAAGTTGCTTTGCTGTTGTATTCTAAACTTGGAAAATAAGCCTTAATAAAATTATAATTAAAAAGTCACAATTGATACCTGTCAGCCCATCAACAATCCTTCCGGGTTTGACTTTAACACGAGTCACTGCTCCCATTTTAATCTGATCTTTTAACATAATCTGAATTACAACATTTGCCGACTGTGGTTCAGTTAGTCACACTCGTCATTTTTTGTTGCCAAATAATGGTTTTTGGAACGTTTCTTGGAATTTTCCCTGGAGAATGGAAGGTTTCTCCACCTAAAAACGTACAAATATTGGCCCTTTAATGTTGCAAATGAAAATGCAATGCTAAGTCTCAGAATAATAGGGAATATCTCTGAGATTACAGGCTATGTTAAACTCTTTATTCCTCATCTGTTTCTTAATTCATGTCTCAATGTCTAATATATTGTAGTAGCTCTCAGTTCTCAGTCTGTCCATTTGTATGCTATCTCCATCTCGCAATATAACATCCACATATTAATGAACAGAGACAGTCAAAAAGCTTCATTGCAGGTGAAGTAGCGTGTCCAATTAATCCCTGTATTGATTTGGGGGTCATCTCGCCCGGCCCCTCTCAGGAGCAGCCACATTTAGGCATAAACTGTGAAATTTGACCTTTGCGCATTCCATAACATGCACAAAGAAATGTCAGTTGAGTTTGTTCTGCCTCAGCAAAGACACTGCCTCCTCCCTTCAACTAATGCTGTACTACAAACAGCTGTTTTGCTCTGCGGTTAAAAGGACTTCAAAGACACTATTTGAGTCACGTTGACGTGTTTAGGTTAACATTTTGTACCCTGATTACGTATGTGCAAAAAAAAAACTGTCCGGGTTAATTTCTTTAGAACTGCAACTGGTGAAAATTGTACCTTTAAATGAAAACTAGCGGCTAATTTATTTTGAAATGAGGAAAAGTTGCAAAATAAGAAAATACACTGAAACATTCATATAAAGAAGATCTATTGAGTAAACAAACATAAACTAGCGAAAGCAATTCAAATGACAATTATAAGCCCGAATAGTTTATAGACACAACTGTTCAAGGTTGTGTTCCCGACATTTTAAAAGTATGAAGTAATAATTTGAGTTGGACAGCAGGAGACTGTATAACTCTATGGGAGATTCACAGGTTTGAAAGAAATATCCAAACTTATGACATATAGACCCTATCCATATTTATAAGACGGGATCCGCACACTCAACATATCAAACGTTTGCCCTTAAGTCCTTAAAACAAAAAACAAGTATGATGCTATTATGAGAAATATCTCACCTTACTGAAAGAGATTATGTCGTTTTTGTTTCATGTGGTTAGGCCCGGACATATTTACCACAAACCAGAATGAATTCTACCATAGATGTCTTGACCCACCCTACGCACTGATGTGAAACTTTAGCAGTTCATGTTATGTCATGAGAACCCAATATACTAGTGAAATGGTCACTTTTTTTTTTTTTTTTATAGCGCTTTTCTACCTTTCAAGGCACTCAAAGCGCTTTACAACAAGGAACCAGTCACCCATTCACACACACATTCATACACCAGTGTACGCAGACACTGGAAAACTCAAGTAACAAAATAAGTAATGAAAATCTCCACTAACGTATGCAATAATTCCCCTTTGTATGTAGATGAGTGAGATCGTACTATCCCTGGCTTTGTTCACCAAAATATGATCTAATTTCCCAGACGTTTTGGGCTTTAATGCATGCAAACTACAACATCTGGGTTGTAAAAACAGATGATATTGTTGTTTAGATGCCATTTTAATAGTTTTATAACTGAAAAAAATTGTATATTAATCAAATTTTAAACGTGCATGTGAGCGCAGCCTCTGCTACAGAGTTGATAGGTTAAATGACTCAAGCGTGTTGCCGTACTTTCCGGCACTAACTCGCCGGCTGCCACATGCTCTCTTTTCTCTGCTTTGTCTCGCTGCAGACAGAATATTTCATATGGAAGAGGACATTTTATCTGATGTGCTCTAATTAATTAGCAATGCCCACTATGCGCTGCTTCTCTTTTCAATTCATTGTTATTATGCAAGCCTGGGTTTGCTCGAAATGCCACAATTAATTTATCCCAGCTAATGAAATCTGTGCTTCTGTCTGACATGCCACTTAATTCATATTTTCATGTATCTGCCCTTATTTAGAATATGTCATGATTATAAAGCAGAAAATTAAAAAGTTTGCTTCAATTACTTCTGTCTGCCATTTTAGTGTATCCATGGAGATGTTATTGTTTTGCCTGGCATGTTCCAGAGTATGGCTTTAAACTTATTTTCTCTGGTCAGATCTGTGGAGAGGTGACCTCATCATAGTAAGGTTTCATACTTATTAAAGGTAATGTCTTTGCCGTAAAACACCTGCGATTGAATAATATACTTCAGTCCATTGCCGTACTGCGGGACATTCCAGACAATCCATAATGTCGATCCATAATAGAGCAACTTTAACATATTATTTTTGTCATCGTTTCAGGCGCACAACAGGAATCTGCTGTCCATAGACTTCGACCAGAGCACTCGAGTCGGTAAAATCTATGATGACCATAGGAAGTTCACGCTCCACATTCAGTACGATGTGTTGGGACGTCCCGTGGTGTGGTCGCCTAGCAGCAAGTACACAGAAGTAAATATCACCTACACAGGGGGAGGGCTGCTATCCTCCATCCACCGAGGGGAGTGGTCTGAGCGGCTGGACTACGAGAGCGACAGGGTGGTTTCCAGGGCCTGGGTCAATGGCAAGATCTGGACCTACACCTATGCAGACAGGGTAAGGATGGGTAAAGTGTTGGATTTTCAAATTGCACGAAAGCTACTATTTATTGACCTTATTCTGTCCCACCCACTTTTGTGTTTAAATGCTGCTAAACCACACTTTCCCCATAGGAAACTTTGCCCTTTGCATTTCACCCATCTCTCAATATGGGACAACAGTGAAGTATTATGCTCTAATTATGCAGCAATGCACCAAACTCCACTCAGTTTTTGTCCCTCCACAAATTGTGCATCAGATATCACATTGTTTAAGGTTATTACCCACAATCCCTTTCAGCTTCATTTCACTGGCAGTTATTTCAACAAAGAGAGATGAGACAATCCAAGCAGAGATGTAAAATGTCTGGACTGCTAAACAGGAGTTAGTAATTATACATATTGCTAAGTGAGCGCTCATATTTTGTGCACATGTTGTCTTCCCACAATGGGTGTTCTATGTTTAGATACTTATAGGTAACCACAGCCTATGGGCAGCAATGACAATCTAAGTGACTGACTAGAATAGGAGATTGTGGTTACTGCTTTTATTATAACTAAAGAAGCTATTATCCAAAAACAATGTATTTGATTATTTCAAGTAATTCCAGTTTTGGGGATCCTTATAGTCAACCTTATGGTTTGTGCGTAAGTCTAAGGCACTAAGCCACTGCCTCCCTGCTGGAAAAAGCTCCACATTCTCTAATACTCACTTAGAATAGAGGAGCAGGACTGTTTTTGACATCAAGAACATCTCCCTTTGGGGGCATGACTCAGTGTAGTATAAATACTAGTGTCTCAAACCACTATCATCAAATTGAAAGTGGCTTGTGTTGATGCGACAATGAGGAGAAATATATTTATAAAGAGATGGGTAGTTCTCAAATACTTGCGACAAAATGAATGTTGTGTATTTATATGCTAATTTTAGTAATGATGAATGACTTATAACTTAAAAGATCTATAACTAAAATCAAACAGATATTTTCATGCAAAATATGAATAAAAACAATGAAAATAAGTCAGACATTTAAATATGACAATAATAAATATAGTTAATCCTTTAAATATTTGAAGATACTTCAAGAAAAGAAAAAATGGACCTTAAAATGATACTAGTACATGCTTTAAGAGCATGTAGAAAGATGAACAAATGAAAGGAAATGGTCATGGTGGAAAATAATATTGGTGACAAAAAAAGAAAAGAAAAAAAAAGAAAAAAAATGGGGGTCAGCAGCACATTGGCCATGCTGTACCACCACTATTATTCATTTTTCGATTTTATTTACTTTTTTGTTTGTTTTAGTTTTATGTCGTGTCTTTTATAAGTGTGTTTGTGGAAAAGAGGTGGGTTAGGGGGTTGTGGCCTTTGTTGTTTTATGTTTTAGCTGTTTTCATGTTTATTATTATTAGATTTTTCATATTTTATTTTATTGTTCTTAATAAAAAAAATAAAATAAAATAAAGTAAGTGAAAATTAAAAAGTGGCTTCAGGATGACAACCAAAACATAAATGTCCAAAGCCTTTGAAACCTTAAACTAGAGCAAGTTCTTTAAGTTTGTAAGCAGTAGTGTTTGACACCACTATCCTATTTAGCCATATTAAGTACAAATAGACCGATATCAGTTTGTCGGGACGATATTTGGACTTTTTAGCATATCAGCTATTGGCCTTAAATCTCCAGCACAGGTCGATACTATGTTTTGATGTTTTGGTCAATCTGCTGCCTAAAAAATACACACAAAGCTTTGTCTTAACACTTAATTATGAAGAAACAGAAGCACAAAACTTGACTCCACAGCTCTCTTATAGGTTTGTGTTAAAAAGGGCTAAGAGGGAGTTTGTATATGATATGATTTGGGGAAAATAATCTAAATCGCCCCTGCATATCGGCACAAAAAAATATTAGCAAAGCTTGTCGGCCATCGGTTGCTCTGTATTCTAAACAATCAGCCATGAAAAAAAATATATATCAGTCCATCTCTAATATTAAGACATTCTTACCTTGGACTACGCTTAAATGATATAGTAGGTCAAGAAATATCTCAGTAAGTCATGAGGCATATCTAAAACTACTATAAGATATTACACACCTTATGTAATCTATAGATGGCGGTTGCCTGGTGCAGATGAAGGTGCTGAGACTCTGTTCAAACCCTGAGCGCATGTGGTCGGACAGATATACCACCTGTTCACTCACACTTTGTCTGAAAACAAAAGTAACACTCTTCATCTCTGTACTTCTACTAACTGTGCAACTCTGTAACAAGTGCTTAAGCGACCACACATCTCCACATAAATCTGATAAACCTTACAAAAACAACGGTACCTTTTGCGGGCCTAGTCAAAACATGCTCAAAGCACGCTCAATGTCCTTTTCAGATAAGACGAATGAATAATGTTAAAATGAACACTGCTAAAGAGGAGTGCCTTTTATCTACAGAGATGAACAGTCTTTATATTAAATCTTAATTCTCGCTAAGCTAATTATTCCATCAAGGCAACTCATACTCATTTATTTCACTGATCATAATCTTCATATTTGAGTAGGTGTGTGTTTTTAAGGCCACATTTCAAAAGATTTTGAATGAGGTTAATGCTCAACTCAACTAAACATTATATAACACGCATATGGATTAAGGGGAAAAAAAACTTGATCTGAAAAAAGTTTTTATAAAAGTGGTATCGTGGTGGAAAAATAGATCTCATCTTGATATCAGAAAGTCTTAAGTTATGCAGAAATAGTATTAGTGGTGGTAGTATTGGTAGTAGTAGTAGTAGTGGTAGTGATAGTGGTAGTAGTGGTGGTGGTAGTAGTGGAGTGGTGGTAGTAGTGGAGTGGTGGTAGTAGTGGAGTGGTGGTAGTAGTAGTAGTGGTGGTGGTGGTAGTAGTGGAGTGGTAGTGATTGTAATGGCACTGATAGTAGTCGTAGTAGTCATCGTGGTAATTGTAGTAGTAGTATTGATAGTAGTAGTGGTGGTAGTAGTAGTAGTAGCAGTAGTAGTGCTTGTGGTGGTAGTAGTAATAGTAGCAGTAGTGGTAGTATTGGTAGTGGAAGTAGTAGTGGTAGTAGTAGTGGTAATGATAGTAGTAGTAGTAGTAGTAGCAGTAGTAGTAGTAATAGTAGTAGTAGTAGTAGTAGTAATAGTAGTAGTAGTGGTTGTAGTGGTGGTAGTAGTAGTGGTAGTATTGGTAGTAGTAGTGGAGTGGTAGTGGTAGTAGTAGTAGTGTTAATGATAGTAGTAGTAGTATTAGTAGTTGTAGTGGTAGTGGTTGTAGTAGTAGTAGTGGTAGTAGAAGTAGTAGTAGTGATAGTAGTAGTAGTTGTAGTAGTAGCAGACAAGTTATAATCAAAGCACTGGTTGTACAAAAAGAAAACTTTTGCTGTTAACATTCAGTACTCAAATAAATAGATAATAAACTAATTTCCTCACATACAAATATTACTTTACTATTACTTACTGGTATATGACCTCACCTGTCTTATCTGTACCTGGAATTTGCAATGACCTTATAACGTTGGTTGGTCTTACGTTTGAACTATAGATTCTGAAGAAAGCCCCTGACTTACTGATAGTGCCTGGCTTCACAATATCCAAAAGAGAACTTGTCTACTGTACTTTCACTCTTGAAATATGGAAGTGGCAGGCTAATGAGAATGCCCCTTACAATTTCCGTTTTTAATTAAAATATGGACTGAGTTTGTATTAATGAAGGATATTGGATTACAGGCCAAGAATATTCAAATGAGCGTATAATGGATTATTAATGCAGTTATAATAAAGCAGACGGAGAGACAATGTGATCAGAGTTTAATGGGACATTTTCATAAGGTCTCAAACTGCATTCAAGTTCATGTTTTTTCAAAGATAAGTCTGTAACAAGAAGGCAGACTCTCCCTCAGCGATCACACACACAAAACCTGCAAGTTTTAATTAAACGGCACTGAAAAGGAAAGGCCAGTCTAGACATATAGGGCCTCAGCTATTAATATTTACACTCAAGGAAATTATAATGTTGTTTTATGCCGCCATTCACTGCACACACAACTTCATGTTTTTATTAGTACTGCAAACTATGGGAGCTATACTTGAAGAAGCTGTGGTTAGTGTGGTAAGAGTGGCATGAGTAAGCAGAGTAAGAAACTGTGGGGTGGTAAAGATTCGGTGGGGTGATAGAGTTAAAAGAAATGTGGATATTTGTTCAATTAAACAGTTAAACTTATAAAAAATACAATGATGTCAAATGGACCTTGCTAGTATAAAGTACATGGCAAACACTTGTATTTCTCTTTCAATTACCAATTACCTTTTTTTTTTTTAACTTTCTTTTTTTTGGACTTAGCCTAAAACATAGAAAATATGTAAATTTTTTGAATCAGTATCACTACATTTAACACTAATAATGAACAACACTTGTGTGAAATACTTTTTACTTGATTCTTAATACTTTTACTTGAGTAACTTTTTACCTCTGTATGTGTATCAACAAGTACTTCATCCAGTACTGTTTACAATAAGTTCACCCACTCTGTAGATATGTTTAGTATCCCCAAAAGTTTGTAATTCCAGTATTGCAACGCACAGCTCAAGAAGGATAGGAGAATAAAATAGATATAGCGACACAAATCAAGATAAATAATTGAGTTCATGAAGTGCGGTTGGCTTTGTGGTTCCATCGTTTAAGGACAGTAAAGACATCCGATCTAAGTCCTAACTCTTGTCTGCTCTCTCTTTCAGTCCATCATGCTGCTGCTCCACAGCCAGCGCAGGTACGTGTTTGAGTACGACCAGACGGACCGGCTGGTGGCGGTGACCATGCCCAGTATGGTGAGACACAGCCTGCAGTCGCTCCTGTCTGTGGGGTACTACCGCAACATCTACACCCCCCCGGACAGCCAGGCCTCCTTCCTCCAGGACTACACGCTGGACGGACGACTGCTCCAGACACAGTACCTGGGAACCGGCCGCAGCGTCATCTACAGGTCTGGAGGGAAACTGTGTTTATGGTTATGGTTCTGACTTTAGATAAATGTAAGAATATCAAACAAGTGGGGCATTTAGAAAGTACTACTATATAACGAGCTGTCCTGACATCACTGTGCTTAATAACAGTGGTGGAAGAAGTACCCATTTTGTTACTTAAGTAAAAGTACAGATACCGGAGCAAAGAAATACTCAAGTAAAATTATCACTTGAAAAAATGCACTTAAGTAAATGTATTAAAGTACCCATTTAAATATGTATTTAAAGAGTAAAAAAGTAAAAGTATTTTGCACATATTAAGATCGGTGATGAATTAAATCAATATTTTTTTCTAGCTCTTTCAAACTGAAAAAAATAATAATAAAGTTTTCACTGTTTCTCTACAGTTCAAAAATGTAGAGGAGTAGAAAGTACAGATACCTGCTCTCAGATGTAGTAAAGTAAAAGTAAAAAGTACCCACTTTAAAATCTACTTAAGTAAAGGACAGATACTTAAGTACAGTACTTTACTACTTCTACTTTGGTAAATAATAATAATAATAATGATAATAATAATAATAATAATAATAATAATAATAATAATAATAATAATAATAATAATAATAATAATAATAATAATAATAATAAAGTATAAAGTACAGCATCAATATACATGCAATAATCAGTATATTGCACATCATATATAGATTATTTATGACAGTGAAGTTTTTTATTTACACTGTGTAAATGCATTTTAACAACACTATTGCACATATATACAGCAGCCCACGATGTACATATTACATATTTTTGCACACCCGTATTGGTCGACGCTGGGACCAAAATGTAGACCTTTGAGTTAGTAGTCAAATGTTCTAACCACTCACCAGTACTTGCGTGAGATTCAGATAATTGTACCACTCAGTTTGTTCCTTCTGTTACCAACAAAGAGGTGGTGCTACGTCACATGGAAAGGAAGCACAGACCACCATGTTTCCACTGGTTTAGCTGTGAACCACCTCGATGCTCACTGCCCTTGTGCTTAGACGCAGAGCATTATGGAGAGGTAAAAGTAGTTTCCATAGGTGGATAGTCATGTAAGAGTACCATTGCGTCAAAATAATGTTAATATTATATATATATTAGAATATACTATATAATAATATACTGTATATAGTCTGTGTATATGCTATATTTAATTGTATAAGTTAATATTATTGGAAGGACAAAGTATGTGCTTCCTGTATTACCACATGACAGCACAAGGTGGAACAGAGCGTTTTCTGTGTGACAGAAGAACTCAGCCTAAAAATGCATTGTTTGTGTGTTAAGCATGTGAATAAAATAAAACACAACTCTAGATATGTTTGGTTTGTGATGAGGAACGTAAAAGAAAAATACTGTTCTGTCAATTGGACAAAGGGTTTTTTGAGTGAGTAGGAAACAACATTACAAAATAGATCAGAAAATAGCATAATATGGATTCTTTAAGTAACAGTGCAGTAGCATTGTAGAATACACTGCTATATGAAGATGCGGTGTCTGGAAACTACTTCAAAAAGAACAACTGTATTCAAAATTAATTCATAAATGTAACCGAGTACTACCCACCTCTGTCATTTACTCAGAGATATCTTGCCCCACAGCTCGAGGACATAAAACATGACCCCGATTGGCTTGACGAAGGTGCTGTAATTAAAGACTATAATCGCTAAATATTCAGATCTCTTTTACATCTGTTGAAGTGACAAAGACCCGCGCACACATCCAGCTGTCCTAACAAATGACTGTGATTGGCCTAATGAGGATCCTGATTAAAAGGTCAACGTTTTAGTAATCTCACTATGTTCACACTGCAGTGATGTGATTGTCACGAGAGCTGCAGGACACATAGTATAGCCAAAGACATTTAAGCATTTAAGCATTTTTCTTCCTTATTGGCTCCAGTGGGGACATTATAATGAATGGGCCCATTTTCACCATATGAAACGCCATAACTGCTGCAGCGCTAGCCCAGCTAATTTTGATGAAATATGGAAATGTGTGACAACTAAATGGGACCTTGCAAGCAGTGGTAATTTTGTTGACTAATATCATATGTCATGTGTCAGTGTGTTATATTTGCCAAAGTAAAGTGATGGCTTAAATAAAAAATTAAAAAAATTAAAAATAAAAAGAAGGGATGAGTAAGCACTCCTCTCTATTCAAGTCAATTTTATAACGATTATTTATGTTGTCATTAAAATTTATTTCTTATTATGTAAAGCACTTATATAAATATGATCAATAAACTTACCTCGCCTAGATCCAAGCTTTCAATGAAACGTAAGCATTATAGTTACAGTTTTTGTTTTTTTTAAATAACCCTTTTTGGTTGACTGGACGTATTATATATTTAGTTAAATAAATTGTTAATGTATTATTTATTTAGTTAAATAAATTAGCATTAGCATTTGTTCCGTGAAACAAGAACTGTTTTAGGTAAGGTCTTACACCTAAACAAAATGATTTTTTTATTTTTTTTTTTTATTTGCAACATGTGTATGCACGTATAAGAGTGTGTGTAAGAGTGTGTGTATGAGTGTGTGTAAGAGTGTGTGTATGCATGTATAAGAGTGTGTTTAAGAGTGCGTGTATGCATGTATAAGAGTGTGTTTAAGAGTGTGTGTATGCATGTATAAGAGTGTGTGTATGCATGTATAAGAGTGTGTTTAAGAGTGTGTGTATGCACGTATAAGAGTGTGTGTATGCATGTATAAGAGTGTGTGTATGCATGTATAAGAGTGTGTTTAAGAGTGTGTGTATGCATGTATAAGAGTGTGTGTATGCACGTATAAGAGTGTGTGTATGCATGTATAAGAGTGTGTGTATGCATGTATAAGAGTGTGTTTAAGAGTGTGTGTATGCATGTATAAGAGTGTGTGTGTGCATGTATAAGAGTGTGTTTAAGAGTGTGTGTATGCATGTATAAGAGTGTGTGTATGCATGTATAAGAGTGTGTTTAAGAGTGTGTGTATGCATGTATAAGAGTGTGTGTATGCACGTATAAGAGTGTGTGTATGCATGTATAAGAGTGTGTCTAAGAGTGTGTGTATGCATGTATAAGAGTGTGTGTATGCACGTATAAGAGTGTGTCTAAGAGTGTGTGTATGCATGTATAAGAGTGTGTGTATGCATGTATAAGAGTGTGTCTAAGAGTGTGTGTGTATGCATGTATAAGAGTGTGTGTATGCATGTATAAGAGTGTGTGTATGAGTGTGTCTAAGAGTGTGTGTATGCATGTATAAGAGTGTGTGTATGCACGTATAAGAGTGTGTCTAAGAGTGTGTGTATGCATGTATAAGAGTGTGTGTATGCATGTATAAGAGTGTGTTTAAGAGTGTGTGTATGCATGTATAAGAGTGTGTTTAAGAGTGTGTGTATGCATGTGTAAGAGTGTGTGTATGCATGTATAAGAGTGTGTGTATGCATGTATAAGAGTGTGTGTATGCATGTATAAGAGTGTGTGTATGCATCTATACGAGTGTGTGTGTGTATGCATGTATAAGAGTGTGTGTATGCATCTATACGAGTGTGTGTGTGTATGCATGTATAAGAGAGGTGCATTAAAAAAGGCATATTAGAAGTGGGATAGGCCCTTGTTTTACTACATTTTCTTTATTTTTTCAAAATTCAAATTAACACTGCACGGGTTTATCAAGATGTTTTTGGTGGTACAAAGTGTTGTTATAGTAAAAATGTATGATTTGATATTGATCTATTTCCCTGTCTTTTGCAGGTACACGGCAGCAGCACGGTTGTCAGAGGTGGTGTACGACTCCTCTTTGGCGACTTTCACTTATGACGAAGCTTCGGGGACGATTAAGACGATTCACCTGACTCATAATGGCTTCATCAGCTCCATACGCTACAGACAGACAGGTACGTGTGCGTTTAAAGGGGAGGTACTGTATTAAAGACAGGTACATGTGTTTAAAGGGGAGGTACTATATTACAGACAGACAAGTATGTGTTTGTTTAAAGGGGAGGTACTGTATTACAGACAGACAGGTACAGGTGTGTTTAAAGGAGAGGTACTTTATTACAGACAGACATGTACGTGTGTGTTTAAAGGGGAGGTACTGTATTACAGACAGACAGGTACAGGTGTGTTTAAAGGGGAGGTACTGTATTACAGATAGACAGGTACAGGTGTGTTTAAAGGGGAGGTATTTTATTACAGCCAGACATGTACGAGTGTGTTTAAAGGGGAGGTACTGTATTACAGACAGACAGGTACAGGTGTGTTTAAAGGGGAGGTACTTTATTACAGACAGACAGGTACGCGTGTGTTTAAAGGGGAGGTACTTTATTACAGACAGACAGGTACAGGTGTGTTTAAAGTGGAAATAAGCACTAAATCCACTGTTTTTGCTACTAAACTGTGCATGTGATGTTTTATTAGCATTATCTAGTGGTCCTAGTCTTTTTGGCAATGTTTTTGGTAAAACATTTTTGCAGTTTTCTGGTCAAAAAAAAAAACCCTAAAATCTAAGTTTGTGCTGCCTCCAGTGGCCTCTGCAATTTTCTGAATTTGGTGGCACCATGAAAGACTGCCCAGTTTAGCAGCTCTATGTGAAATCTGGTTGTGGGCGGAGTTTAGCTGTTTAGTACCATTTTAAAGGGGAGGTACGGCATTGCAGACAGACTGGTACGTCTAGGAGAGGTACTGTATTCTTCAGCAATGAGCTTTACTGTTTTAGTTTAGAAATCATGTAAAGGTATGTTTTTGGTTTTTTTTTTTTATCTCTGTAGTCTAATTCAAAACTTTAAACTTTGCTGCCTTTCTATATGGAGATGGTATTTCTTTTCCTCAAATGTTCCACAGTATGGCATTAAAATTGTTTTATCTTGCTTTTTATTTCATCACAGCTGTGTTGTATTGCCCAAAATACCCTGAACAATGTGTTCTTATGGTGATCTGGGTCATCTCAACATAGAGATAACCTATTACTTGGCCTGGTGGCAGCACTTGCTTGTCTCCATGGAGATAGATAAGTTTAATGGCACCACTTTCACCACTTTGCTGCCCCCGTCAGTTGCCGTGTTTTGAGCATGCAGATGTTATTTGATGTGTAACCGTCTGGCGTCAGTTAGGAGAGTGAAGAGGCTGAGTTCTCAGAGTGCGTGCGGTCTACCGCAGCAGTCAAATCAGACCACCTCCTGTGCACAGCTCCCCTTCTCCTCTGCCACCAGCTTCGGATCAAAGTAAACAACCACATATATGAATGCGACTGCGGTGACGGGGGTGTGCATATTTTACACCTTGTTTTGTACGTATTTACATGAGAGTTTTCTATTCCCAAAGCTTAGTATGGTTCAGTCACTGGGCCATATTGTTCCTGTGTATCTCCTGGGGCCCTCTGAAACCTTTACTCCTTCTGCTTTTAATGCCAGGATATTCTAGCTTACTCTGCTATAACAAAAGATGCATTTAGGTGCATAGATGTCTAGTACACATCTGCACATTTCTACTTTTTTTTTACGTGTATTGTTTTTTATAAAGGGGCCACATTAGCATGCATATTACATGTTTGTATACTGAGATGTCAGCATTACTAGATTACATAGACTTAATGTTTTACATACCATAAATTGTATAAGTTTTGGCAAATATGCACCAGATAATACCATACAAACAATATCAAGTAAGATTACATGTCTTACTTGAATTGTTATAAGGAACTCATGTAACAATTTCATGAAAAAAAAAAATGCATTAAAGGGTTTGATTTAAAGCAGACTTATACAAAAATCAAATTTCCAGAGCTTTTAACCACGTTATAGTCGTTTTCCCTCAACATTTGTTCATCTGAAGTTGTATTTGAAGTCATTTATCTATGTTTAAGCAATGTTAAAGTGCTTATTTTCAAGATACCATTTTGTGTATCAACTCCCATTTTCACCACCACCAGCATACTCCCTCTGGCCTCTAGTTAATTTGCTCTCCAGGGGTATTTTCTTAATCTGTGAAACGTGTAGGATTCAGCACTGGTTGTGTCGTCATTTTGGTACGAATGAAAAAAATGGCGTTTATGGCGAATAAAATGTCCAAATTATAACATAATAATCCACGGGTGTCATAGATTATAACTATTTAGCAGACACCAACATAATATGCCTTCTTTAAGTTTATATATCTAATTATAATATGACGCTACATTCAAACAAAGAATATACAAGAAACGTGACATGGGAACAACAACTACTGTATTCTACAGTCTGTTTAAGTAGTGAACAAGTGATCTTTATAACAGCTTACTAAAGGCCTCGGAAAAACAGCAGTGAATGTGAAATTTAATTGCTGTGTTACTCATAGTATGTGTGCGAACATAGGCCGACTCAGTGTTGATGGCTTTGACCTGAGGATGTCAATTATGGCCGCAGTAATGTGACAATTGTTCCACATCTCATATGGAAAATTAGCTGGAGACACACTGGACTTCACAAATGACTCTATTAGTGACATTGTTATGATGATTTGAACAGGCTTTTAGCTGTAGCAGTATACTAACATTGTTAACACACTTGTCGCCGTCCTCCTATAACCCTTAGTTCAATCTGGGTCGTCCATAGATCGCTTCTCTTTGAAATCGATTCGTGCGATTGGTTAGTTCTGATCATGTGACCTTAATCTTTGAAGCGCTCATGGGAGGGGTGCGTGTATGCATTTATCGCTTTGCCCTCGCTGTGAATAGAGTCTCACCTTCCCTTTAACTGATCTCATTTCAGCCGAACAAACGTGCCCGTGGAGTGGGTTAGAGATAGTGGTAATTGTCCCCCGAGACCAAGGCGAGAGGCAAAGAGTAGGCACAGGAAATTTCAGAGTTCTGTGGAGAATGAATCAGGATACACTGTAAAACCTAAAAGTAACTCAGTCTTAAAACTAAAGTGTACCTCATTAACCCAAAAATATATGTATCCCTTCAGAGTCTGACCTTTTAAAACAAAAAAGCTGATCATCGAGGAACTGAAACAATTTAATCTAGATAAAAATGAATTTTAAGTGGGCACAGTGGGCAGCCCTATTCACAGTCTGTAAGTACTGGGAAAGGTCCACTCAAAACAACATGCAGAGAGAGTAGAAACTATGAATAGAATTGTGTGAGAACAGTAACTAATCCAGGAAGGCTTAGTTTGCATGTTCTTCCTATGTCTGGGTAGGATTCCTTTGGGTACTCCTGTCTCCAAATATGTTCAAAATTGTCCCATCTCTCCCTGCATTGAAATAGATTCTGAATATAAGCTGGAATTTCCTTGATTAATAAAGAACAGGCAACTCTCTCATTGCTGTATTTATTCAACAAAACAGATCAGAGAGTTATACATAAAGCAGACAACAAATAAGTATATAGTAGTAAGTAAGTGGTAAGTGCACAAGTAAGAAAAGCAATGTACGTCTTAGGGTGTGAGGATGTTGTTTTTTTTTTCTTTTAGATTTCGCAAAACTGGTAACAAACTTCCTTATTTGAGTAGTAAAGTGTACTTTGGGGTTTTGCAGTGCGTAGGGAGAGAAGCAAAAGTACCAACGACAGCTTGGGGAAGTGACAGTTGAGGGAGCGAGACAAGCAGACTGCGTGTTCCCCGGGGGCCCGAGAAAAAGCTGCACCTCTCCTTAAGTCTGTGCCGATTTTACCCATGAGTTTATAACCAATATTCCCTGAAAATAAAAATAGAAGGTCCAATGCTGATCCAGCGCTCTCACGTCTACAAAGCGGCCCGTTTAGTCATTTTAACTGCAATCGGAGTCATCTCCAATAGCACCATTATGCCGTTTCATTAGATAGAAAGCCCTCTCTGCAAACAGGGCTGTGGGGGTGTGGAGCGGCAAAGGTGATGGATGGTGATGTGATAGGAAGGAGCACACCGGCCCATTGTGGATATTGTCTTTAGATCCAATTATTTAGATTAAAGTGCTATTAGCTCACTGGAGTTTACTTACTGCTTTTGTCCTGTTTGGGCCAGATTTGGTGTTGGTTTGGATCTATTTTAGTCCCCGACTTAGTCTTGATTAAGTCATGGTTTCGTTTCTAGTTTCTGAGTCTAGTTTAACCCAGATTTTGAAAAGGTTTAGTCCTGGTTAGTTTTGATTCAGAGCCACTATAGTCAAGGGTGCATTCATTCTTGTCCTGGTTTAGTCCTAATGAAGACCTGGTTTGATCCTGTTCTAGCCTTGGTTTAGTCTCTGTCTAGTCCCTGTTTAGTCTCAATTTTTGTGCAAGTTTATGGCACCTTTTCACAGAATTGAGTTCTCTTGCAGTCCAACTCTTGGCTTGGTGGCAGTTAAGTCTGGGTTAGAGTTTTAGTTTGGTCCAGACTCTAGTTTACTTCCAGTTGAATCCTTGTAAATGTCTTTAACCCTGGTTTAGTTGTGCCTCTTAGGTTTAATCCAGATTTGGGATTTGGTGATAAAGAAAGTGTTGCACAAACACTATATCAAAAATGGGACAAAAAAATGGAGCTAAACCTGGAACTAAAGCTTGATTAGTCCAGCACTAAAGCATGTCCACGTCAGGACTAAACTGAGCTCAAACCAGGACCAAACCAAGAAAAGTGTAAATATACCCTCATTCTGAGGTTAGTAATAGTCCAGAGTTCTTCTCATAAACAGAAAACACTCTGTTCCACCTTGTGATGTAATGTGTACACAGGAAGTGCTCCACTGTGTTTTTAAACTCCATGCACCTTCACTAGAATCATTTGGATAATTTCAGACATGGAATTGCCAATCTTGACTGAACTAAAGGTAAAAGGGAGCTGTTAACTTGAAAACTATTGCTTCATGGCATCAAAAGGTGGAACAAAGCATTTTAAGCTTTTGAAATGTTGGCCGCCTAATAATGCAGGATGTATGAATGAAACAAAACACAACTCCAGGTATGTTTTTGAGGAGGTAACAGCATTATAACAACCTAAAACTCACAAGAGTCAATTTTGCGTAATATATAGGACCTTTAAAGCCACAAATATTTTTAAATATGCACTTGTTGAGCTTTCAAAGTCTTTGCATTTTTGCATGTTTCTCTAACTTTCTATTGGCTGGTATGTGTTTCCCTTTTTCCCATATAAGGCCGTATGCAGTGGTATAGGCAGCAGCAGATGTGACGAATCTCGTTGTTAAACATGATGTTCTGACATTACGCGCCGCACTTGGCCCATCATGGATATTGTCTTTAGATTAAATTATCTCCCCATGTGAAAGGTCACCAGTCAAATGCCATAGAGGTGTGGCGTAGTTAACACAGAATGGATTGCGCAGCGTGTGTCGTCGTTAATGATGTTAAATTAGATCCTGATTTGAATTAATTAGTGAGGCTCATATAGGAGGCTGGATCGCCGACTGTGAGGCTGAGTGTGTGAAATGCAGATGCCATCAAAGTGTACTAATGGGCAACTTTAATCAACTTGAAGTGCTTTTTTTTTTTTTTAAATTGCAAACCTATAAGAATGACATAACCTATGACATCACAGCATTCTATAGACCAATAATATTTAAAACATATGGGGGCAGGTAAAATGAATATTGTTAAAATTCTGATTTATGTTGTAATACAGCAAGTTCTTGGGTCTAGTCACTGATAAAAATGATCAGGTTCAACATTTGTGTATTTACCTTTTTAATATTTTATGTAATGAATAGGAAAAACAGGCCCCTGTGCCCATCTGAGAGTATGACATTATCACATTCAAGAATCTGAAAACCACCAATTTAAGACCATTTGTTGATTTTATGAAACACAAAATAGAAATAGTTGTGGGTTAGATAATTGTACAGTTGTCATCATTGTTGTGATGGAGTTTGTTGGAGCATTTAGCATTTTGAGCATCGGTGGGTTATAGTGGTGGTGAGGATTGAAGTATTGGTAGTAGTCTGTGGAGTAATATTACCAGCAATCACATTAAAACACCATCACTTGGGTTGAAAATCTTTATCTGGAATGTTCCACAATATGGCATTAAACGTCGCTTGCTTTTATTCACTTACGGGTGTTTTTATGATGATGTTTGATCCATACTTGTAACTTGTCCTGCTTGTATCCATGGAGATGATATATACGATCAATGCCATATACTGTGGAACATATAGGCAAAGGTAGAAAATCCCAATGGGAAAAGTTACATAGTGCACCTTTAGATGAAGTGGTAACAGTAGTGGTATCAGGAATATAAATGTAGAAGAGCATTGTCAGTATTACAAGCAGCAGGCTGTGTAATCCCTCAGTGTTCCAGGTTTGATCCATAGCCAAAAAAAAAAAAAAAAAAAAATTCTTTCAACTGGTCAGAAAAGACTTCAATCTAAAACTTTTGTCCAGTTGATAGAATATATTTTTTCTTTTGCTATTACCAGCAGCAGAAAATATATATTGTTATGTTCTTGTTTGTGGAAACATGCCGAAAGTTCTTCTAGTTGTTTATTTTCTGAACACAAGGGCTACTGCAGGCCGTAACCCACGCCAAAACAAGAGCAAAACAAGCACAAAACAACAGCAGTCTCATTTCAGCCGAGCAGTCTCCAAACAGACCAGTAAGGGGAAGAGGAATAGAAACTTCACATCAACTCGTCGGCATAGCAACCAAGTGTCACATACAACACATTAACAGTTACAAAAACAGTAAAAGATGTCAGCGTTGAAATAAACACTATTAGATCATTACAACATACTAATAGATGCAGTGACAGACACATTCTTTAACATAACCATACTTTTTCTTACTTCTCCTTACTTGCTCTGATTTCGTTTTGTCTTACTTTCTCTAATACTTCTTTGTATTCTCCTGACAGGTCCCTTGACGAGCCGTCAGATTTTCCGCTTCAGTGAGGAGGGCTTGGTGAACGCACGCTTCGACTACAGCTACAATAACTTCCGAGTGACCAGTATGCAGGCCGTGATCAACGAGACCCCACTGCCCATAGACCTGTACCGATATGTGGACGTGTCCGGGAGGGTCGAGCAGTTTGGGAAATTTAGCGTCATCTTCTATGATCTCAACCAGGTATGACAAAAGAGGCATTGTTAGGTGAAGGGGCGTGTTCAAATCAGATAAAGGGGTATACAATGCATTGTAATGTGTTGTGTGAAATTTTTCTATTGTCTGAACCTGATAAGAATGAGATGGCTATAAATGGATTGGGATTTGAATTAGGCTACATATAAATGCTTTAAATATTTAGAAAGCAAAATAAGGGACAATGCAATGTTGTGGATACGTCCGTGTAAACCATCAGTCGTCCAGGTCTGATCCATAGCAAAAAGTTTAAATCCGTCAACTTGACAAATCGTTGTAAGAGTGAATACGTTTCGCTGCTCATCCATACACTCCATTCATTGTAGTGAAGAGTACAGTGAGCGTTACATTGGAGAAACTAAACAGCTACTCCATGAGACGATGTACCAACACCAGCGTGAGAGCTCCTCTGGACCCCAGTCTGCTGTACATCTCCATCTCAAAGCCACTAACCACTCCTTTGAAGATTGTGAGGTACAGATTTTAGCCAGAGAAAAGAAATGGTTTGAGAGGGGAGTTAAAGAAGCTATTTTTGTTAGGAAAGACAATCCTTCATTAAACAGGAATAGGGGCCTGAGACATAATCTCACCCCCATCTATAACTCCATCCTCAGACCCAGAACAATGAGAACAATAGCAGGGTCATTAAAGGCCGAACAGGGTAGTTCCAGCTGAAACTGGAGACAATAGATGTTTACAGTTTCAGTGTGGTTAGCCCGTCCCTGCAGATAGATATAAGGCAGTGTCCACCAGCACTCTGACCAGAACTGAAGAAGCGGCTTGGGTGAGCAGCGAAATATCTTCACTCCTACAACAATTTATCCAGTTGACAGATTTAAACTTTATCTTTTGCTAATGTTGTGGGGAGGATAGCATGAATAGACAGATGTAGAGGTCAGAGTGTCAAACAATAGACCCTGATCAAGACCAAAGGATGGAGTCAGACATTTTAATAGCACGCAGTTACAAATGGTCAGATTTAGTTGTTGTGTCTATGACTGTGAAATTGAAAATAATAGTTTGACCAAAATCAGTAGACTACATGTTAAAGAACCACCTATGAACCACAGTCCCAAATCATATTTTTTACTATTAAAATAACAACAAATGTGCAAGTCCAATTTAGCCTCTTTGCTTCACCACCTGTCTGAAAGCTCTGTTTTGGAAGCAAAGGTGTTGCTTCTTAATTAGGCCCTGAAAAATCTTCCCTTTGGCTAGGGTGAACAAAAATAGTCCTGCATCACTGAATTCTGTGTTTGTTTAAAATGTAATTTTTGTATTTCCCTCCCAACATGTTTGAAATGTCATGAAATAATGGATTCAATTTGAATCAAAAGCAGTTTAAAACTTTCTTGCTTAAATTCCCAATTGGCTCAGGGTAATTACATTTCACTGTTGTTCATAATAAATAAATACAATTGGCAGCAGTGGCTCACTCATCCTTCAGCCCAAAGGTCAGAGGTTTGATTTGCGCTCAGAAGTTCTTTCATTGTGTCTTTAGGCATATTATTTTGACTTTGACTTTTTTTCTTATGTTTTTTGTTGTTTTTAGTTGAATTTAGTCAGTCCAATTGAATAACAATATCTTCAGTCCCAATTTAGTTTTTACTTATTATTTCCAGGTCATCACCACACACCTCATGAAGCACACCAAAGTCTTTAACTCGTACGGCCAGGTGGTGGAGGTACAGTACGAGATCCTTAAGTCCATCGCTTATTGGATGACCATTCAGTACGACTCGGCGGGACGCACCACCACCTGTGACATCAGAGTGGGCGTGGATAGTAATGTGACGCGCTACACTTACGAGTACGACGCAGACAGCCAGCTCCAGAGCGCATCTGTGAACGAACGCCCCCAGTGGAGATACAGCTACGACCTGAATGGGAACATCAACCTGCTCAGCCATGGCACCAGCGCCAGGTAACTATGGCAACTACAATGTATTAAAGGCCCAGTGTTGATGAACCATGAGTGAAGAAGAGGTTAGCTATCCTTAGTCTAATGTTGCACCTGGAATAGTTGGTAAATGGTCACATATATATAGCATTTTCCCACCTTCAGGGCACTCACAGGCTTTACATCAAGGAACCACACACAGATGCGCTCTACGGACTGAGCTACAGCGTGATAATTGTACAAAATAGGTTGACATATCTGGTTCTTACCCTGCAGTAATTATCATCTGATCAAATACCTATTTAAAATCTTAAGCAATATCATTTTTTTTCCCTTTTTTTCTTTTCAAATTGGGCCTCTAATTGTGTCGTATATGGTTAGGCCATGTATAGGTGAATTCATTAGGCAGCTGTGTGTGAATTGGTACTGGAACGTTGCACTAATTTGGAGCATTTATGTGTCTTTGTCACAACATACATTGAAGTATTTTAGAGTAAAAGCCAGCCTGTCCTTGACTCTCCTCAGTAAATGTAGGGAACAGCCAACATGTAAACACTCTGGGTCTAAAAGGGGACTGGACATGGATCAGCTCTGCTCTCTGTGGAGGTTCCTCAGCCAAAACAATGCCCACAGCCCATAGGCCACAGCCCACTACCTTTGTATGTCCTCTATAAAGTTATGAGCACTCAATAAGTTTCCACTCATTAACATAGAATTCATTATTTCTCTCAGTGCATTTGAGTGGGACAAATGTTCATATATGAAATACTCTGTTTGACCCCAACTTGTCAAAGCTTTTTATCTGATTGTTTTACTAGTTTCCAAGGTTACTCCCTCTTCAAACATGACATTACTGTGACTTTTTTAAATAGTTTTTATTTTGTATTATCTTTCAGGCTGACCCCGCTCCGTTACGACCAGCGCGACCGCATCACTCACCTGGGCGAGCTTCAGTACAGTGTGGACGACGATGGTTTCCTACGGCAACGAGCCAACGACCTTTTCGACTACAACTCCAACGGCCTCCTGACCCGAGTGTACAACCGGGTCAGTGAACGCACCGTCTGGTACCGATACGACGGGCTGGGGCGGAGAGTGGCCACAAAGTCCAGCGAAGGCCATCAACTGCAGTTTTTCTACGCCGATCTGTCCCAACCAACAAGAGTGACACATTTGTACAATCATAGCAGTAACTTGATCACGTCTCTGTATTATGACCTCCAAGGGCATCTTATCGCCATGGAGCTGAGCAGCGGGGAGGAGTATTACGTCGCATGTGACAGCACCGGCAGTCCAAGAGCAGTGTTCTCAAGCAAGGGACGATTAGTCAAAGAAATCCTCTACACGCCGTACGGAGAGGTGTACCAAGACACCAATCCAGACTTCCAGCTCGTCATTGGCTTCCACGGTGGGCTGTATGATCCCGCCACGCGATTGGTGCACCTGGGGAGGCGGGACTATGACACGCTAGCAGGACGGTGGACATCACCCAATCACGAGCTGTGGGCAGAGCTTAGTAAAGAACCCAAGCCGTTTAACCTGTACGCCTTTAAGAACAACTGCCCCGTGGGGAGAGTGGAGGAAGTGACGCAGTTTACAACAGGTGAGGGTCTCATATTGTGCAAAAAACTTTATCTTTAAGCAATTTTCAACAATAGTACTATGAAGGCTTAAATTTACACATTTTACTATTATTTCAGTGATATATAGCTATATACGCTGTGGGAGCTGCCAATTTGCCATGTTTGTTCCCATCACTGCCACCCAATGCTTTTAATACACTCATACTTATAGGTAATATGAAAAGATACAACAACAGTATGAAGTGCTTGCAGCAGGAATCAAACTGACTATAGTAACTGAGCTACTGTTGACCAATATAAAATATAAATTGACATTAATAAATAAATAACACACCCACATACAGTGTTTGTTATAGTTCTAAAAGTAAATTTGAACTTTACTTTAAAAGTCAGTATTTCTACTATATTTTTCATATAACAGTTTAATAATAGCTATAGCGTGTACATTTTTTACATCCATGTTATAATAAGCAGAGGTAAGATTTCTCACTTGTAAGATTCGCTCACTCTGTCACTATAAAGTCACGTAGAGAGCATATTGTCACACCTGTGCAGAGAGTCACATGTACAACCACACGGAAGCAACTGTCAACCTCACTGAACAGGGCACAGCTCACGGGGTAACTGAGGTGAGATGAGAGGCAACCCAAACACAGGCAGTACCGCTACATCTCTGATCATTATTTTACACAAAGATGGCTGCGTTTTGTCCCCGGGCCTGTCAAGAGCAGGTCCTATCCCAAAAAGAAGTGACAGAGAGAGTCTAAGCAGTATAGGAATAGAGACTCAGTAGTTTGACTATAGCATGGGATTTATGTCATTCTGTTTTATGCAACTTTCATTTGACCTGCCACGTTCCCCTGCAGCGAAATGGTTTATTGCAAGGAGAAAAAAATGTGTTTGTCTCAGGAACAGGCGCGCGAGCTGCCACTGCGATGTATTAAGCTCTTATAGTGTGTGACTTCCTGTTCTAGGTGTTGTTTGGACGGCCTTATGACTCCTGTTTACTTCACAGAGTACACACCGCTCGACTCTAACGCGCTGTCGATTTTCTGTCTTTCCCCCTCCCTCTCTGCCTCCTTCCTTCTCTTACCCTCTCTATTCCTCTTTTTCTCTTCTTTCCTCTCACTCACCCCTTCTCTCATTCTTTCTCTTCCCCTCAATTTTTCTGCATCACTGTCTCTTCTTCTTTTCCTCTCTCTGGCCCCCTGACTCTCTCACTCACTCATTCTCTTTCTCTCTCCCTTTCTTTCTCTTTCTATCTCTCTCTGTTACTCACTGCTTTCTTACTCCTTTCTTATGTTCTACCTTACTCTCCCCCTTCCTGCCTACCCCTCTATCTCACTTTCTCTCACTTTTCTTTCTTGTTCTTTCCCTCACTTTCTCTCTCTTTACCTGTGTCCCTCTCTTTTTATACCACACTCACTCCTTCTCCTCCTATTCTCCCTACCTGTCTCTCCCTCTCTGCCCCCCTCCCTCTCTATTTCTCCCACCCCTTGGCCTCCTCTGCCTCGCTCTCTCTTTCTCATCCTCCTCTCCCTCCCTCTGTCTCTCTTTTCCCCCTCTCTTTCTCCTTCTCTCTCTCCTTCTGTCTTGTGTGTGCAGACATGGGAGAGTTGGCTGCAGCTCTTTGGATTCCAGCTTCATAATGTGGTCCCAGGCTTCCCCAGGCCTGAGGTGGCCAGTATGGAGCAAACCTATGAACTCATGAAGACTCAGACCAAGACACAGGACTGGGACACAACCAAGGTGACAATAAACCAGCAGCAAATTATCATCATACTCTACACACATTATTATTATTATTATTATTATTATTATTATTATTATTTATTATTATTATTATTATTATTATTATTATTATTATTATTATTATTATTATTATTATTATTATTATTATTATTATTATTATTATTATATTATTATTATTATTATTATTATTATTATTATCATTATCATTATTATTATTATTATTATTATTTATTATTATTATTATTATCATCATTATCATTATCATTATTATTATTATTATTATTATTATTATTATTATTATTATTATTATTATTATTATTTATTTGATTTCTTTTTATTTTTTTATGATTATTACCCTTTCACCTGCCCTCTTGTTTTCAATTATTTCGGTTTACCTGCCCTGCTCTGTTACACTTAATATTTACTGGGCTGACTCAAATCACCTACAAACGAAAAGTTGAAAATATAGTTTATCTCTTGTTCCAAACCAACATCATCTGAAATTTCAATTTCAATTCAATTTCAATTTCTTTTTATTGTCAAATGTGCATATACATACAAGATGAATAGCGCAGATGAAATTGCTGTTCTCTCCCACCTCAGTGCAAACATATTAAATGTGCCAAAAAAGATTAAATAAAAAGAATAAATTAAAAATTTGCAAACAAGAAAAGAAGAAATGTGCAAACCACAAAAAGAAATTGACAAAAACTGATAGAAATAAAGTGTCAGTTGTTTAGGCCTATAAAGTGCACACATGTAAAGTTACACTATGTTATTAACTTTTCTAGCAGGGGTTGTGCCACCTGATTATTATTAATGCTAATGCCTTATCTGAAATGTTCCAGGATGGCACTGAACTTAACTTTCTACAGGCCAGCTTAATATATATACTTTTTCACTCATTTTGACCTCATTAACATTAACATGACCTTATAATTAACAGTTTAAAAGTATGTTGAAAGTATAGAAAAAAAAGTTCTCTGCTTCTGTTGTTAAACTGAAACCTGTTGTGAACTGTGAACTTCGACGCTCACAGTTTCTTCAGTGTGACTTTGTGAAACAATAACTACTAAATGTAATTTGTCTATGTTTAGAAAGTGTCATCGCTATTATATACTAAGGCTCTGTAAGCAATATATTATCTTTATTATCTCCAGCGCAACAAAAATCTCATCATTAGTTCTTAGATTTGAGTAAAGAATATAATTGCACATATGAATAGACAGTAAGTTTTATTGGTTACACTTTTTTCACTTTTTTTTCTCTTGATAACATATGTGTACAACAGCAGATAACATGTGTGTGTACCAACAGTGCATAAAGTACTCTCTACTCATAACAACATATTACTATTATTATTATTATCATTATCATTATCATTATTATTATTATTATTATTGTTATCATTATTATTATTATTATTACACATTTTTGTTATTGTCTTTGAACCAATTCTGTCTTTAAACTAGGACTGGGCGATTTAGCCTGAAAATAAAGTAGACAATTTTTTTTTCTCAAAACATACAATTTTCTTTCTTTTTTTTCCCTCCCCTCTCCACTAAAAATGCAAACTACAAACAATGTAAAAACAAATAAATAAATAAAAGCATGTATTCAGAGATCATTTATAACCCATTGGCCACGGGGTGAAGCTTTTATGAATGAAATAAAACAAACTATTGCATTAAACAAGCATCCTTAACATTTAATTTGAGTCACTGATTTCAAATCTGTCAGTGCTGAAAATAAAATACATTTTCTTCCAAACAAATTGAATTGAACTTAAATTTGATTAATTGATTTCATCGATCTTTTGCCCAGCCCAACTTTAAACCTTCCCAAAATATTTTTTATCTGCACCAAAAGCCACTTTAACCACCAACTCTCACACAACACAATTATTTTAAAAGTGAGTGGAGTGTCTTGCCTAAGGACACAACAGTAGGATGTCGCCTACTTATATTACTAATAGCGCCATACCAGAAAACATCTTACCACTTTAGGTGATGACTTGATAGATTTTCAAATTGCATAGATACAGTTGGATTATAAAGGACCGCCCACTAACTGAAAGCTCAATTCCTCTGTGTGATACAACAAATCATTAATTTTAATAAAGAAGAGCTGCCTTTCCCCACTGTTCAACAATTACAAGAGCAAATGCTTTTGGCTTTGGACTTAATATTCTACAAAATAGAGATACAAAAACACAGAAAAGAATAAGATGGTCCAGTGGAACTAATTTACATAAATACCCAAGGATTTTAACAAAATACACATAATCTGCCAGGAAATGTCTTAAAAAAGGAAAAAGTAGCATTTCTCACTGACTTGAACAGAATATTTTCTCTTAGGCCAAACCAGGATCACTGCAGCTTCTGCCTGTATCTGTACAGTAGACTTACACCTAGACTTAGACGAACTCCACTGATACAGTTCTTTACCTTTCAGCTCATGAATAACCCTCTCCTCTGCTGCAGGTGGTGTTGGGGATCCAGTGTGAGCTGCGTCGTCAGCTGAGGAGTTTCATCTCTCTACAGCGCCTCCCTCTGGTCTCTCAGCCCGTGGGATCCACCTGCCACAGACCGCCGCGCCCGCCCCCCTTCTCCTCCAGACCCTCCCTCCTCGGACCCTCCATCCGCTTCGCAGTGTCCCACGGCCGGGTCAGTGCCGAGGTCATCGGCGTGGCCAGCGAGGACAGCAGACGAGTGGCAGCCATTTTGAACGGCGCCGTCCATTTGAGCGGGTTGAGTTTTACAGTGCAGGGCTGTGACACTCATCACTTCCTGCAGTCCCGCCCCATTGAGGACGACTTGGCGCTCGGTTTGGGGGTGGGGGGTCGCATCCTGGAGGGAGGGGTCAATGTGAGCGTCTCCCAAATGAGCGCCAACGTGAACGGCAGGACTCGACGCTTCGCTGACATCACTCTCCAGCAGGGGGCGCTGTGCCTGTGCGTTCGTTACGGGGGCTCGGAGGAGGAGGAGTGGGCGCGGGTGCGTGAGGAGGCTCGGAGGAGGGCGGTGGACGGGGCCTGGGACAGAGAGAGGAGGCGGTTGGAGCAGGGAGACACAGGAAGTCGGGTTTGGAGCGACGCAGAAAAACAACAACTCCTTTCTACGGGGCGCGTCCCTGGATACGACGGTTACTATTCCCTCCCAGTAGAGCAGCAACCCGAGCTATCCGACTGCCCTGCCAACATCCACTTCATGACTCTAAGCGAGGTGGGGGGCAGGTAACAGAGACAAAGTGAAACCAAGCCCCCCGCCCCACCAAAGACTGCCTGTTTATACTCTACTCTGATTTGTTCTACTGTTTCTATACTGTATCGAAAAAGACGGCGAGACGGAACAAGCAGCGAACAGAGAGATCTATAAGGAAAAAATGATTTCCAAATGCCTTTAATTGTGACAAAATGATGGTATTTTATTATTATCGTCTAGTTTCTCCGATTTCTAAAAGTGGCACAAGCTGTGTGGTTTGGCTGTTGCTTTGCTTTTTTGTATTTTCTGGCATCCTAGACCCAACATGAATTATTGACTTGCTGACTTTTATGTTTTTTCGCCGTTTCAACACTCTTTATCAGCAAACTGTAGAGATGAACTTTAATGGGATTCCCAGTTCGGAAAATCCTATATCGAAGAGATCTCCGGTTGCCATTTGAGTTCCTACATGGTTTACCTCCGGACGATATTCTGTCGTTTACATATTGTGTAAGAGAAGCGGCCTTGTCTGACTCTATATCGCCCCCTTTAGACAAGAAACAACAAGAACAACCCACGCGGGGGTCTTTGGGGTACTCCTATGGTAGTTTGTATGAGTGTATTCAAATCAAATCAAGAATGTACATAGCCTGTGCTTTCTCACGATGAAAAAAGTGCTCAAAACGGGGACTTCTGTTGTTCATAAGTAAGTGTCAGTATTGTTAATCAATAGAAAAACAAGTTACATTTTTTGCAAAGAATTATACATGGCTCTATCGTAAATATTCTCGCTGAAAATCTGACTTTATTGGACTACAATGCTGATTAAAGTTAATATGTGTGAATTACCAGATTGCATTCTTTGGATTTTCATAACAGCATCATTTCGTTTATTGCTTATTATTTTCCCTTCTGGAAGTCTCGAGACGCCATTTGCTGCTTTGTTCTTGTTGTGGTGAGGAAGTTTGTGAGTTTGCAACAAAAATCTGTACCGTCATTACCAGCCATCATTAAGACATTCGAAACCTGTGTGTTCAGTAGAAGGGAAATCACATTGAAAAAGGCAGAGAGAGGCTGACAGCTGATGCTCTGTGTGTGGGTGTGCGGGTACAGAGGGGGCAGGACCTGGTTTGGCTGTCTCCACTCATTAGTAAACGCCAATCAAATCAACCCGTGTGTGAAGTACTTCCAAGGCTCCCTCCTCCCCTCCCCAAAAAGTTGAACAAGAAAGCTTCAAGTTTTCATTTTGTTTACTTCAGTTTTTTGTTTTTTTTTTCCTCTTGCTAAGTCTAATCTACCTCCCTGTCCGTCTGTCTGTTCCGCCCCCTCCTCCTCCTCTGAAGCCATCTGCCCACCATTAATTGTTTGTGCTTGTCTGCTGGGCTCTTGCATGACAAAGCCTCACCATGCATATGTTCTGACATGCTGGCAGGTGAAATATACATCTTTCTTTTTTCTTTTTTCTTTTTTTTTTAGCTTTTTTTTCTCTCTCTTCCATCTGATCAACCCGCGATGCAACCTCTTCCTCACTAAGTCCATATGCTCCTCCGCTCCCGATGCTGTCCAACTACGCCTCGGAACAGAATGGATGGAATGGAGTGTCCGGTTGCTAGGAAACCGCTGCGTCCGAATTCTCCGAGCGGAATGTCTCTCGGAATATCTCTCTCTTTCTCCATTCTTCTATTTTCTCTCCAAGCTTATGTCAATCAAATGATGGGCAGATTTTTTACCCCGCTCCCTCCTTTCTGAGCAGTCCATGGTCTCTCTATGGAAATCACTGACTTCAATATGTCAAATTGAATTTTTGCTTCAAATTATGTCATATAGGCGCGACGTATAAGAACGACCCGGTTTAAAAAAAGGGACATTTATTGCACCCAATTAGATTTATTTGCTTTGTCGCTCACAGTACAGAAAGCAGAGCGCAAAATCTCTTTCCATGCACTATTGGATATTAATGTAGCTGCATTTTAATATTTCACATTGAGTTATGAGGCACTTTGAGAGAAATAAAATAAAAACACGAATGCACAACAAAAAACGCCGCACAGATCTGAGCTCCAACGGGCAGGTTATTTAAAGACGATCTAGTTGTTATAGCGATTTAACCCACGCAGCCCAGAACAGATTTAGACTGGAGGTATGGATTTGCATATTTTCTGCCCACTTCTGCATTCTACCTTTTCTCTTTATGGCGTGGGAATATGCTGTAGGTAAAGTTATCGCCACACGATGGAAGGCAGAGAATCTAGTACACTATGTGGGTGGTTAAAAATAAAGTCAAGATGTCGAGATTAAAAAGTATGTGGTACCACAGTATTTGTAGCTTTATTTTCTTTTAACTTCTTGCAATTAGCCTATTAACTAAAACCATTTGTCAAAGCTAATAGAAAATAAATCATCATTAAAGCCGTGGTACTTCATTTTCAAACTGTGGGTTTCTATATCAGATCAAACTTGTTCTCAGCGCTAACAAACCCTTTGGCAGATTGCTAGTATATACATGCATGGATTTTTTGCCACTTGCTTTAGAACTGCTTTTTCCAAAACTAAAGTGAAGCAGATTGGACCACCCTCACGCAGCCAATCAGCTCTCATCCCAAAGTATCATATAGCGCCTCACATGGGTCTTTCTTACAAGTTTAGATAAAATGTTTTCTTATTAGATGACAGCGTCTGGCAAGTTTCACAAGTCCCAAACTTCTGCTGTTACAATACACTTTCTGGAGGACAAAACAAAATTTAACCATTTATGAGGAAAAAAAAAAAAAGTTTGGTAATGTCAGTTATAGAAGTTATAGAAGAAATAAAGGTTTCAAAGGTGGATCTGGATCAGGCTTTATGCAGCCTATTTAAGCGCAACACGTCCTTTGTTGTTAATAACCTCTTTTGGACAAATGAGGCTGTAATTTTGCAGCTAATGTTGCAAAATGAAACTGGAAAATTATACTAACAACAATCACACTGACAGCAATATGCTAATAGTTGTGTTTAGTCTGCACTTCTTGAAAGAAGTGCATTCAAAATAAGATAACACATTTAACGAACCTCACAACCCCAGAGTTCTGTTACTGAAATCATAATGTGCAGGAAATGTGTTGCATAGTCATTACAGCAAAAGTCTCCATGGCGACGACCTTGACTCATAGACTTCATATTGAGTTTGTGGTGATTCGGGGTTTGTCCCTAAACAGTCTGTGTCCTCTCATAACGTAGCAGGTGTTGAAGGAGCAGGTTTCAAGCGTGGAGGAAGAGGAACCATTTTGGGAGTGCAAAGAGCGTTAGGAGGTGTGTTGGCCCCCCTGTTGACCCCCCTGCCGGCCCCCCTGTCGGCCGCCCTGCGAGCCTGGCCTGGCAGCTCCGCAGTCACAGGGTACAGCAGGGGCATGGCCAGACCCTGTCCCGGCTTCTGGAACGCAGTGATCAGGTTCTTGATGTGGCGGAAATATCGCTTCTCGACACCAGGAGTGGTCTGGAAAACACAACAGAAATGGATCTTTATTTGGAATACATTTACAAAAACATGTCTAGATGACTTGTATAACTTTTGATATTATAAAACAATGCATGATCTATCTGAGTTTACTTTTATATTGACAGGCAAAATAACAAACTGCCATTACTGATGGTCATGGAGTGTGCTAATAGACTGTTTTCACGTTCCAGTATTTGATGACGCCATATTCTCACATGGAGGGAGGAGCCTGTGTAAGTCGACTGGAGACGCATTATATTTTTTGATAGAATCTGAAAATCCACACATGCAAGAATGTATACTTTTTTCACTGATGTAAGCTCTTCACACAGCAGCACACGAGCTGACCCACTGTGTCTCAAAACTAACAGTCACTTTTATAAAAAACATAAAATAAACAACCTATTAAAATTCAAATTAATTAAAATAAAGACTACCCAATTATTTTTATATGTAGAATACGTCAGTTTGTGGTGTTGTTTTAGTATTTCTTATGCTTCAAAATTCACATGAGTGTTGCACTGAAACACAAACATCACAAGCGTCCTCCAGGGAAGTTTTCATTTTACCTATGTAATGTCATCCACCTGCAGCTCCCTGTCCACTGCAGTATTTTATTATTTTATTATTTATTTGTTTTAGCTTGACTCTGCAAAAACCTCATAGAGATACAACAACAGGAAACAGTGATCTAACGGTGAGGCTGCAGGGCACTGCTGTGCACCGAGCCAACTGTGTCCGCAAACTTTCCAGATTAATATTATGACATAAAGTGCTTTCGATGGACAACATGGATTTGCGTTTGAATAATGGCGACACACAACTATTTTAGAAGTTACCGACTATTTTAGAAGTGAAGATGGTCAATGTTCCGGCAGTTTCATGAGCACAGTAATTAGATGTATAAAATATTATATTACCATGAAGCAGGTCAAAGCATCTGAAATCTGACAGTGCACTACGTTTTTTTTTTTTTTTTTTTTTTTTCTGCTGTGAGCATATGTCACTTGTTTGTCTCCATGGAGATGCCTGAAATTTTCCACACAAAGGCATTAAACTTGTCCATCTCCATGAAGACAGCAGGTAATAGGCAGGTAATAAATATATATGTAATGCCATGATGAAAAGATCTTACAAAAAATCAGCTCAACACCAAAATTGCATCCATATCGAGTGGCAAAGGGTTAGACCGGACGCTCATACGCTCGGATTTGGGAGTGGTCCGGCAAAGAGGGAAGAAAGAACACACGCACAAAAGACACAAAAGACTTGGATGAAATGTGTCTCTGTCTCCATCTTCCCATCAAAGTCCCTGGGGAAATGAATGGAGCAGACAGGAGAGAAGAGGAGCCCAAATGAGCTGGTTCACCTCATAAAAAGAACCAAGACACGCCAGAATGAAGCAGAACACATGCCGTGAATAGTGCATTGAGCAAAGCGGTGAATGGTGTCAATTATATTTTTATATGGCATCTGGTGGAGTGAGCCAGACGCAGACAAGCTGCCGTAATACGCAAAGGAAGTAAAGCTTTTATTTATCCTCAATGCTTTTAGATGGGAACGTCCTCTAGGGTTTGGAGGAGCTAAATTAGGAAAGATGCTCGAATCACAGCCAAAATCTCCCTCTTTTCTTTTTAACACACTCTCTTTCTCTGCCTCCATCTCTGTGTTTTTCTATCCATCGCTTTTCGCTCTTTTATTCCTTCTCTTTCTCTCTCCCTCCCTCCAGTTCTTTGCCCCTATCCCTCTCTCATTTCTCTCTCTCCTTATGCCTCTCTCTCTGCATCTCTGTCTCTCTCTCCATCTCTCTGACATCTCTCTCTTTTCTCCCTCTCTCTCTTATTGCCCTCTTCTCGCTCTCTCTCCCTATGCTCCCTGTGTACCATCTTTCTCTTTTTCTCTTATTCCCCCTTTTTCTGTCTTTCTCACTCTCCCTCCATCTATCTGTCCTCATCTTTCTTTTTTTTCTCTATACCTCCATTGCTCTCTCTTTCTCTGGCCCGGCTCTTTCTCTTCCCTTTCTCTCCCACTCTGTCCCTCTATTTCTCTCTTCTTTCTCTCTCTCCTTCTTTCTCTCTCTCCTCATCCCCCCATCTCACTGTCTTAATTTTTCTCTATACCTCCATTGCGCTCTCACTCCCTCCCTCCATCTCTCTCCTCTGTGTCTCTCTCCCTCCTCCATCTCTCTATCCATCTCTCTCTCCTTCTTTCGCTCTCTCCTCATCCCCCCATCTCACTGTCTTAATTTTTCTCTATACCTCCATTGCTCTCTCACTCTCTCCCTCCATCTCTCTCCTCTTTGTCTCTCTCCCTCCTCCATCTCTCTCTCTCTTTCTCTGGTCCCTTTCTCTCTTTGCTCTTTCTCACTCTCTCCCGCCATCTCTCTCCTCTCTTTGTCCCCCTATTTCCCCCATCTCACTGTTTTTATTTTTCTCTTTACCTCCATTGCTCTCTTTCTCTGGCCCTTCTCTCTCTTTGCTCTCTCTCACTCTCTCCCTCCATCTCTCTCCTCGCTTTTTCTCTCTCCCTCCTCCACGTCTCTCTCTTTCTCTGGTCCCTCTCTCTCTTTGCTCTCTCTCACTCTCTCCCTCCATCTCTCTCCTCTCTTTACCCCTCCCTCCCCCATGTCACTGTCTTTATTTTTTCTGCACCACCTCCATCTCTCTCTCCTCCCTCTCCCTCCTCTCCCTCCCTCTTCCTCCCTCTCTCGGGGATCTTTAAACATAATTGTTAGTCAACACGAAAGCTCATATTTTAGGATTTACGCATGACGTGTGAAATTGAATGGCCAAGGCTTCAGAAGTGACAGATGAAAAATAAATGAAGTTTTTAAGTCCAATGCATCTTCTCCAAGGCCATTTCTCCTCATTATACCAGACAAGTGCGAAAAATATGTAACCGCACTTTTGCCATCTGAAAAGTCCAACCAAAGTCAACTCAAAAGCATTTCAGGATTCACTGCCAAGTTAAGGATTCGCCAACAGAGGACTTCCAGCGCGCAGTCTTTTTCACTAATGAATCCAGCCTTTAAAGCGGCTCCCGTGTTCCATTTGAATAAAATTGCTAAATAATGCACAGTTTCAGCGTTATAATGTTTTGCTTCATTTATTGAAAGTGCCTAAGACGAGTTACACAAGTACTCATGTCACTAAAACGTAGTTAACACATTTATATAGAGCTTATATAATGTACCTTGGTTTCAATGTATGGTTAAAGTTTATAGTTTTACTTCCTGGTTGAGCATGAGAAGCAGATGTGATTCCGCCTGCGCTTTCTTTGTGGTAGAATCGGGAATCTCGCTCATTTAAATGAAGAATTTGGGAAAGGCTTTACCATTAATATATGACATAAAGTAGTAGTATTTGTGTAAAATGTTCGACGTTCGTGTGACCAACAATTCAGCACTGCACCGATTCTCTGGAGGCTTATTTTCTCTCAAGATCAGCAGCCTCGTGCAAAATAATACAACCTCGATGAAGATGACACCGCCCACGGCAATGTCCGGAATAAGGCGAATAGAGGAACCGTAACAGCTTTAATGTAAACAGGGTCAAAGGTCATCGAATTTACACATCGGTTCAGGTTTTGACGAATGAAAATATATGGAAATAACCTTCTGGATGTTGAAACGCTCACAACAAATGGGCTCCTTAAATGTTGGCCTACATTGCTGTCACTTTTTGAAAAATAGGAAAACATACAATAAACAACCTATTAAAATTCAAACGTATTAAAATAAAGACGACCCAATTATTTGTATATGTAGCGCATTTCAGTTTGTAGCATTGTTTTAACATTTGTTATGCCTCAAAATTAGGTATAGATTTAATTTGTGTAGTTTTTTTTTAACATGTTTTATTCTTGTTAGCGTGAATCTGCAAATCCTCACAGAGCTGGAGGACGGGACGGTGACGCAGTGACAGTGAGGTTGCCAGGTGTCGTTGTGTAAGGATGACGTAGATGCCATTTTGGAACTCAGCACTAATTTCTGTCATTTTTGTTCATTTTTTCTCTTCCAATTTGCTGTTTTGTGTGTTTGTGCCCACTGACAGGAGCAGACGCCGCAGTGACACAACCATGGACACAGACAATTGGGACTTTTGCTGCAACTTCTCAAGCACAAGTACATATTACCCCAAAAATCTTGTAGGCCAGGTTACTCAATTACAGTATTTGCATTTGTTCTACTATTCCTCGAAACAGATTATGCAAACTTCTACTACTCTGAGAGATTTGGTTTACATCCCCAATCTCTCTCTGCAGCTGCACTTTTGCAAACTACAAAATAATGCTTCAGGATTTGCCAAATAAGGACTTCCTATACGCACAACAAATGTATTACTTCTACTTGTCTATCAGTCAAAGTAAATGCAGTTTGAGCGTACTTCAGCATCATTTCCTCATAGCACGCCTATTCCTGCAAGTTACAACTCCAGTGCACTCAAGTATTTCATTATAAGTCGTTCATGAATGATGCCAAGTGTTATTGAGCTGTTTGTAAAATGTGTATTTGAAACGTCTTCTTCCTGTATCTGCCCTCTTGCTGCTGTCAGTTCAGATTAGTGGCGATAAACTGGAGGAACAACATGTACCTGGTTGTCAAGGGAGACGAATAGCTTTTGAGTGTGTCTGTATGTTCTGATTTTGGGGGTGTTTGTCAAGTAGAAGTACTGTCAAATACATTGTTTCATATATGACGAGAGAGGAGGGGATGTGTGTTCCTAGGTGTGAGACTTCTGTTAAAGCTGCACCGTTTCCTGTCATTGCCACTGGTTAAAGTGAAACTGTGAGTTTGACGGAGGGGGTAATTTTCTTATTTACACCAGTGTCAGTAGAAACTAGGGGCGATAGGGTTAAACGTATCGCCCAAGGACACGACGGCGGCATTCATCTGTGGGCGCGGAAGAAATCAAAGTATAAGCGTAATAAATATTGTTTAAAGGGGCGTATTTCAGATCATTTTGTTTAACAAGCTGTGTTCCCTCATCATTAGCGTTCAAGGCTTGAGTGCTCAAAAAATGTCAGTATTCACCTACCTCCTGTCTCCACCCACTTTCCTACACACGTAATGGTAAGAAGTAAAGTCTGTGTAGTGTTGAATTCAAAATAATATTAGGTCATTTGTTCCACCGCTGCCCTGGGGTAAACTGGAGCAAAAGACATGACCGCTGCTGTGTGCGAACAGTCAGTGAGAATAGAAAAAAAAGATCCATTTTGTCTCATGCACCCACTCTGTAATACTTGTTTAAATACATGGTACTTCTAAGAGAGTTTGGCATTGAACTTCACAAATGCTGCTACTGTCAAGGCGTGCCAGACGTCCAACTAGTATATAAGACATACACAAAACCACAGTGGAACAACCTGATGAGCTGCTGGATCACAAATGTATATACATTTATCACTTTACACAGGGGTGGGAAAACTTTTTGACACACGGGCCACAGCGGGTTCTAAAATTTGACTGAGGGGCCGGGCCAGGATATATGCATATGTATATATTACAATAGAGATTTAGCCTGAAGCATGAATATGCAAGGCTCATTGTACAAATTGTTTTCCAAATGCATGAATTAAATAAATAATTAACTTATTACTTTTCAGTTAAACAAACACAGCAGAAAAAGTTTGAACATGGTTGACTCTTACCTATTTTATGATTTGGTCACATTCGGCGGGCCGGATTAATAAACCCAAAGAGCCATGTGTGACCCCCGGGCCGTAGTTTGCCCATGTCTGCTCTACAGTGTCAGTCTACCTTTGAATTAATTCTGAGTTTAGTATTTAGCAGCAGTAGCCCAGTTGTTAGAGTGTTTGTCCACTGATCTGAAGGTTGACGGGTCGAATCCCGCTCTCAACATAAACATCAATGATTGAGCGATCAGATCAGGTGGTCTGATTCTAGCTCCCACAGATGAATGCTATCCTCTCTCTCTGTGCAAACCATCACTGGCTCACTGGTGTATGAACGTGTGTGTGTGTGAATCGGCGAGTGGTTCTTTGATGTAAAGCGCTTTGAGTGACTTGAAGGTGGAAAAGCGCTATATAAAAACAGCATATTTTTTTTACCATCTTAAAATCTCCGTAGGTTTAACATTAAGCTAATTTAAAATGAAGTGTGATGACAACACAATCCTGATCATTATAGTCTGAAGTGAAAGTGATAGCAGCAACATTCTGGTTTAGAAAAGACGTGACTTTGATCATTTCTTTCTCTTAAATAGATTTCAGGGTGCCTCGTGTGTTCTACATAAACCAGAGCAACCCAAGTTTCTTTTGGTAACATAAATACAAAAGGATAGAAGCATTGCAACCCTTAAATATATGTTTGATTATAATTTCACACCATCTGAAAGTCTAGTAAAGTTTGTGGATGTGAGAGGTGTGGTGTGTGCAGTTAACAAATAAAATTCTCACTTCTGCTGCCCACTGGCCCTGGTCGTCCCGGTGCAGTCTGTAAGTGTAGACGTATCCTCCGCATCTGCAAAACACACACACACATGAGCTCCTGCAATACAGTGACCACAAAACCACTCAAATCAAAACAAACTCTATGCGAGGAATGAACATGCACAAATGACATTAAAGGCACAATATGAAACTTTCTGGCTCATCACCTACATAATTCCACAGAAATCGAACGTTATAACAATATTTCGGAACATTCTTCGTGGAGATGGATATGATTTCTGCCATGCTGTGGATGATTATAGCCAAAGGAACAACATTCCCATGGAAATAAGCAGCAGGAGGCCCTCCTATCGGCCAAATAAGAGTCAGGTTTGTGGAGATGCAAGCCCACTCAGAGTAAGTATCAGAGTGTGCTTTTCTGTGTTTTTCCAGTGCAGTAAACACAATCAAAAAGGGGGAAAAAAGCATGATTTTATTTTAGTCTATTTTTGGCTAAAAAGTTACATACTGTGATTTTAATAACGTGGATTCTGCTTTACTTCGTTACTTTTACTCAGGTCGGTTTAGTTCTGGTTTGAGGGCGGGCTTGTTAAGGTGGAAATAAACTGCATGCAATGTTTGATTTTTTGTCTTTCTGTTAAAGTGTGGGCCGTTTCTGTGTGCTACTGTTTACACAAAACACAAAGTGACTCACTAGAAGCCAGAAGTTGTTTAATAGTTACATTAAATTTGTGAAGTTAGCAAAAAAAAATATATATATAATAATAAAAAATAAATGAACAACAACAATAATAATACCTGCACCATCACACAGTACTTTTGGTATATTTTAAATCTTAGATCACTTCAATATTGAGCTGCTGTCTTGGGTTTCCGCTTTATATTTTGTAGGTGACATTTTCAGAATCTGAATTTAACTTTTTAGATTATTTAGGGTTTTTTTTTTATTGTCAATTGCAAAGTCCACAGTGCTAATTTTTCATTACTCTGAAAGCCATAGATATTTACTCTTATAATGGCGTAAATGTTTAAGACTTATTCGTTTTCTTATTGGTTAAAGGCTCACTCATTGAATCACAAAATAAATGCATGGGTCTTCATGTAAAAAAATAAATACATACAAATTTGCAATAATATATGCATAGAATATTATATAAGGATACAGATGGCACAGTACCCTTTTAGGTTTTAGGGTTTTTTGGGGGTTTTTTTGTATTTTTTTTTTTTTTTTTTTTTTTTTTTTTTTTTTTTTTTTTTTTTTTTTTTTTTTTTTTTTTTTTTTTTGTGTCTGTCTGTTTTGTTGTTTTTTGTTTTGTTTTTGGTTTTTTTTCTGTTTGTTTTAATAAGCTATACCTATTATTGAAAGGCCTATCACTCATTATGTTCCAAAAATCTATGTGTGCAGACATTTTCACACACTTCCAAAACTGATCACGCCAATGCAATTTATGTGAAGTCTGTAGAGCATGACTTCAGCTGTTCATTGTTTTCTTAAAACTCTTCCATTATGTGGGCAGATCACTTATTTTTTGCATCACAAATCAAATGCATGGGTCTTCACTACACATTTAAACATACATTAAAACCTTTTGCTGGCCCCATAGCGTAACTACCATTTCTGCTATAAGCCATTTTTGGCCAAATTGAGTTTTTTCATCCCAATCTTTTCTCCAGACCCTGCTGCATTTTGTCGTTGGCTCTGTCCTCTGCCAATCAGAAAGATGTTTACAGCCAAAAAACACAAACTGCATCTTATTGACGAAGGCTGTTTATGTGTGCTAACAGTGTCGTCCTATTCCCAAATAACACAGTTTAATAAAGGTTGATACAAAAGCTCTAGAAGTTGTTTATTTCCCCCTTTTAATAATGAGCGCTTTTCCTTTCTTTATCCTTTAGCCTTATCACTTTCTTTTGCATCACAAAACAATTTCATGGGGTACAGTTTATCTCCTTTTTGCAAAAACGATCCCATATTTATCCAGTGTGATCTAACGGCCTTTATACTCACAGCACACAGAGGCAGTAGGACCCAGGTACCGTGTTACTGGTCCGGATCAAGTAGCACCCGTCCCGTCCATCTTGGGCCAGTCTCCTCTCACCCTCCTCCATCCCGATCGGCCCGTGATAAACAGACAGGCTCTCCATTTCTCCCAGAGCACCCAAAATCCGCCAAAAATCACCCTTTTTCTGCTAGCCTTTTTGGTGGTTTTTGGAGCTTGTGAAACTCAAAAATTGTTTCACAGTTTCAACTCTGTGCGCTACGTTCTACCTGACCTATCAACTCAAACACTTCCCTTTTTCTCAGTGTTTTGCACATACATATAGACTTTCACACCCAAATGTGGGTTGTGCATCTCGAATTGCATTTTCGACAGGAAGTAGCTTCAAAAGAGCAAACTGAATCTTTCCTCAACAATACAAAAAAGTTGAGGAAATGGTTTTGCAACAGCCCTATCTCCATATTCACACACTATATGTTTTGTTATGCATAGCCCTGTATTTTTGCCAATTACCAGCGGTGCTACTTGAGTTTCATTATGAGAAAAAGTTGGCTCTCACTAATGGTTTTCCAAAAGCAGTGGCATAAACAGAAAATAAGAAAATACATACATTTCCCCCACTTTACTGATGTAGTTGTGTAGAAGTGTTCCAGTGAAAAACAAAAACAAAATGAATGGAACAGGGCTGTATATAACGCACAGAGAGGGGAGGTATCTGGTTTTGTATGTAATTGTTCTTTAGCATTTACACACAAACTTTACAGTAAGTTGCAAAAGAAAGTTGAATTCTATCTCTACAGAAAGTTTTAGGAAAAGACTGAAGTTATGAAATTATTATTTGATTTTGGCCAAATGTTGCTGTACAAGTCAAATAAACCAGTGTAATATTATGATCATTATACTGTATAAAACAAGACATTCAAAACATATGTATGCAACTTGATGTTAACAATTTATATAGGTAACATGTAATAATGGCAGTTATAGGAGAAGCGTGTTGGTTATAAGACAGACTGGCCAAAAGAAAGTCACCACCAAAAAAAAAAAAAAGTTCACACACTCTAATAATAGAGTGTGGTACATTCGCTGTGGCATTTTTTAAAATAAGCTTCTGCAACATCACATGACTTATTTCCATTCGGTTTTGCATTCATTTTTCACCAAGATGTTGCATTGATGATGGTCGAGTCTGATGCTGCACAAAGCTTCTCTAGCACATCCTAAAGATTCTCAATGGAGTTAAGGTCTGGACTCTGTGGAGGACAATCCATGATGAATCCTGGCATTGTCATCTTGGAATATGCCCGTGCCACCAGGGAAGAAAAAATCCATTGATGGAATAACCTGGTCATTCAGTATATTCAGGTAGTCAGCTGACCTCATTCTTTGAGCTAAACCTAGACCTGACAAACTGCAGCAACCCCAACCTATTTGCTTAGTTAAATCCAGGTGGCAACTTTTTGTTTTTTGTTTTTTTGTTTTTGGCCAGGCAGTGTATATCAGCTGTAGGAGAAGGGTGTGGGGTCAACTTCTGAATGACTGTCCCAACCCTGTGCATAAAGACTGCACATGTCAGTACCAGTACCATAGCACTTTTAAGTATTTTTTTAAGTTTATTTTATTGTTTTAATTGTATTTATTATTATATTTATTATTATTATTATTATTATTATTATTATGATTATTATTATTATTATTATTATTATTATGATTATTATTATTATTATTATTATTATTATTATTATTATTATTATTATTATTATTATTATTATTATTATTATTATTATTATTACTTATACTTACTTATTAGTTATTATATTACTTATTATTATTTGTAATGTATAAGAACTTCTTCACGTGCTCAGGCATAACGCAGATGAACTTGGACCTGCTGTGCTGTGTTTTGAAGCATTTTGATTCTTATTACTGTCAGATATCTATGGCTTGTTTGTAAAGTTTTGACTTTGAGGGAGGACCCCATGCTGTAAAGTCTATGCTCTAAAAGAGTAAATAAATAAATAGTTCTGGGGTCATGCTTCAGTCCTGTGGCTCATCACTGTACTGAGACAAACTCTGGAGTGACAGTTTTATAGTATCGCCTTGTCAAAACACATGTTCCTCTGCTTCTGTCACAAAACTGTAAGAAAAAACCCTCTAAAGTCTCACACCTGTTCAGTGGGATCCAGCTAATGAAGCCACCCGCCTCGACATAGCACCCGAGCCACAACAAACTCCTCACAATCTGTGCCGCCAGTCGCCCAGTTGCACGGTGTCACATTAGAGATGTGCTCATTCAAATCCTCAGCAGTTGCATGTGAGCGGATGGTACAGCGTCTGGTGAGGGCCCATCAGCTGTCGACAGAGAGCTGTGAGATTCACTGTTTTAATGTCCAATCACGCTGTGCTCAAAATGCTGCTGTCAAAAATGTGAATAGAAAGGTTTGAGATTAATATTAAAGTGAATAATGCATATTGCACAGTGCGGGATGAAGTTCAACATTTTGTTATTAAGTAAAAGTGCTGATATTAAAGGTATCTGTTTAAAAATGCACTTAAAGTTAAAAATAAGAGATAAAAATAAAAGTATTTCACAGAGATTTTGAGATATAATAGCTTCAAATGTATTGATTTTGATACAGTAAAATTTGTGCAGAATTTTGTTCAGTATAAACAAGTGAATCTATTTTTTTTTAGCTGTTTTCATTTGTATATGTTTGTACACTCAAACTATGAACGTGTTAAAAATAAAGCCCTCAGCCTTTTCAGCAGGTCTCCGACAAGAACAGAAATACTTTTACTTTTGAGCCCAGTTCAAAAATGTAGTGGAGTACAAAGTAAAGATACATGTTCTTAAGTGTAGTGAAGTAAAAAGTATACATATCCACTTTCAAATCAACTTAAGTAAAGTACATACTTAAGTAGAGTACTTTACTACTTTTACTTTTACACTGATATTGCAGTGGTACACATACATACACAGGCCCATACAGTCTCAGTCAATCTTAACAATGTTCTTTTCATTGTTTGCCATGTTTGCTGTAGCAGAGCCTCATCAGTGGTTGCAATCACATCTGTTATATTTTGGTTTAGTTCAGTATTGTCCCGTATCTTCGTTCAATACATGATATCTGTAACAAAGCCCCATAGAAACAAATCTAGAGGTGTGATATCTGGAGAACGTGGTGACCATGGAATTGGTCCATCTCTTACAATCCAACGGTGTAGAAATGTGTGACTGAGGAACTCAGGAACATGAAGACCCCAAAGTGATTAAAAACTGTCATAACCACTGAGGTCAATAGAACAAATCTAATTAATATATCTTATGAATTTCCTTTGTAATTACATTTTTAAATTGTAACGAGACTTTATTCACACCCTGGATATATATTAAAGCACCATCACTTAACCTTTTAAACAAAAAATACCGAAATAAGATCATGTTCTTTTGGGTTTTCTTTTTGTTTTGCATGTTTCTACTTTACTAAAAACAGAGTTAAGCACATGTCCTTATCGTGAGAGGGCTTGCACCTCCACAAACTTGACTCTTACCTGACCTGGAGGAGGGCCCTTTTGTCAGCTGTAATATTCCACAGTATGGCATAAAACATATCTCCGTAGAGAATGTTCCAAAGTGTTCAGAATGTTACGTGGTGTTACTTTAAACATGCACATTTTCTGGAGGAGGTTGTTTGAATCCCTCTCCAATACAAACACTGGTTGAACAATTTGTGTCAGCCCCAAGTCTGGATAAATGTTGTCAAAGTAAAGTAAAAAAGCACAAGCAAATCACACAATAGATGTAACACACTCAGAGCCTCTTATCTTTCCCTTATCGGTACTTCTTGAGAGGCCACAGCCAGTTGATTTTACACCAAACGGCCTTCCTCGTGGGTCTGTCATTTGGACTAACTCATATTTTGGCTTATTAAAATGGTGAAATATTCTTTTTGAACAACAAATGAAGGCAGGCACTGGATGAGTCTTTAGGGCCCAATGTCATCGGCATCCACTGAGCCTAGAAATTAGGTATTAGAAATAAGAAAAAAAAAAACTGAAATTAAAATTAGAAGTGATCTAAATTCACCTGTGACTGTGCAAAATGTTCCAAATTAACAAAAATAATAACTGTGGACCAAATAGGCAATAATGAGATTACTTATGTATCATTTGAGACAGATACAACACGATTAATGGTAAAATGTAATATTTTTATGTAACCCTTTTCCAACTTCAAGGCACTCAAAGCACACATGTGCGTGGACACTGTGGGTGAGATGGGTTAAGTGTCTTTCCAAAGGACACAATAGCAGTATTCATCTGTGGGACCTGGACCGCTCTACCAACGATTTCGAATAGCCAGCCTTCGGATCAGAGGACAAACACTCTACCAGCTGAGCTACTGTCGCCCATAGGGTTAGGGTTTGCAATCACAGTGTTTATAGCCATGGGGAATTTCTAACACTACTAGGCAAGCCTGTCGACAGAAATCTGGGAACCTGGGGCAAGAAGTCTTACATGGGTCCCCCTCTACTATGAATTAATAGGGAGAGGGTCCAATTCTGGGCTTCTAAGACACTGGGACCCAAGACAACAGACCCCCTGTTGCCTCCTCTCTCTGTGGAGCAGGTGTCACAAAATACAATATTAAATGGATGTAAAATAAAAAAAATAACTAAATAAAATAAATACATACAGTGATGCCAAGATGACCAAATCGGTTACACAATCTGTCTGACAACTTCTTTCACTGTACCTTCAGAAATCCTTCCAACCACCACCAGGATCATCCATCTGTGTCACCGCCCCTCTCTGCTCCCTCTACCCGCTCTATGTGCACTCTCCCCGGGAGCGCAAAGATCATGAGCGCAGGGACTCTGGGTCTGTCTCTCGCTAAACCCACTGGTGCAATCTGACTGAGCGAATCTACAGCCCCACAGCATCATCTAGTGGAGGAGAGCGGGTTAACATGAACTGAGTGTGCCAAGGACAGTGTTACACAAATATTATCTAAGGGACCTATTTTGGACATTGCCAAGTGAATCACCACCAGGATCACCAGAGGGGCTGAGTCATCTGCCATTTTGATCTCAGATGCAAATAAAAACAGGAATTCATTTCAGTATGCACCTATGAGAGCAACCAATAGACACACACCCGCAGACGAATAACCGTTTAAGCACTTCAGTACAAGGTATAAGGTATTTAAACAAAATATGATTTGAAAAGCAAACTGGTAAAACTGAATCACATCGCTGCAGCTCTATCACGTCAAGTTATTTATTTATTGTTCATGCAACTTTATGTAATTGAATCCTTCATACTGGGTTCTATTTTTACTCATTTCCAAGTGAATCACGACTGCCAATGCCCAACACTGAGCAGATGGTCCAAACTTTTACCATTCGAATCCGTACAGTAAAATTGAAAACAGAGATGCATTTTCTTCCCCTTTCATACAAAATAGAGCTTTAATGCAAAATTAATGTCCCATAAAAGACAGTAACACACTGCATCTAAGGAACCCAGTTTACTGAATGCCAACTGAATCACAGGCAGCATCAGCCGAAGCTCTGACTCATCTGCCATTTTGATCTGAGGTAAAAAGGAAACTATATAAAATGACAATCCTTTTATACAATGTCTGCTGTGTCTGAAATAGGTCAAATCTTCCAGCTAAGGTACTCCTGACTGAGACCAAGCCTAGCTCAAGATCTGGAGATGGGTCCTGCTCCAGTGGGATTGAAGGATGGGTCAAATGCAGATTTATGGGGAAAGTAAAGTGAACATTAAAAGTACCTTTAAAGGTCCTATATTACAGTACTCATAATTGATTCTTTGAGCTTTTAGTCATGTTATAATGTTGTTACCCCCTCAAAAACATACTGGAGGCATGTTTTGTTTCATTAGTGCAATTGGTTATATTACTATACTATACTATACTATACTATACTATACTATACTACACTACACTACACTACACTACACTACACTATACTATACCATACTATACTATACTATACTATACTATATGTTACTATGCTGTACTATACTACACTATACTATACAATACTTTACTATACTAAACTGCACTACACTACACTATACTATACTATACTATACTTACTATACTATACTATACTATACTATACTATACTATACTATACTATACTATATGTTACTATGCTACACTATACTATACAATACTTTACTATACTAAATTACACTACACTACACTACACTACACTACACTACACTATACTACACTGTACTACACTACACTACACTACGCTACGCTATGCTATACTATACTATACTATACTATACTATACTATACTACTATATGTTACTATGCTACACTTTACTATACTATACAATACTATACTTTACTATACTATACTATACAATACTTTACTTTACTATACTATACTACACTACAATACACTACACTACACTATACTACACTACACTATACTAGACTATACTATACTATATACTTTACTATACTACACTACACAACACTACACTACACTACACTACACTACACTATACTATTCTATACTATACTATACTATACTATACTATACTATACTATACAATACTTTACTATACTACACTACACTATACTATACTATACTATAGTATACTATACTATACTATACTATACTATACTATACTATACTATACGTTACTATGCTACACTATACTACACTATACTATACTACATTATACTACACTATATTATACTATACTATAATGTACAATACTTTACTACACCACACTACACTACACTACACCATACTATACTATTAAAACAACATAATATACATAGGGACGACCAGGCAACCAGAAATGTTACACGGTGCAACATTATTTAAAAAAAAAAAAAAAAAAAAAAAAAATGTAGTGAAAGTAACATTTGAGTCCAGCTCCACACTCCACACCTTTCCTCTTTCACATTAAAAATCCAAGGTTTCCAAGCTGTCATGGTTGCCAAAAAAAACAAAACACCAAATCTAGGCACTCTGGGACATTTTTACATGATATATTCAACCCTCCTAAAATAAACCAATTCTCCAGGGTCAAAAATAAAAACTTGGAAAAGGTTGACACCGCTCACAAATTTATATGAGAAATATTGATTAGTTGAGAAATAAACTTGACTTGATATAAAACTTATATAACCTGATATATATACTGTAAGTGACAGTAAGTAAATTTTCACTTAAACATATGGTGCAGTGTTTGTCTCAGTATCAGTGAACATTTGCTTTTGAATATCATTGTTTTATTTTTTATACTGGCTAGACAGTATATCATAGTGTTTTATTGTTCTTTCTCTATGCATTGTGTTATCTGTATATTTGTTTTTGTTGACTTTTATGTGAAGCACTTTGGGTAGCTGAAGTTGTTTTTAAACGTGCTATATAAATAACCTTGAACTGCATACAATAACGCCTCATACACTGATTGTACTTAATAGCCTCTTATACTTGCATAATGTTGTATTGTTTTACGTCTTTTTATATCTTAACTCTATTCAAAGTCTATGGGGAAATGGTAAATGGTACATAGTCACATTTTTATATAGTGTCTTTCCACTTTCACCCATTCATACAGGGGGGGTGGGCTAAGTGTCTTGCCCAAGGACACAACAACAGTATTCATCTGTGTGAGTTGGAATCGCTCCACCAACCTGTGGGTCAGTGGATCTGACCACTTTACCAATGAAGTTCACGTTGAGAGCAATTCACCTTTTGGATTGCATGTTTCTGTTCTCTTGCTTTTCTTAAACTGTTCAATGCAAGATTGGAATTTCCCCATTGTGGGACAAATAAATATCCTTTTATTTATGTATTTATTTATGCATATATGTATGTATGTATGTATTTATTTATTTATTTAATGTTTCTTTTGATAGAATGAAGAATAGGTGTCTCTAATTGGCTAAACCACACATCAATCATGCCCATCTGACCTGGAGAAGACCAGGCTGCGCACCTTTGTGAAGTATTTGGAAACTGTTTAGTCTTGTTGTTGTTCTCAGAGTGGTGCCGTGTCCCAGCTGTGGAGGTACAGCTGGTCAGAGGAATGCACAGAGGATGGATTTACTTTGACGAAACATGTGAACTATCTGAAGAGCTCGGAATGACAGCAGCACATTAACCACAACAGGGTCGAGTCAGGTCATCAGGGCAACGCACAGATAACCTCCAAAATAACAGGCCATTTACTGCAATTAAAATGCACTTGTCTCATTAACACTTGAATGACGAGTTTTACTCACTTGTAAAATACCTGACTGTTAACTTTATTTGTCCTTTACTTTATCATATGTACTTTCTGGGTTGTGTTCATGTCATACACTGTATATGGTTTATGTCTTAAAGGAGAGGTGACAAACACATTTTCACCGAGAGCCACATTAGCAAAACAATCACTCTCAAAGGGCCAGATGTAATGTAAAATAAATGAACTTTTTTTTTTTTTACTTGTTCATTAAAAGGTTCTGCATTTATTATTTATTTAAGTTACAAATATAGCATATGTATTTCCATAGATGTAAAATGTGTGTGTATATATACACACACACACACACACATATATATATATATGTATGTGTATATATATATGTATGTGTGTGTGTGTATATATATATATACACATACACACACACACACACACACACACACACACACACACACACACACACACACACACACACACACACACACACACACACACACACACACATATATATATATATATAAAAAACAATCTCCTCACCCCCCCCTCTTTTTCCACGCTCGGGACCTCTACCAGAGGCCTGGGAGCTTGACGGTTCTGCGCAGTATCTTTGCTGTTCCTAGTACTGCACTTTTCTGGACTGAGATGGCTCTGACGTTTTCCTGGGATCTGCTGTAGCCACTCCTCCAGTTTGGGGGTCACTGCCCCGAGTGCTCCGATGACCACAGGCACCACTGAGGCCTTCACCTTCCAGGCCTTCTCCAGCTCTTCTTTGAGCCCCTGGTATTTCTCTAGTTTCTCATGCTCCTTTTTCCTGATGTTCCCATTGCTTGGTACTGAGATGTCCACCACAACGGCTTTACTCTGTTGTTTATCGTCTCTTAACATCTGTGGTCTGTATCTCCTCCTTTGGCCAGCTTATGATTCCTGCTGGGTATATGATTACTGGCAGGGCGTAGCTGTTTATTGCCTGGGTCTTATTCTTGCCATTGAGCTGACTCCTTAGGACTTGCCTTACTCGTCTGAGGTATTTGACCGTAGCTGCTTTCCTTGTTTCCTCTTCAAGGTTGCCATTTGCTTGTGGGATAGCAAGGTACTTGTAACTGTCCACAACGTCTGCTATTGTCCCTTCTGGGAGTGAGACCCCTTCTGTGTGGACAACCTTCCCTCTGTTTGTCACCATCTGGCTACACTTCTCAAGCCCGAATGACGTTCCAATGTCTGTGCTGTAGATCCTGGTGGTGTGGATCAGTGAGTCGATGTCTCGCTCATTCTTAGCGTACAGCTTGATGTCATCCATGTAGAGGAGGTGACTGACAGTGGCCCCATTCCTGAGTCGGTATCCGTAGCCAGTGTTGTTGATGATTTGGCTGAGAGGGTTCAGACCTATGCAGAACAGCAGTGGGGACAGTGCATCTCCTTGGTATATGCCACATTTGATGGTCACTTGTGCAAGTGGCTTGCCATTGGCCTCAAGAGTGGTTTTCCACAACCTCATTGAGTTTGCAATGAAGGCTCTTAGAGTCCTGTTGATGTTGTACAGCTCCAGACATTCAGTGATCCATGTGTGTGGCATTGAGTCGTAGGCTTTCTTGTAATCAATCCCAGCAGTGCACAGGTTGGTCTTACGGGTTCTGCAGTCTCGGGAGACTGTTTGGTCTACCAGGAGCTGGTGTTTGGCTCCCCTGGTGTCTTTGCTGATGCCCTTCTGTGCTGTGCTCATGTATTGATCCATGTGCCCATTTATCTTAGCCGCGATGATGCCTGCCATGAGCTTCCATTTTGTGGAGAGACAGGTTATTGGCCGATAGTTGGATGGAACTGTACACTTTGAGGGATCCTTCTGGATCAGGATCGTACGCCCTTCGGTTAGCCATTCAGGGTGAGTCCCATCCATTAGCAGCTGGTTCATTTGTGCTGCCAGGCGCTCATGGAGAGCAGTGAGCTTCTTTAGCCAGTAAGCGTGGATCATGTCAGGGCCTGGTGCGGTCCAGTTCTTCATACCTGAAACTCTTTCCTGGATGTCTGCCACGTGATGGGAGGTTGCTGTGTAGTCTTCTCTGAGAGCCACCAGCCACTGTGCATCACTGTTATGTGACGCCTCCTTCTCCCATATAACTTTCCAGTACTGTTCGGTTTCCTGCCTTGGTGGGTCTGCTCTGGTGTTATTACCCTGCCACTGAGCGTACACTTTCACCAGTTGTGTTGCGAACAGACGGCTTATTCGTCTGGATTCATGATCTCGTGTGTACCTCTGTAGGCGGCTGGCCAAGGCTTGGAGCCTTTGTTTGGCAGTATATATATGTGTAAATATATATATATATATATATATATATATATATATATATATATATATATATATATATATATATATATATATATATATATATATATATATATATATATATATATATATATATATATATATATCTCCCGATGAACTGACATTTAAAAACAGTTATACACATGTGTCTAAGATAGAGGGCAATGACCAGCTTTTAATAAGTCATTCACTCATTTTAAAAATATATAAATACATCTCAAAACCAGAAATTCACAAATGTTGGACCTATTTATATGTCTTGAAATACTATTATACTATTATTATAGCTAAAAGACAGATAAGCTAATTGTGCATGTCCTGAATGAATGATTGAAAAAAGGTTGAGTTGGGGTTTTTTTGTTGTTTTTTTTTTACTTTTTTGTAAAAATGCTGACACAGAATATGTTGAATTTTGTGTCAGAAAATGGAGAGAAATTAACTATTAACCAGAGAAAGTTACTTTGATAAGTCTCAAATAGCATCCACTGTATTGATACAGATCAGCCTTTCGCTCCTCTCTGCAATGTCTTAATATTAATCTATTTTCCTAAGAGCTGTTGGTGTGAAAACTTCACTTCTGTCCCATTTTAAACCTGGCTCCAGAGCTGCAGCCATATGTGTTTGGTGCACGGTGAAGTTAATGTACGCATAAATACTTAAACCCATGATACACAATGAAAACAACATGGCAGATGCTTTTTCCATTTTTATTAGAGCAACTCGAGAATTTCACAGTGATACAAAACATTTAGAAATTACAATAAAAAGTAGAAACATGTTTTTATAGTAAATGAATGTCCTCGTACCACCATATATTAGCCTATACATGTTTATTTTATTCCCCTTTAAACAGATACCCCAGTTGTGACAAATTTACAACATCAAAACAAAAACTATATACACATTAGGGCTGTTAAGTTGCTCATGACTCCATCTAGTGGCAAGTTCTGGCTACATTTCATATTATGTCATGTGATACATTGTTTTGTACTAGTCCACATACTCCCTTTTCTGGATTTTTGAAAGGAAAGTTGGATATAGCCTTTCGGCAAATGTAACCATATATAAGTACTGTACATATTTATATGATTGCTGTTTAACATTTAAACATAATCCTATAATCCTCAACCCCAGCAAAATACATACAGTAAATGTTGTCCTTATAGTGGCAAAACATAATCAATAACAACCTCAATGACTGACCAATAGATTTGGCATTCATACAACAATACTTCTGCATTTTTTGGTCTTTCTTTCAAAGCAATAATATATCAAAAAGTAGTACATGTTTGGAGTGTTCATACTTCTCCAAAAGACTCGGACCTTATATATATTTTACAATAGCTTGACACCATGTTGTGTATTAGCATGAATGTATGGAACTAGGCCGTTTCATTTTTCTTCAAGCTGGATGAGCATTCTCGACGATAGCCAAGTCTTTGAGATCACTGAGTTTCCTTGAAAATGAACTGAGCCTGGTGCTAAATGACCCTCTCTTCTGGCCGTGGTGCTCCTCTCCACGGGCTTTCACACACGCACCCAGTCCCTTGCACAGGCCCCCTAACCTCCCTCTGAAATGGTGTCCGATGAAGCAGTAGAGAAGCGGGTTAATCGCCGAATTTGAGAACCCCAAACAGAGAGTAATTGGGGTGAAATTATTAATGGTCCAATCCACCCAACATCCTTCCAACCATCCGTAAGCTTTGCCAACATCTAACATGGTAACGCAATGAAATGGAAACCAACATAGGAAAAATGCGATTACAACTGCAGCTACTGTCCATAAGACTCTTTGCAGTCCTCTTCCCTCAAGCGGTTTGCTATTACCGGACTTCGGGTGGGGGCAAGGGGTCGGCGGACGCTCAAATTTTCCGTTTTGATCTTTAGATTCCACGCATTTTTTCACGGACTGCTTTGTACTTTGCATTCTTACGAGGCCTGTGTCAGCGAGTAAGTGTCTCCCAATAACGCCGTAACAGCAGCAGATAACGATCAAAGGCAGGACGAACCCTACTATTACCTTCATCCAGGCGAGAGCAAAGAACCAGGTTTCGTTAGGGTACTTGATGCCGCATACTTCGATGTCAAACTCCGGGATAGCGTGGATGTCCCGCAGAGCTAGCGTCGGAGCGGAGCAGAGACAAGCCAAGACCCATACTAAAATGCAGGTGAATATCGCAATTTTGGGGTCGCGAGCACTTAGGGACCTCAAAGGGTGGACAATAGCGAGGTACCTGTCCATACTCATGCACATAATGAAGAAGATGGATGCGTAGAGGTTGAAATTTAGGAGCGCACCGCATATTTTGCAAGTCACACGTCCAAAAGTCCAGTTGTAGTTTTGTGAATAGTATGCGGCCCAGAGTGGTAGCGAAAGCAGGAATAACAAATCGGCTACGCATAAGTTTACCATGAAAGTATTGGCGACACTTTTTGGTGTACTTGAATGAGCTAAAACGCTAATAGCTAAGACATTGCCGACAGTGCCAAATATGCTAATAATGCTAAATATTGTGGGGATGAGTGTAGACATGTCAATACGGGTCCATTCTTCACCACAAGAGGGCACATGAGGGGCCATAGTCGTGTTTGGCAACGGTGTAGAGTTGAAGAAGTCATTTGAGTTTTCCATGATGACAAATGATGTAAATGTCTCTCGATCCAAAGTTCAGGCCTATAAAAAAAAGAAAAACATTTGAAATTAGTTCACCTTTTATGGAGACCAGCGCTTCAGCCATTTTGAGTGTTTTGTCTCATGGTTTTGTCAGCTGTCACAGATGATAACAAATCTAAGGAAAAATACATTACAACATTCAGTGTTCAGGTTGTACTAGAACACAAGGTGACAGCGCACACGCTCCCATATGTAGAGCACGCCTCAATCTATCTCCATAAATTTACAGTGTCTCTTTTCATTAGACAAGTAATGTGAAAAGTGTCAAGATTCATCGTTCGTACATAAATAGGTGTTCTCTAAACCAATTAAAAGTAAACAAACCAGATAACTATTTTCTTTGAGTTTTAGTGTGTTAAATAAATATCATGGCTGACGATTGTTCTGATTTGACAAAGCTTCATAAGAAAGAGGTGAGAGCTGATTAAAAGTAGATCCAGGTAATTATTGTTGTGCAACTTTTAGCCAAAATGTTTTTTTTTTCCATTTTGGTTGCTTATTCCTCTGAAAACATGTGTCCTTTCTCTGAGCAGGCTTGTACCTCCACAAATATGACTGGGCTGGAAGAAACCAGTTGTTATATAAAACGTATCTACTGTATCTCCATGGAGAATGTTCCAAAGTAGGGTTTTAACTCTCTAATAGAATCGTGCAGATGATGTGCCACCTCCAGAAAGTTACATATTGAACTGCTAAATCTACCTTTAAATAAATCAAATTTTACTTTTTTCCTAATTGGATTTTTGAGTTTTTCCTTGCCTTGGAGGAGGGTTCAAGGACAGGGGATGCTCTTGGGATAGTGATGCATACGTCGGGCAGTCAACTTATATTTGACTAACCAATGACTGTTTCATTGTTTGTTGGTTAAATCAGCAATTTCCTGAAGCCCTATAAGGCGACTGTGATTTTTTTTGTGACATCTGATTGACTAGTAAAGGTTCAGTTTAAGTAATAGACCTCAGACTCCACTGAATTTAGAAATGAGACAACAAATGTACACAAACATTAAACAAAAATCATTACCGCATCATAATCTAATCCAACACACAGGCAAGATAAGGACTATAGCATGAATTAAGTACAGTTTATGACACTGGGCTTGTTCCACAGTGAAGCAGTCACTAAATACGTGGATTAAAGTTTTCGCTATGTGCAAGTAAACCTTGTAATCCCAGACAAATAGTAGACTAATCACAAGAGTAAAGAGGAGCAGATGAAGCACAGCACCAAAGCAGAGGCCAGACCAACCTTAGGCGATAATGGTCAGATCTCGTCTCATTAGCTACTGAGTTTAAAAGCCTTTTGAAAGAAAACCCGGAGCAGTGATTTTGCTTTCAATTGTGTTTCATGATGTGGTTTCTCATTGATGTGTTTATAACTGTTCAGCTGTTAGAATTTCCGCATCTTTGCATCTATTTGTAGATTTATGGGCACACTATGCAACGTTTATGTTTATGGTGGGGGGTCCATACTTGTCTCCAGGGACATGTTATTGCTTTGCCTGGAATGTTCCACAGTACGACATTAAACTTATCTATCTCCAGGGAGACAAACAGGTGATGCCACGAGGTCAGGTTACAGGTCAGATCTGTGAAAAGGTAACCGCAATCACACTAAGAATGCATGTTTTTAAGGTACTTTAAACTTGGAAAGACACCTTTAATAAAATACATGCAGGATACACCATTTAATGCCATATGGTGAAACATGCCAAAGCAAAGAAATACAATCACCATAGAGATAAGCATAGAAGTAGTGTACCTGATAATGCATGGACAAAACGTCAAGCCAGAATAACTGCAAAAACTCAAGTTAGTTTAAAATGCCTCATGTTTTACAGAAACGACATAGGCAGTGCTTTACACCTAATGAATTTTAATATCATGAATCAGATTTCAAAGTGTTATCCTCAAGAAATGCTAAGATAAAAAGTTAAGTTAGTCAAGACATGTTTCATCCCACCCAATATAAACTCAAAAACAACCATAAAAAGTGCATTAAAAGTTTTACCTGCAGTTGCTTGACAGTTCTTAGTCCGTTTGGCTGTAGTCCATATCTTGACAATTGCTCTTCTCTAAAGTTGTAAGTAGTTTGGTATCCCAGACCGGAGCACGAGATGCCTCCCTCTCTCTCTGTGTGCGAATAGGGAGGCTATGTGCGTGAAATCTTGGAGACTATGAGAAACCAGATGAGTTTGGGGGTCTTATAGCTCCCCAGAGTCTAACAGTGATTGCACAACAGGGAAGCAATGCATACGTCACACCTTCATTATTACACAGGGCTGGACTGGCCCTTGTGTGAGTGTGTGAGCAGACACGGGTGGCCTGAGGGAGCACAAACTGTTACTACATGTGGTGTTACATTTCACACAGACGTAACATTAGACTAATATGTTAAATATTAGTGTTATATTGTATAATATGTGGTATTGTAGGAAAACTGTGTCACTGCCTGAACACAGTTTAGCCAAGAAGAGGGTAATCTAAGATCTGAGGGAGTAATCCAGTGTACTGTTTGTTTCAGTCCCAAGAGTGGATAAATGGAAGAGTATAGCTGATGTGTGCTGCAACTAATAATTATTTTGCCAATCAATTAACCAGGCATTTATTTATTTGTCCTGTGAATGATCTGCAAATGCAACATTTTTACTCATCTGAAGCTAAAGTGATGCTGTTCTATTCTCAAGCCACTGCTTGTCTGGCACAGTCCAAGAAGATCCTGGGGCTGATTTCCTGACAGGGATGTTGTCATGTTCTCCTCGTGTCTGTGTAGATTTCCTTCATGAGCTCCAGTTTCCTTTGCCTCCAAAAACATGCTGGATGGACCACAGTGGCGACGTGCACAGCGGATCTTTGTTAGGGCTGAAAGAAGAGCTCTTCTCTCCGCCCTAATCCAAACTCTAATCTTCACCAACTTAAACATGTAAATGGTACCAGAAGTGAAGTAGCCAACAGCAGAGCTACACTCCAGAGGCTACAGACAGACCGTCTTAGGGGTGAATGCTGTCTCATTTCTGTAAAACAAATAAACCAACAAAGGGAAAAAGCTGTTGACTCAACAAACTTAAAGGTTGGCAGTTTAAACCTCACTTTGACCTGTGCATACTGTTGCTGTGTCCTTGGACAAGACACTTGACCCACCATGGTGTTGGTCAGATGGGTGGAGAATGGCACACTCACGGTCTACCCCAGGGCAGAAGTATCTTAACCTTAATAGTAGTAGTAGTAGTAGTAGTAGTAGTGTAGTAGTAGTAGTAGGCAAGGCAAGACAAGTTTATTTGTATAGCACAATTCGTACACAAGGTAATTCAAAGTGCTTTACAGAATAAGAAAGACATTAAATTGACACAAATCAAAACATAAATAATCATAAATAATCATCATAAAGTTAACATTCAAACATTAAAACAAAAGATTAAAAACCTTTCAGATAAACAGAACTGTTTTGAGCCTGGATTTAAACATTGTCAAAGTCGAGGCCTGTCTCACATCTTCAGGAAGACTGTTCAAAGGTTTTAGCTGCATAAAACTAAAATGCTGATTCCCCATGTTTAGTCCTGACTCTGGGCCAGAGCAGGAGGCCGGTCCCTGAAGTCCTTAGAGTGCGAGATGGTTCACATAGTAGTAGTAGTAGTAGCTGTACTTGTAGACCTAAGAGCAGTAGTTTTCCCATCTTCAACACTGCTGTTTTTTTCTCCATCTAAATGAACACTACAGCTGAATCTCCTGTAACTCCCTTTTCACATCCGCTCACCTGTTCCTAATGACGCAACACAGGGTACCACACTGCCCCCTGTCTGGCGCGCCTGAGACCACTGACCCGTCCAAAACTTGTCTGTTAATTAGCTGCGCATCATGTTCAGTGTCAGACTTTTTCCCCACTTTGCGGTCAAGATAAGCCATGGGAAATATTTACAATACCGTCTCAACGGAAGTCCCAAGCACCACTAGCACAGCTCCAAGGGCCGGGGGAGGCACAGCTAAAACATGAGATGAATCAGGAGGAGCTAGGGTGGAGGAGGCTGCAGGGAGTGAACGAGGAAGATGAGAAGGAGACGAGGAAAGGAGAAAAAAGAGGAGATTCCCTTGAGTGGTTTTTCATTAAGAGCCTCTGGTGCTAGTTAATGAGGGCTGTGTGAGCACCATTACACCACAGCAGCTTTGATCAGTGCAGTCGACTCAAACCGAATGTGTCTGTGCTAGACTCTGTTGAGAGGAGTTCTGCTGCAGGCCTTTTACGAGATTATATTAATGCAAAAATATGGTGTTGCCAAAATGTCTAACTCAATTTAGGACTAACGCTTGATACTGATCTTGATATCATAATCATAACAGTATTTTGTAGATCATAATGTCATTTTTACCATGTAATCTTATACTAGTTCTACAATAGCTAAAGACCATTGTAAAACTATCCTATTTATGTGACTTTGTTCAGTATTAATACTTCAAAATCCGAGTATCTTGTTTCAGTATTAGTATTTATTAATTTCTTTAAATGTTTTGACAGCACGTTGTGTAAGAATAAGTCTTGGGGCGATGTGATGAAAATATGCTATACAGATAAAACCTAAACCTGAGGTAAATGGGTTATTGCAAATAAGCGATGCAATTCCCTCCTCAAACAATGCAATATCTCATCTTATCATGTAAAAAAACACACACAAACCCTTTATTTTTCTTCTCTGGACTGGACTGCATAAATGCTTTTTCACAACAATAAAACATTACAGCTAAACAGGACATTTTGTTTTAAATATATACTTAATTTTTGGTCTTGAATTCCCATGTGATTCACTGTTGCATATTTCTTATTGTCAAATCCATTCGCAGCCTCTTCAATCTTATTCAGACTCACACACTGACCCCTCCTTCCGTTGTTTACATGCATGTTCACTCTACATCTCATTGAACAGCTCTCGGACTGTGACGTTTGTCTAATGGCTGTGAAAATGCAGCCTCTGTGAATGATGAATGGACGTTGTGTGTTTTGAAACTAGAAGGTGAGTTAGTGACTCAAGCAGGATATGAAAAATCTGGAATGTCACTAAAACGAAAAAAAAAAAAAACGGAATACAATGTTCTCGTCGGTCGGTGGCATGTGGGGTATGCACAGTTGTTGCTCTCCCACACACAAGCGTTGAACATAAAATCCACTGGCTAATCGTCATGACAACTCAAAATTGGGTATTTATGGAGCGAGACTTGCCTAAATCAATACAATAAAATAATACAGAAAAAAACTTGCTTCTCTCTGTATCACCGTATTGAAACCTCATGTTTACTCTGACCGCATGTTGAGAAAAGATATTTATCATTTCCACTGAATTATGAGCTGGCAGGATTTACCGAGTTTCAGATGAAAGTATTGCACAATTAATTTGATTTATCAGAACTTAAATTATTTCTCCTTTGCTCTGCCAAAACTTTTGATGGTCATTTGGACTCACATTCTTCAGTTTGTAATAGACTGATGCAACATTATACAACTTTCCAAAACAGAGGAGCGGTTTTCAAATAGTAGAACAAGAAAATATTTTTAAAAATAACTCAACATTGGACTATTGTCAGAGGTGGGTAGAGGAGCCAGCAATTTTACTCACGTCAACTGGTGCTTCAAAATAATATTACTCAAACAAAAAGCGGTCAACGAAATTACGCAAGAGAAAATTGTAACTTCCCAAAGATAACATCTGATTTGGATTAACATTACATAAAAATATGGAGCCGTTTCCAAGCACCTTTTGCCCCTACTTAAGGAAGTACTTGCAGTGTAACAGTACTTGAGTAAAAGTTTTGGCAAAAGCTGTTTTTGAATGTGTTTTTTTGCACCGCTCCTTCAGATATGATTTAGTTTTATTCAGATGTTTGTGGTCTGTCCTTTGAAAATATCACATGTATTGCATTATTTAATATTTCCAAATAACATGTTATGTCCAAGTATAGTTACTCTTACTTGAGAAACTATTATTAACAGAGCAGCTTGATTTTTGTAACTGTGTAATGTTATTTAGACATATAACATTACTCTTACTTGAATCCACATTTTCTTTATCCACCTGTTTCTGCTTTGGGTCTGTTCATCATATTAATAAGTCACAATTTGCACTTATTTCCTTATTATTCAAAAAAAAAAAAAAAAAAAAGAAAATCTTGCACGTTTGTCTGGTAGAAAAGTACATTCACTATTGTTTAAAGATATGTGATTACTGTGACACGTTGATGCATTGGTCCTAATTAAAATGTTTCACTTATCTAATCTCCTAATTCCTAATACCACTGAAAGCAAAAATGTGATTGAGTAACTCCTTCGTTTTCCATGGCTTATAATGTAATGATTCAGTGTCAGTATTGTTTCTCTTGGTAGGACGTCCACTGTAGAACCATCAGTAAAAGAGGAGCATGGAGGGAGAGAGGGAGAGATGGGGGCTGTGGGAGTGTGAATCTGTGTGAGTTCTGATTATACAAACTCTAAACACAGACGTGATAAGACGTGAGAGCACAGGAGGAGAGGGCGTCAAACTTTTGCTCGATTGAAAGTCTTTACTATTGACTCAAGTTGTACGAAACTGGCAACTCCATGAAACATTACTAATCCTGCATTTGCACACATGGACACACACTTTTATTTTTCTTGTTACTATAACCAAAACATGACCCTATAGCTAAACAAACTATGATATATGGTAAATTTACAGATAAACTTTTGACGATCAAATATTGAGACCTGTACAGTTACTTAATGCCCTGGTTAAACGCAAAGTCACTTTTCTGACCACCATCTGCTTGTTATTGCTTTGACTGGAAACGTTCCACAGTATTAAACCTCCCTCTCCATGGAGACAAGTAAATGATGGCACCAGGCCAAGTTACAGGTCAGATCTGTGGAGTTGCAAGCTGCAGAATGCCAACTTGACACTTGGCTGTAACTGAATATATTTTAGTTAAGTAAGTTTAGTGCCCTACTGTGAAACACTCCAGGTGTGGGTGGTAGTCCAGATAAGTCCACTGAAAAAGAGAAACAACATGCCATTTGTTAATCTTAAATTATTTGTCTTAGTTTAGGTTTTTCAATGTTCTGCGTTAAGATTTTGCCCATTTTGAGTTCTTCACATTTACAGTGGAAACACTTTCAGATGTTGTATCCGACTCCAAAACAAACCATGACACGGACATGGTACTTGATAACCAGTTCTTTTATTTAACCAGAACAAGGCAGCAGCAGCTTCTGGGGTGATCAGATTGGGCTCATGCTGGGCCAGAGTGCTTTTCTTCTATTAAATACACAGTTACACTTTGCACATTCACACTGACTTTATATCTGATCGTAGAACACATAATGCACCATTACTCAAGATCCATGAGGGATCTACAGTCAACACCTTGAGACCCATGGCACTACGGGGAAGCTTGGGTAAGGACCAGTCAAATATTACTCATGTTATTACACAAACAATCATTCTGTACCGACTGTAGCCAAACCAACCAAACCGACAGTACGGCCGTACAAAGAGGTCAGAGGCCAACTAAAGTTTGCCTTGCACTTTTATATTTTGAGATTATAAACTACCATAACCTACTCATTCAAGGACAGAAACTAACATAGTCAACTCAAGATATTTCCGCAGCACCAGTAGCTATTTTAAGACACTGGAATTAATTGAAGAAGTTTCCATTGAACTTTGCAACATATTTGTATGGCAAGAGATGATAGCATGTTCACAGTGAGTCACATTATGTACAGTAATGGCACGACATCCACACATATACAAAAGCAGTGTGTTTATTTGAAGTGTCCCCAAACACTTTTAATTTACTTACATAATGGTGTTTATATGTCCACTGATAAATGGGATGGGGTGAAGGGGGGGGGGGTCCTCATTTGCTTGACCCTGGGAAGATATCCACCACCAACCACCGCCATCCCAGAGTCCCCTGTGGAAAATCTGGTCCCGAGAGGGCAAAGGTCAAAGTTGAGGATTTGAACCCACACTTCCTCTGCGCAGGGCCGAAAAAAGCACCATGAACGAACAGGCACTACCAGAGTTACTCTAGTTCTCATAACACATCCACAGTCACAGGCCTCCCCCATGTTAAATGTGTGACTGCCCCCAGAGTACTCGAGGGTTCCCACTGCTGTAAAGAGGTGACATCATGACAACAGGATAGCAGCTTCTCAGAAATATAAATGTGCACAGGCAGTTGTTCTCAAACGTGGTTATTAGGTTTATTAATGAGTTTAGTCATAGGACTAAAATAAACTCTTTTTTGGGACCCGAATCTTTTGGATTTGGTCATTTCAAAGAGCTGTTCAAAAGACTGTCGCTTTTTTATATTTATTTATATGACAGAAGCCAATGTGAGAACTCATTTTATCTACAAACTAATCACTGAGAGGAAGGACCAAGGCTCAGATTTGTTTAAAATGGTTCAAACTGAGAGTGGGAGTGTGTTTACGCTTTGAAATAATGAAAACCTAAATAAAACCTTGCACTGTAATAATAATCATTTAAAAACTGTGATTATAATGCCAAATATGTTTTTTTTTTGCACAAAGCAAAAACCCACTCTGCTTCTGTGCTGATTCTGGTGTTGATCATGTAAAAATCAGTCAATGGCAAAAATGCAAAAATAAAATTGAAAGAAAATGATTTAGTTCTTTTTAAAAAATGACGTCCAATTCCAGGAAAACATTCACAAACGTCACATCACATTTTTCTACTAGTTGACAATGCATTACTCTAACAAAAACATTTTCCTCTAGGGAAATGTTAAAGTAATTCTGATTATAAATTTTAATTGCATGAATCAAACAATGTAAATAGTCATCAGTTAATAAATGTTAAATGGTCACATTTTTATGCAGCACATTTCCACCTTCAAGGCACAGACACAGAGGGCGAGTGGATGAAGTGTCTTGCAAGGACACAATGACAGCATTCATCTGTGAGAACTAGAATCGCACCACCAACCTGTGGGTCAGTGGATCTGCCCGCTCAACCAGTAAAGAAAACAAGATTAACAAACAGTAAGTTCACTTCTAGCAAATGTAAAAAGCGTCCTCATAGGATCATATTTACGACTGCAGTTGCCTTACAGGACCATAGCTAAAACTGAACAGCACCCATTACACCACACACACACACACACACACCTTCACACACACACACACACACACACACACACACACACACACACACACACACACACACACACACACGCACGCACACTAAATCAATACTAAATATGATCAAGTCAGATTCCTCCCTTACAGTAGTGCCAAATGATCTAAACTATAAAATATAAGACATCATATACACCAACCTCAGAGTCCAGACATTAGTTAAGACTATGTTTAAACACACTCCACTATATTTCTCGAATATTATTATAATTACCAGCAGTTCATCGCTAAGGCTCCACTCTTTCCAGGATACGTGTGAACCCGGCCTGGCTCTAGTTATCACCACAGCTTGCAGTAAAATGCGTAACATTGGCTCCAAATAAAAAGCCACAATATTTAATTTTCCGAACATGTTGTGAGAATGGACCTTTGCACGAATCCCCAGATGTCCTGCTTTCCCACTCTCGGTTCAATGATTCTATCTCTGTTTTAAAAGTTCCATGTAGACTTATTAACGTTATTAAAGGGTAATGGTAGGACAACACCGCAATGAGTCTCCCATTAAGAACATATGGCACGGTTCGAATAGCAAGCTGCCGAGTCCACAAACCCCACGACTAAAAACTAAGATGCCTCAGTGTACTCCACGATCCCATCTGAATTTAATAGTGATGTAGTAGTGCAAATGTCTTTCAGAAACACTGATGCTGAAACAAGGAATTACATAGGCCTGTATATAAAGAAATTAAATAATCTGTAATGTTTAATGTTGGCAGTTCAAAGCTATTAAAAGTAGAGAAGCCTACGCCACTTATGCTGGGCCTCCCACTTGTTTGATTCCATAAAAATGATTTGCCTGGAATGCTACACACTATAACCTCAAACATATACAGTATGTATTTATTCAATTGCAGGTGTTTTAATTGCAAAATAGAAATAAAATTATTGAAAATTGTGGATTCTTTATGTGAAAATCCTGTATTTTAAAAGAACAAACTATACATTTTCACAATATTTAGAGTAATTTCGATCAGTACATATATAATAAATGGGAAGAGCAGCCGATTATGATACCTCAGAAATATATGTTACTCTTGTTCATTTAATTTAAAATGGTATTTGAGTACATACCCATGACTTTCCTTCATATTAGAGATACAGTATGTCATTTTCCAGAGGGCATGTCACCTGCATGATTCCATGGAGAAAAAATATTAAATCATACTTCTAAAAATTATCCGTGGAGATAAATACATTTTATGCCATACAGTGGAATATTATAGCTAAATGAACAACATTTCCATGGAAACAAGAAAGAGGAGGCTCTTCCCCTGGCCAAATAAGAGTCAGGTTTGTGGAGATGCAGGTGGAGATGCAAGCCAGCTCACAATCAATGCACAATATTTTCAGTACCGTAAATGACAAAAATGAACAACCATGCTTTTAGTTGAGTTTTTTTGTTTTTGTTGTTTTTTGTTTTTGTTTTTTTGCATAATAGATACTGTGGCTTTATTTTTAAACCTGCCACAACCCAACCACCAGCTCTCCAGAGCCTTGACCCCAGCCCAAGTCCCTGCTGCACTCAGATCAGACCAGCACAAACTGTTCTTATATATCTGCATCTCCATGTAACAGGAAGTGGTCAAACTAACTGACATCTCTCCTTCCATTGTATGTGTAGTACATACTTGGTCTCTAGGGCTGTGATCCTGGTCTGGTCTTGCAGAGTTTATGAGCTCCAGCTGACCCCAGGGTCCCAAAGGAGCAGTTTAAAAAGATGTAAAGGATAGCCTGGTCATTCTGTGTACAAGCAGGAAGTAAGCAGAAACCAAACACTGACCAAATACTGCACAGGACATGTAATTGTAAAAAGCCATTTATGCATTTATATAATATAGAGATACCTCAGACATGTGTTCCTATTTCCATAACGTCCATTAGACTGATGTATTTATCTTTACTGTGATCTTTCAGTATCTTCCTGTATTATGAGTATGACCTGTGGTATAGGAATTTGGCCTGAAGTATTTTAAATGTTTTAAATGTTGCTGTAGGCTGTAGTCCAGGTACCAAAGTGCAGGGTTTGGGCCCCAAAAGAGAATAAAGGATAGAGGACAAAATGCAAAGAGTGTATGATGAAATAATTGATTCATCGGTCATGTATTGAATGATAAGTCAATATAGTAATTAGCATGATAGGTCTGTCACCTGATTTAGTTCTGAATGTAGTCCCAATGTATTCCAAATGTATACATCTGCTCTAAAGTAAAGGTTTCAGTTGAACTTCGCAGTGAAATATGTTTTCTTTAAGGTAAGCACAGGTTTATGTTTATTTATGTATGTTCTTAAAATTAATGGAAAAAGTAACCTGTTAATCTCGCTCTAATTGGATGGTGTAGAAAAATTGTGTATGCATATTCTCTTAATAACTAAAAAAAAAAAAAAAAGTTTTGTCACAATACTAAAATTTCAAACAAAACAAATTGTCAAAACTCAGGATATCTCCTAATGTATAATCAGCAACATAAAAACACATTCTGTAAAATACTTAAATAACTCAACATGAAACTCATATAATGCTCATTTCTTTAATTGCACTTCAGCAGAACCAGTCGCTTCAGGCCTAAAACCCGTCGCTGTAGTCCTCGTAGACTTCACTGGATCGGCATTTATTTTAACATTTTCACAGTCAGTGTTAACTCATCGTTACTCTACACGGTTTCTTAACACATGAAAACACAACTCATGATCGCCCTCTAGCGGCGGCTCTGTTATATGCAATACAAACAATATACCATATTGTTACAAAAATAAACTCTAATCAAAAATAAATCTCTGTTGGAAATGTTGTTCTGGATTATGAGAAATAGAGCAGTAATAATCTGTATCCAGTAGTTATTTAAACAGTATGATCATTGAAAAGACACAAAATAAACTTGTGAAAATATAGATTTATTAATCCGAAAAAAACGATAAATCTGCAATTTACTTTTTTTTCTGATCCACAAACTGAAACAGTGAAACAGTGAAATATGTTTTCTTTAAGGTAAGCACAGGTTTTATTTTAACTCCCCCTTTCCACCTTCATAGTGCCTCTACTGGTGGTCATACTGGACACTTTTAAGTTTTAATTTTTATTTTACATCTATGTATGTTCTTAAAATGAAGAGCATACATAGATGAATGAGCATTATATGAGTTCTTATGAACCCATATAATGCTCATTGTATGAGTTCTTATGAACCCATATAATGCTCATTATATGAGTTCTTATGAACTCATATAATGCTCATTATATGAGTTCTTATGAACCCATATAATGCTCATTGTATGAGTTCTTATGAACCCATATAATGCTCATCATATGAGTTCTTATGAACCCATATAATGCTCATTATATGAGTTCTTATGAACTCATATGATGCTCATTTCTTTAATAGCACTTCAGCAGAACAAGGCGCTTCAGGCCTAAAACCTGTCGCTGTAGTCCTCGTAGTCTTCTGAATACTTCAAGTTTTTGTTTGTGGGTTTGGAGGAAACGGCTACCACGTTCTTCACTTTGGTTCTGGCCTTTCGTCCTTGCAGACACGCTTCCTCATAATCACAGAACTGGTCAAATTCATCAGATGGGTCGTTGTAGGTGAAGTGCATACCATCGATCTTCTTGTTTTTGTTCTTTTTCTTTTTCTTTCTGGTGGTGCTTGTAGCTGGGGCAGGAGTAGCTGAAGCCTGGATCTCCACCTCTTCACACTGCAATACCTGAGCCACCTTGATAGGTGTAGCTTCTGGCTCTGATAGTGTAGTCTTTTCCTCTGGTTCTTCCTTTATGTATTGAGAGCAGGTGAACCAATCTTCTGGAACCTCATCCTCCTTCACTACTACGTCCAGTAATGTCTCCCAAGTGTCCTGAACCTCATTTTCCTCAATTGCTGGTATCTTCTGATCTTCACAATTGGCAGGTTCTGTTTCGCAGAGAAGAATGCGTGCATCTTCGGGTTGAATGACATCAGGCTGGGATACCGCAACCACACAAGTAGCTTGAGTTATTTCTGGTGTTGAGATGTCCCCCATATCAGTCTCCTCAAGGACTTTAACTTCCTCACTGTGCTGTCCTGCATCTTCATCCACCAATGGTGCAAAGCTGGTGGAGTCATCTGCCGAAATTTCAATGGAAGTTTCTGGAGTCACGTCCTGGAGCGCTTGTGGAGAGTCCTCAACTTCCATACTCTCATTCTTGTTCCTATTCCTTCTCCTTTTTCTCTTTTTCTTCTTGGGGTACAACAAAAGGGGTACTACTTTTTTCCTGACCTGTTTCTCATCAAGTCGACGTGCTTCAATAACAACAATAGGTGAAACCTCAGGTTCCTCCAGTGTTGACTTGTCCTCAGTATTTTCCATTTCCTGAAGGACATTTTTGTGGGGTTTTGAAGCTTCAACTGAGGCGGTAGACCTGGTGTAGTCATCTGGATTTTTTTCAGGTATCTCATCTTCAACCTGAGTTGATGGTTCTTCAATCTCAAGTAAACCAACAGTCTCCTGGGCCGTTTCTGCCTCCTCTAGTGGGGTGCACTTCTCCACAGTGATGGTGACAACACTGTAGTAGTGGTTGTCCCCAGTCAAACAGTTGGCTGCTGTGCCAAGTTCAATTTGAGTCACCTGGTGGTTGAGGTGAGTGATTCTTGGTTCCAAACTTGAGATGTTGAACCTTTCTTCAATGTCAACAGAGACACGAGGTGTTTCCCTCTCTTTCAGCAGTTTCAACAGGAGTTGCTCCCTAGACCTCCACTCCTGAGCAGCCTTAGCAAACTCCTGCTGTTGCTGTTCATATCTGAGTTTCCAGGTTTGTTCACTGTCCTGGAGGCTCAGTTTCTCCTCAGCCTCAAAGGCCTTGGTGAAAAAGCACATGTTTTGCTCCATTGTCTCGATTGTCTTTTAAGGTGTATTCAAACAAATGCACCTAAATTTCAAGCACTTAAAGTGAAGATCGTAAGCGTGTGTTTTGTCTCTCGACTGGTTTGGTATGATGTGAAGTTGTGAACACTTGACATAGGGTACTACATTTTTCCATAGAATGTGCTGTGATGTCATATAGTTTTAGAACTATTTTGTGATGTCATATAGTTTTAGACAAGTGCTCGTCACGGTTACCAACCCAGGCGACTGTTGCTAGGATACAAGTAGCATTCCGTGTTTGAGGTTAGCCTTGCTACTTTGAACTTTGTTGTAAATGTAATTATTTTAAAACATTTCTTTTTTTTTTTTATAATAATCTCTTTGTCCCACACACTGCCTATTAAGCATTTAAGCAGACAGAGCAGGAATGTATAAATAGTAATAAAATAAAAAATAAAAAATCTGTTAAAAGTTCTCAGGTGATCGGTGTCAGTTTCACATCTGAAGTAGCATTGTCAGTTGATCACTACTACTATGCAATATTCCCCGTTACAGTTTCTTGACCCACTAATGTATTGGAGTTATAGCAACCAAATAAATTCAGTAACAACAATAGTAGTCTGAGTTTCACTATTTCATTTTCAGTATACCACAGATCTTGTACTATTTTATGATAGTGCCACCTGCAGGTCCCACAGAGATGTGAGATTCAGAGGTTTCTTTGCCTAGACTGTTTCATATATCTAACATGAATTTCATTACAGGCATTTTTATTTTTGAGAAAAGCAGACGATAGTGGACACTCTACCAGAAAACCACCAGTAATGCACCTTTAATAAAAATAAACTCTAATCAAAAATAAATCTCTGTTGGTAATGTTGTTCTGCATTATGAGAAATAGAGCAGTAATAATCTGTATCCAGTAGTCCTTTAAACAGTATGGTCATTGAAAAGACACAAAATAAACTTGTGAAAATATAGATTTATTTTCCGAGTCGATAAATCCACAATTTAATATTTTTTTTTTTCTGATCCACAACCCGAAACCAGTCTTGCAGTAATTACCAACATATGTGCAGCAATTCCAGCTTCACAAAAACAATGGGCTAAATTACAATAAATATGAACGCTGTAACTGAGAGCTCCTCTGTTAAGTGACACAGAATTTCCATCTCCCATCTGTAAATGAAAAACACTGGTGGGAGGACCAACTTTCCATGTTTCCAGTAAATTATGCAGATTAGCAAACTAGATTTTAATGCGCGTCTGCTACAAACATATGTCCATGGACCCGTACTGTACAAATATAAAAAGTGAGAAATGATTTGGAAATGACTATGATAATTTGCTCTAAAACCAAAAAAAAAAAAAAAAACCCAAAAAAAACCATGCACATTTAAGCACATACAGTAGTAAATTCAGAATATGGTCAGTTTTTCAATCAAAAATGCATCAGATATTGCGGTTCAGTGAGATGGGGAGTTTTGCCAGAAAAGAAAACCAATTAGATTGAACTAAACGTCAATGGAATTTTATGATGATTGCTTTGTTTGGAGTCTAGATTAAAATAGTCTCCTGGTTAATTTATTTTTTTTAGAGATTATAATCTAGGGTAGAACCTGGTTTGGTTTTTTCAGGATTTGGCTTTTTTTTTTTTTTTTTTTATTTTGTCTTAATTGAATCTGTATAAGCTCTGACATATTTTTTCTTCATTCTAAAATGTCATTGAAAATTTCCATGAATTTCTTCAGTGGAAATCTGACAGAAAAAAAAAATAAAAAAATCAAGAAATCAAGCAAACAAAAAGAAATTTCAACTGATGATTGTAAATAAGCCAAAGATAATGATTACAATTACTTTTTGATTGCAAGCCAGAACAAAAATATGATTGATATAATGTTCTATTAAATCTTAATAACATCTATATAAATATTTACTATGAACTGAAGTATGGAAACAATAGTCTTTACAATAGTATCCAAACTGTTCATGTAAGACAGTGTCTGAGATTGAATGGGAAATGTGGCAGTGATGTTTGTTATATTGTTGTATTATGGTCCTCAGCTTCTGGTTGTGTACAGGTCTGCGTCCTCAGGGTGTGACTGTCCAAAGTCCAGAAGAGCCGGGTCTGCTTTGAAGCCAGCGCCCTCTGGAGAGAAGGACAGCAACAACAGTTTAGATACACAAGAAATGTGCTGCTGCTATTGTACTGTTGACATGATAAATGTTCAAACTCAATTGTTATGATATTGAAATGTCAAAATCAGTGTCCTATAGTCCTATTTATGGACTTTTTCTCCATTATTAGCTAAAATCATTATTCAATTTTGATACTAATTTTGGTATTGATAAGTATAGATTAGTATGTCACACAATAAGTAATTTAGGATCAGTATCCCTGGATTTTCCTTTTAGATATTACGTTTGAATAGATTTTACAATTGAGGCAGGAATACTCAGATTATGTGAGTGTAGTTTCATGACATCAAAAATACTAGAATTTCTTTGATGGAACAGAGCCTTTAATAAAAATTTAACTTATCCACAAACACAAATCATATTAGTGATTACAATGTCGAGTTATGAGTAGGTACCTTTGCTAATCTCAGGTGCAGGTTCGTCTGTAGCAGTAGGCGTTGGGGCTGTTGTCTCATCTGTTGTTTTTTCTTCAGATGGAGGAGGGTCTGATGACACTGCAGGTTCAACTAACTCTGGTTCAACTACTGTCTCTGTAGATATGAAAAAAGATTTAGCTGTAGTGATAAGAAGATTATTACTGAGGTTCAGTTGTTCATAGAATTAGATTCCGAGAAAGCACAAAAAAACATATATTGTGTTCTTGAGAAAATATGCAACTTTGCCTGGAGTATTCCACAGTATAACATTAAAACGTGTCTATCTTAAACTTCCATCCATCCATCCATCCATCCATCCATCCATTTTCTTCCGCTTATCCGGGGCCGGGTCACGGGGGCAGCAGTCTAAGCAGGGACTCCGAGACTTCTCTCACCCCAGACACGTCCTCCAGCTCCTCCGGTGGGACCCCAAGGCTTCCCCGGGGCCTCCTCCCGTGGGACATGCCCAGAACACCTCCCTAGGGAGGCGTCCAGGAGGCATCCTGAGCAGATGCTCGAGCCACCTCAGCTGGTTCCTCTCAACATGAAGGAGCAGCGGCTCTACTCCTAGCTCCTCCCGTGTGACTGAGCTCCTCACCCTGTCTCTAAGGGTGCGCCCAGCCACTCTGCGGAGAAAAACTCATTTCGGCGGCCGCTTGTATCTGCGATCTTGTCCTTTCGGTCATGACCCAGAGCTCATGACCATAGGTGAGGGTAGGAACGTAGATTGACCGGTAAATCGAGAGCTTTGCCTTTCGACTCAGTGCCTTCTTTACCACAACAAACTGATACAGCGACCGCATCACTGCAGACACTGCACCGATCCGCCTGTCAATCTCGCGTTCCATCCTTCACTCACTCACTCGTGAACAAGACCCCGAGATACTTGAACTCCTCCACTTGAGGCAAGGGCTCACCATCCACCAGGAGAGGGCAAACCACCTTTTTCCGGTCGAGAACCATGGCAGATCTATCTTAAACTTATCCAGTTATATTTATTGCTGAATACATTTTGAAAAACATGCATTCTTATGTGAGTGGGGTCGCCTTTCCACAGACCTGACATGTAACTTGGCCTGGTGATATCATCTGTTTGTGTCCATGGAGATACATAAAACATACCAGTCAAAGCAATGTTATCTCCATAAAGACAAACAGGTGGCAGACCTCCCTCTAGAAATGTTACATACTACACCTTTAAAACTAATATTTGTGTGCAACTATTCTCTAGCACAGCACATATTGATGCATGTAAATATTTAATGATTAGCGACAACGTGGCTTGTACTATTATTTGGGTCACAGTCCCATCTTTTGTACCTTTGGCACTATCAGCAGGAGGTTCTTCAGAAGAGGACGGGGCTTCTGTGGCAAGAGGCTCAGGAGATGACTCCACTACTGGTTCAACTGATTCTGTGAATTAAAGAGAAGTTTTTTAAAAAAAAAAGTAAAACAAGCAAGCTCTCAACAAGTTGTAATGTTTAATTCACAACTACCTGTGCAAAAGTGTTGCATACACCATTACACATTTTCTGCCAGTTGTATAGACATAATTTTCATCTCTCTGGTTGGATAAAATTGTCTGAGCTTGGCATTTCCCTGTGGCTCTCATTCATCAAATTATCTTTTTTTTTAAAATAATTTTTATAAAGACAAATTGAAATATTGATAGAACTGAAATGAAAGTCAGTTAAGACATATGTAAAATGAAAATATATTGAAACAAGAGGGAGATGTGTTTAAAATGTTTAGTCATGAGTGCACTGTACCTTTGGGGATTTCTGCTGCAGGTTCCTCAGGAGGGGGAGGTGCTGTGACCGGAGCCTCCTCAGCTGCAACAACTAACTCTGGTTCTGACTCAGCTGATTCCACCACTGTTTGGAAAATAAAGTTTAATGTATTTTGGTGTAAAATGTAAGTAATTTTATTGTATTTAGCTGCCCAAAGATGTTTGGTCATGAGTTGCAGATTTTGAAAAAGGTGAACACAAAGTTTAAAGTAATACGATTAAGTCTTGCCAATTCAACCTATGGATAACTGTATAAAATATATTCTACCATTGTACAAAAGTAACTAATATCTGTTTATCAAAGACACTGGAAAGAAGCAGGTGTATAATTCATAAACTCTTTTCCTATACAATTTTTATATCTATAAAAATTGTATAGGAAAAGAGTTGTGTAGTGGAAAAAACAAAACACTATTTTGGGGCATAATACACTGCCCTACCATGACAGTATTTTGGGGTGTATCTGTCTCAGGGACAGGGACTGAGGCTGCAACTAGCTCCACTGTAGTATCTGGTTCAGGTGATTCAACAGCTAATTTTAACATAGACACAATCAGATTAAAATGTGCAGTTACGTAAAGTTAGGTATGTGTGTGATTGTTAGCAAGAGCACATTTTGTACATGGTTATGTAATAAACTGGAAGTAAATACATGTGAAAAGACAGTGCCATCTTGAGGACAAAGACCATAACTACACTGCTCCATAAGGTGCTCATTTAATCTACAACTGTACTGCGGAACATTTTTTGCGATTGTACTGATGTGAATTCAAGAATTAGTAAAAGTACTAAACAGGGGTATGATTGAAATGATAGCAACTCATAGTTGTGATTGTTTGTTGTCTTATAAAAATACAGCTATGTCTAGCAATCAAACTCACAAATTTACCTTCAAACAATTCCCCACTAATGAGTATTTACAAAACTATAATCGTACATATTACATATATATTTGATCTACTTGGATGTTTGTAGGCATGACTTTTTACAAATTAGAGTAGCCTGGAACAGATATGTCTTGGTTGTCAGTAGTTTGAACTCAGATATTAATGCTAAAGTAAGCAGTAAAACTGTTAAATTACTTAAAGCCCGGCACACTACAGGATTTTTCAGATTTTTAAACGTACGACAAGGCGCGCCTATCACAGACACGAGGAGAATCGTATAAGCACAAAGAAAAGTTGTGAATGCACTTTGGTTGGTGGTTTCCTGTCTAGAGTAAAGTGACTCGCTTTGAGACCCCAAAATATTCCAAAGATCAGAGTATTGCACATCTACTTTAAATGCAAAAAGTCAAAACTGTGTTATTATCATTGGTTGAATGTGGTGTAGTGGTTCAAATAATTGCTTTTAATGCACAGAAGGCTGGTGATAAACACAGGATGTAGAACTGTGTTTACTGTTGCAGCAGCTTCACCCAGATCTGTGCAGCATGGACTTAAGGCACGTGAGGAACTACTCTCACCCTTTTACTCAAACTGGATTAACAGTGCTGTTTTGCATATTGACAGGGTGTCATTATTCACGGAGGACACACTCTAATGGATAATATGGATGAGAATCCTGCTGTTTAACTTTACGAAAGGTGAATAATAAAAGACATCCAATTATTTTTGCCGTGTCTGGAGTTTGTATCTTGTGGCACATTGTCCATCACTCCGTCTGCCCCGATGCCGTTTTATTGGCTGGTCCAGTGCCAGTGATGTTTTGTGGTTACGATATGACCAAGTAGCTCAGTCGTACTGACACCACACACGAGAAGCACAGCAGCTTAAAAATCACGTATGAGGATCCAAAGTCAGGTTGCATGTCTCCAAAGTCAAGGAGAAGCAAATCGGGTCCTAAATCGAGCAAATTATCCTGTAGTGTGTGGTGGGTTTAAGAGAGTTAATAAATAAGTGCATTAATTTTGATTAGAACTAATCCTTGTAATCAAGCCGGTACCTTTTGACTCCTCTACAGCTAGAGGTGTTGGGGGTGTGGTCTCCTCTGTTGAAGTTGTTTGTGGTTCTTCTGGAGGAGAATCTGAAGAGATGACAGGCTCAATAATTTGCGGCTCTGGTTCTGACACTGTCTCTGTAAGAGGAAGACAAAACAAAGATGCACCATCATGTGATCAGAGAGATATAAGATCATACAAACAATTTTACAGTTAATTTTATATTTTACCTTAACTTTAAAAGTAAGATTTGGCATCACGTCACTACTAACAACCCGGATTCATATTTGGTAAAATTGCTTTATAATAAGATGCAGACAGCGTATGACTTTGACCCAAAGAGCTGCTTTTACATATCTGGGCAAAAAGTTTAAATGTACTACATGAAAAAAGCGACTTCAGCCTTTTATTAAAGGTGACTATAATAAAAATATTAGCAGCTTGTCCATAATTCAATATTAGATTTAAGTTACCTGTGGGCTGCTCTGTTGATGAACTAGGTGATTCCAAGATGGTTGCTTTGTCCTCAACCGGAGCGGTCTCTGGTTCTACACTCAGTGTGGGTTCAGACGGGACCGGGTCTGGTGAGGCGGGGTCTGGTGAGGCGGGGTCTGGTGAGGCGGGGTCTGGTGATCTGGTGAGGCGGGGTCTGGTGAGGGGGGTCTGATGGGGCGGGGGTCTGATGGGGCGGGGTCTGATGGGGCAGGGTCAGAGGGGGCAGGGTCAGAGGGGGCAGGAGTGGGGTCTGATAAGGCAGGCTCAGAGGGGGCTTGGTCTGGTTCAGGGCTGGACTCTAGGGGCTTTTCACTCTCGACAGCAGCAGGTGAATCTTCAGGGGGAGGTAGTGTCTCTGTCTCTGCTGCGACTGAATTCACAACATCTACAACAATACAATAAAAGAGCTTTGAAACCTTCATTTTTAAGTCTTATGATATCTTTCCAAATTTGAGAAAAAAAAAAAGTCCTGTTTCCTGTTCCTGTTTAAGTCCCACATGTAGTAGTAGATATCTTAGTTCTGATAAACATTTTAATTATTACCAATATTGACAATTAATTCTGGTTTATAGTTGTAATACAATAATGGAGATGCAAAAATAAGCCATGGTAGTCTTTGTTCAAAATAGGTGACAACTATGTTGAATGTACTTCGTATTTGTTATACCTGCGGTTGGTTCTGTAGATGTCTGTTTCTGCCGTTGTAGACTCTACAGTAGGAGCCGGTTCTTCGGGAACAGCTTCAGATATTTGTTCTTCTGTCTCAGAGACTGGGGAGCTCTGGACTGGAGTTTCTGTGGACGGGACAGACTCTTCAACTACAACAGCAGGCTCTGTCGTTGTCAGTGGCACTTTTTCTTCCTAAAAAAATAAACAATGGGAAAAACTGCAAATATAAGACAGCAGGTGCATTTGTTTACAAGGAAATCGACGTGGTTACAAGGATACTGAAAACAACCATCTTGCTCTAAATGTAGGTGATCCTGTAACAATGTGGCATTTTAATTTGATTGTCATATCGTACTCAGTGCTCTACTGTTAGTAGTTCTATGCTCAAACACAGACATTTTACACAGCCCACTTCACGTATTGAGCAGTCTTTGTCATGTGCTAAGTGACAGGTGGGTTTAACCAATCGGAGTGAAGTATGAATTATAAATAAGTAGCAGATGGTATTAAATTTCCCTTAATGGAAGCCAAAAAGACACTATCGGTATGAAACAAAAATCGACCCACCCCAAATAAAACCCAAAACTTGACAAAAAAGTTGTAGGAGTGAAGACGTTTTGCTGCTCATCCAAGCTGCTTCTTCAGTTCTGGTTAGACTGCTGTTGGACACTGCCTCAGACCCAAAGCAAACAAGGGAAACAAAGAGAACAATAGAACTAGCCAGGATGCCAAAAGGTGTGCAAGCACCCATTAAGAGCTGTATGAATCTGCTAATTATGACTCATGCACAGTGCACACTTAGAGTAGCTCAATAGACCTAGCCTATATACAGAAACTGTAAACAATAGCAATTTTTGGTTTTAGTGTAGTTAACTCCTCACTTCAGATAGATATAAGGCAGTGCCCACCAGCAATCTGACCAGAAATGAAGAAGCGGCTTGGATGAGCAGCGAAATATCTTCACTCCTACTACTTTCTGTCTAGTTGACAGATTTTACTTTTTGGCTTTTACTATAGATCAGACCTGGACGACCTCTAACTAAATTACTTGCATTTTGTTAAATTATAGGTCTTCTATTGCTCAAAAATACCAAACATTCATTCATACTGTCACCTCTTTACACACCTGACCTGTAACTTGGTCTGGTGCCATTACTTGCTTGTCTCAATGGAAAGACAAGTTTAATGTTATTCTAGGAAACGTAAAAAAAAAAAAAAAAAAAAATCTCTCAATCTCACTTGGTATTTCTTGGTAAGAAAAACTACATGTGGAAATTTCCTTCAGTTAACATTTAAAACATTTCCGAAGTGAATGCTGACATTAAGAAAAAAAACAAACAAAAAAAAACTGGAAAATTAATATCCTGTTTTTGACATTTTTTGAGGTAATCTGTGGTTACTGAAGGTACTGGAAACAGCGGGTGAGTCATGGGGCCGTCACAAAAACTTATCGAAAGTGCGACAACCTAAAAAAAAAAAGTTCTTATACATGTGGGAGTATTGAGCATGTAAGGTGTTTAACTGTTTTACTGATATTAGTCAGTTTTCAGTGACTCAGCATGGCTCCTCACCGGTGACGGGGGAGCCTCAGGAGCAGGTGGAGGTTTAGGTGGAGATGAAAACAGTGACGACACAGTAGCGCTGCTCCACTGCCCGGCTGCGTAAACCTTTTTCCCTGTGAGCTTTCAAGAGAAATAAAATCAGTTAAAACAAAAATAAGGCATCATGATGACTAAGCTACTAAAATATTGACGTCAAATACTCAACTTTTATTTCTTCTAGTTCAGGAAAAAGCCCTAAGAATTTCTGTATGCATTGGATTGGATGAGAAGTATAAGGTAACAGCCAGGTGTGATGCCACATTTTCTCCAATCAGATATTATGTTAGATGAGAACCAAATGGAAGCAACTGCCAGGGATTATGGACCAAAGTGTACCATGTTCTTCACTCAAAATCAGGCACAGGTCTTTAATAGAGTATGTACCTTTACAACAGCTACAGCTTGGGAAGGATAACACACTGACGCTCCAGCAGTCATCAAGCTCATAGGAAGAGCAACTCTTTTGAGGCGTGATCCTGGAAGAGCAAAGGAGGGATTAGACGTTAAGTTAAACACTTAAGACTTAATACTGCCTCCAAATTATTTGGACCACATTTTACACATGATCAAACCATTTCCTGAACTTTTTAAAATATTCTTCAAGTTCAACAAATATCTTTCTTGACTTTTTTTTTTTTTAAGATAACATTACCTTTTCATGTAAAGTTCATTTAAGATTAGATTAGATTACCTTTGCGGGCAAGAAACATGCCCAGCAGACCAGCCATGGTGATGGTGCCAAATCTGGGCACAAACTCTGGAGGAGGATCTTTTAGGTAATAATACACATCTATCAAACAGGACAGAAATCAGTTATTGGAAAAGAAGCAACATTAGCCAGAATATAATTAAAATCCTCGAAGTCAAGTATGATTTTTAACAAAGTGAATAGTAAACATAGACTTTAAACATAGAAATAGACTGAATTTTAACTAACCTAACCTATAAACCTATAAAAATGTAAATAGATTGAAATTAAATAAATTAAGGTTTACTTTACAGTATTCATTTTTGTTAGACAGGTCACTTTTGAATATTGATTGCTTAAATTGTCTTAGGGCCTGCTGACTCACCTTGTCCTACATGGTAAAAATGTATAGTTCTCGTTTTTACAGAAAGGTAGGCCCTCTGCAGGAAAACAGAAGAAATAATAATAGTACATTTTAAACAAGAGTGACTCATTAAAAACAACTGTATTTGATCTCTTGCATATCATTTTCACAGTGTCAGATGTGTTGTGATCTTTTAGCCACACTTTAACACCTGCTCTCATTCAGTTGCGGCTACCGTTTCCTGTTTTCCATCTGAACTTATGATAATTCAAACTCAAACTCTGTGCTCTGTAACCACAACAAAAGAGCACAGATTTATAAGAGGCCTTAAATGCTGCAGTGCCTGGGAGTTTTAGGGCTGAACAGTTTAAGCAAGTTCTTGTTAAGGATGTGTGCAAAGGAAACATCCCTTTTTAATGCATTCGTGTCTGTGTCTAACAGACTTAACTGTTACTTCAGCATTTTGGAGTAACAGCACCTCAATGTAGCAATATAAATAGACACTCAAAGTGCTTTTCAGTGCATTATTCATTCACTTCAGACTCATTCATGGTAAACTGGAAACAAGGCTGCCAAACTGAGCCATCGGCCCCTCCGACCACCACCAACATTCACACACATACCCCACTTCATACTAGGAAATGTGGTACATACTGTAACCACCACTCTAACCACTGACTGAGGGAACAAACTCATTCAATTAAAGAAAACTATGTGATTCTACTTGCCCTTTCTTACATAATTTGCCTGTATTCATATGTGCAGTCATTATAATTAACTTCCAAAGTGCAGTACTTACAGTACAATACAGTGCAGCACAGCACAGTAATTAGAATGAAAACTGCCTAAAATACTCATATTCATAACTATTGTACAAACTATTAGTACTAGTACTAGTATTTATTTATCTATTATCTTGTTATATTATTTTCTCTTGCATGTACATTTTTCCTGCTATTCTCTATGTGTGCGGTGCAATGCTGGAATTTCCCCATTGTGGGACTAATAAAGGCTTATCTTATCTTATCTTATCTTAACTCTTGTGTGATGATTATAGGTCTGATGATTCAATTCATGTTTCTTTTTCTTTAACAAATGAACATGTCCACTGTGTGTTCCTTGTGAATAAAACAGAATATGACTTAATAATTAGGGCTTTAGTGAATACCTTTATAGACTGGACCACTGGCACTATGGTGAGTCTTGCTGCTGATACCCCACTCTCTATGGCCCCTGGCTGCTCTGGGGCCTCCTGTATCTGAGGTGAAGGCTGCAGAGGCTTGTAGATATTCAGCTGCAAGGCACAGGAGTAGTAGTATTTTATACAGCTTTCGCATGCTAAGTTTTTTAAGTTGTATTAACTGGGATGGGACAAGACCTTGTGCCACAAGATCTTGCGAGAGATGAGATATTTTCTTATGCTTTTACTTTTGGATTGGAATGAAATCCTAGTGAGTTACACCTTTTGAGAAGTTGTAATTCCAAAAAGCAGTGCCACAGTGACTGCAATTTGTTAAATGCAGTAAATAAAAATTGTGTAAAAAAAATCTAGTTTTGTGGACCCAATTTCATGTCTCGCCTTGTGGGAATTGTGTCTTGTCCCAACTCTAGTCTATTATGGGTCTTCACCTACGTTCCCAAGGTGACCTTCCCCCTCAGATGTTTCCCTGTATATTCTGATGGAGGCAGCTCCCAGCACTGCCGGGACGGCCACCATCACCACCTGAGATGAAACGCACACACAACACAATACAATACTTTAAACATTGTTTATGGAACAAATGAGGCATGTAACTAGCAAGCTACCACCTTAAAACTCAGACAGCAGACAACATCACGGACAACCCAGTTTAAGCCAGACCTTTTCCTGGACTAACAAAGACTACTGAGTCAGAATAGTAAGAGAGGTCGTAGTAGTAGTAGTAATAATAGTAGTAGCAGTTGTAGTAGTAGTAGTAGTAGTAGTAGCAGTTGTTGTAGTAGTAGTATTTTTTTTTAATATATAAGAAATTCCACAGAAATATAAAATAAACAAAAAAACTTTTTTTTTTTCTGAACACATCATATAGTCAAAATTGCTCTTTAAAATCAGATACGTGGTTAAGGGGGTTTGAGTGTTTAGGTGGTAGTTGTTATCTGTAACATAATTAAGTATACTTTAAGACATTTATTTAGCCAAAAGTCCATCTTATCGTCCAGTGTCTCAAAGAGTTTGTCATTTTCAATGGGAGCTGAAGCTTAGTCGTAGACGCAGTAGTAGCATATATTACATCATATATACATACATATACACATACATATCTGATGTGCTATATATAACATGTAGGTCAAAAGCTGGAGAGAAACTACACTCTGATTGTACACTTATTTTACACTGCCGCAAGCATAGTTCTGCTTGTTGTGCAGAGGAGTACAATGTTCACAGGCAGGGAAGGACAGAAGTTCAGTGTCACCTGTTTGCACAGTGTAAATGTGTAAAAGTGGTCCTGTAGCTAGCAGGACTGCATTAGTACAGCTTGTACAGTCACACACCGCACAGCCACTGAGCTGCACTTTTTAAGGCATATAAAACAATCATCAGATCACTTTTGCGTCAGGGGCTCTAGGGTAAGTGACGCTAAGTTTGCAGATGCACTTTCATTGTGAATATGTTGTAAAATTGAGGGAAAATGTGCAGAAATCGATAAAGTCATGCATTCACCTTGGCCGCCATGACAGTGCTCCGTCTTCTTCCTCACACGTCACTGCGTCTCTGCCTGTGCTCGGTCCTACAGCGCCCCCCGCTGGACAGAGGAGGATCCTGCACCAGTGCATGTGGGTACATGATGTCATTGTGCAGGAGTGAGGTAATGCACCAGGCTTTTAAAAGAACATTAACCGTGCACAGTTTCTTATCATAATCATAAATCATTACAGAAACATTAAACTTATGGGCACCTCTAGTTTCACAGATAATGCAAATTCTTGGAACACAATATCTAATGGATAGTCTGAAACATTAGGAGGGCATCTTTATCTGTTTGATTTACTGACAAAACTTCAAAATATGGGATATCTCCTGAATTAGGCCTAGAGCCAAACGTAGGCTTTCATCAAGTCTGGAAGCTTTTCACTCTAAGTTCCACTAAGAACATATCACTAGATCTAAACCAGGATCAAATTCAGGGCAAATTTAGGGATAAATGAGTTTAAACCATGAATAAGGAAGGTCTAAAATATTAACCCAATGGAGGGGGGAAAAAAAAGATTTGTCTCTAAATTAAACAAATATTAAAATTGTAGCAACACACCACCATTTGAGAAACACTGTTGGCAAGTCTATTCACCATATCCCTGCTAAAAGTTCTTTTATAAAAGTCTTCCAAAGGTTAAGGTTAATGTTATGTTTAGGATGAGCAGCTGTGACTAACAAGGCACAATAAATGAAATAAGTAATAGAACCATGTCTCGTAGTGCAGAGGATTCAGTTTATTGAAGTCAAAGTTTAACAACTTAGGTTTACAATCTGTATTTTTTGTAATATATATATTCATATATATGAAACCAAAAAAGGCTACTTTAGGAAGAATAAATGTCATTTTCTTTCTTTTTTCAATATCATCTTTAGTCAGTTTAATGTACAGAATACCAGTAAGCTAATATCATCCTTGAAAAAGAGCAATATGTTCCTTTTTTAATGTCGCAGTGCAACTTACATCTTCACACCTGTGCAATGTACCATGAGGTGTTCACCCCTGAATAACACACAGTGGAGCCTTTGGGCCTGGGTCAGACTGCAAGCCGTCGTCCGGGAGGGTTTACACAGTCTGTGCCAAAACAAAACGCACGCGCCGAATCAAAACACGGGACACAAGAGACACATGAGACAGAGGTCAAACGCTTCTACAGCCAAAGGTGTAGAGATCTATCAGGTTGTCAATGGGAGGCACAGGGAAAGTGCTTGCATCATTTAGTTTTCTTTCAAATAAACTGTTCAAAACAACATCCGGTCCATTTGATTTCAACAGTGATATGATGAAAAACTAGAAACTACTTTTACAAAAGACACTTAAATATGAAGAAGAAACAGACAGTGCTGGATGCAGCGAGTGCTACACATGTCTCTGGTCTTAGACACTAGGGGGCACCATTGAGTCCTTGGCCTGGCAGCACAGATGAAGCCGGTCATCTGAGTTTCACAGACTTTGCAGACCATTGAGAGGAAGGCTCCATTGCTTCTCAGTATCACAATGTTCAGTGCAGCTTTTTCATTATTTGTGACAGTATCTTAAACATATTCATGGGTTTCTGAATGATGAAATGTCAGAACTGTTGGCATGATAATTAATAATTACATCTTTTGAATCCGTCCTCAAAATGGCACAATATAACAAGAAGCAGAAACCCATGAATCACATTCCACTTGGCCAGTGTTATGCAGTAACCAGATCTCTTATCAGTCTGTCAGGCAGAATTTAAAGACACATTATTTTCATGTTCAGTCTTGCTCTGTTTTGGTCCAAATTGCCAATTAAATTTGCATTTCACACTTTCTTAATGCTAATTTTATTCTTAAATTTAAACTGGGTCAAGATTAGGAGATTATCTTTGTGTAGGATTGCAAAAATCAGTAACCTAATGATATCGATCTTAGCTGCAAAGATACTGAGAAGCAACTATCCTCCCTTGGTTAATGTACAGTGTGTGTCTATAAACGCCATATAAAAAGAAATCATGTTAAAAACAAAAAAGTCATTCCTAAGTTTTGCATTTTTCATGCGCTACAGAACTTTTCTTGCAAATGTGATTAGGAAGATTAAGGGGGGAAAGCAATACAAATGATCCACAATATTATTACCCTGTCCAGTCAAATTCTGCCGTTTCTCATGCAACACATTACCAGGAGTTTTCTTAGATATATTTTTTCATAGTCTTTCCTTGATGTAAACCAATAGAAACTGTAAAATGTTTGGTGGTTTGGTATCTCCTAGGTTGATTTAAACTGCTAACACCCTGCATTGGAGTGATAAGGGGGGCACTGCAAAAATCTTGGCATAGAATACATACTTTACATTATATCTATCACACAAAACGTAAATAGATTTTATATATTCTTCTATGTTAAATATATTTGTAGACTGTACACAAATTTTTAGAAAATGAGATGGCAAATGCGTTTACCTGATATTTTTGAAATGGTCAAAGATGAGACATTTGGATAGATAGACCCTGTGATGCAGCCGATGAGACAGACACATATAGAAAGTGCATTCATTGTGAGTGATTCCATTTGGATCAATAACAAAACACTCCCTTGCAGATCTTGCATTCACAGGCTAAAGGGATACTTCCTTTTTATGAATGGGACAATGAGGCTTCAACTGTCTATAATGGATAGCCAACAGTGGACAGCTGTCAGTGCAGACCCATGAAGTAGACACACAATTTGTCATGCTCAGTGTCTTAAATTGACAGGAAGCTAATTCATTTTCATTGCAACTTTCTTTAATGAATTGTGTTATTTGATTGCATGGTCTAGTTTAATTAATTCTTTTTTATATATTGTGATCTCTCTACATGATTGAAAATAAGGGTCATCCCCAATTACTTTTCTATATCAAAAAAGGTAAATACAGAAAGAATTACATACATATGGCTTGTGGGCAGTGGTTGAAGCATCGTCCACTAACCTGAAAGTCAGTGTTCAGGCCCAGCTCCAACTAGAGGACATGTGTCAAACTCAAGGCCCGTGGGCCAAATGTGGCCCGCCACGTCATTTTATGTGGCCCGCGACAAGGTAAATTAAAAGGTCTGACTGTCTTAAAATATCAGTTTATCAGGAGATACACAATTACATAGCCTTTTTTCATATCTGTGCAAATCCATATGCAATATTTCTAACTTGAATGAGTAATAAATATAGAAACGGTTAATTAAAAAGTTGTTGCATTCATTTTAATTACATTTGGTTATATTCAGTTAATGTCTTACAGTTACATCTGGCCCTTTGAGAGAAACCATTTTGTTGGTGTGGCCCTTGGTGAAAATGAGCTTGACACCAATGGACTAGAGCATGCTGATGTTGTGTCTTAAGGCAAGACTCTCTGCCTATGTACGAATGGCGTGTACGTGTGTGAGTGACTGGATGTAAGGGCCAGTAGGACAGATCGCCAGTCTCACTTCAGTCAGTCGGTCTATCCCAGGGCAGCTATGGCTACAGCACCACTGCTACTGCCTGTGTTATTTGATTTGTCTTTTTTTTCTCTCAACAACATCGATTATCTTCTACATATTTAAACACAATTATCAAAACCATCTATTTGGCAATGCTTTTGGCACATTTTCAGAAATCTTCCCCTCACTAAACATGTTAGTTCAGTTCAGTTTTATTTATAGAGCACATTTCCTAGCTGTTGAAAGGAGGATTTTGGCTATGGCTATACTTGAGGTCCACTGACAGCAATCCTTTGTTGATCCCTTCCCACGTATAAACACTGAACCATATTGAAACCACTCATACAATTTGAACTATCCCTTTGGTAAAAAATGAAAATGACTTGCACACGCACACATCAACAACACACTCTCTCCCCTCCGCTACCTCTAGAAGCAGATCACAGTGGTAGTGGAAAAAACGCAAACATTTGTACATCAGTATACACATATACAGAGAGAAGAGGTCCGGATCTAAGCTTAACGTGTAGGAAAATATAGGAGGAAGGAGAAGACAGAAAATGCAAAGTGAATAGTAGTCATTGCATTCAATCCTTCAGTTCACAGTTTGAGATTTATGCACCAAGCTCGTCAGTGCTTGTGGCGTTTAGCTACCGTTCTCACACTTACAAAGTTACAATCTCAACACAGTCCTGTCAGTTCAGGCTTTATAATAACAGTGAGGTCCCTAATTTAACACAAGATGCGATGAATAAACCAAAAAATATTAGATCATAGAAAGAAATGAGGAGCGGGGGAGGACTGTTGGCTCTGGGTGCAAGTTCATCAGTACAAAAAGTACAGTGCTGTGGTGAAAAGGTATCTCCTCTGTATTGCTGCTACATAGCTCCCCCTACCTCCTGAAATCAAAATTGCAAAACATAAAACCATACAAATAAATAATGAAAAATGTGTTTAGAAAAGTCAATTTTTTAGTTTGCCTGACAAGCGAGGAGTGGCGTTTATGCTGAGATACATAGACAAAGGAAGAGTAATGCTTTTTGTTCAGGCATGCAATAGGCACCCTGTGGGGTCCTTGTTTGTTGGGATTATCAAAAGTTGAACAGGTCTCTCTAGCGCCCCCTTGCTGTATTTACACATGTTACAGGAAAGAGGAGTGTCTGTGAGGGGCATGCTCAGGTTCAGATGGGACCAGGGCTTTGATGGACAGCTCTGTGGGATGGCATAATGTCACCCATTCTAGACTTCTTATATACTTTAACATGATTTCAATTCTTTTAAGTACCAAAACCTTTAAACTACTTTTTTGCACTTATTTCTTGTTGGATCAAAGTCATTCATTTGTCACATTTGATGAGTTTTCAACATATTTTTCTGTATACAGCAGTACACAGTAGCCCATAGATGTTGAAATCAGTGTTATCCATGTCTGTAAACCAATTTGGACTTAACAGTGTTGTGGGTGGAACTAGTTAAGTCAGCAGAAATTTGACCCCTAACCCAAAGGTTGTTGGTTAAATCCCCACAACTGAATCTGAATACTGTGCGGTGGTCAGTAGACTGAATAAGTCTGAGCGAATAATGTATCAACCTGTACATTTTTAAAACAGTTTAGACTGGTGGTTCTCAAACTTTTCACACTAAGTACTACCTAAGAAAATAGTTAGCTTAGAGTACCACCAGATCTAAACCAAGTCTATAACAGGAATATACAAAGTCTAAACTAGGGCTAAACCAGGTCTAAAATAGGACTACACTACTGCGACAGAAGAGGAGTCCACGTACCACCAATAAGCTTTAGAAACCCAAGGCAACAGTGAGTAAATCAGTAGTAATAATAAACTTTTTTTTTTTTTCAATGTAGTAAATTGTACTATTGTAAATTTGTTAATGACCCAAAATATTTGACTGCTAAATATAAATATATATATATAGGAAATCAAGATGGCATCCTCTGCTTTTCCCCACAGAGCTGTCTCGTATATAATCATGATGGATCAGTCTGGTCGCCCCTGGTTACACGTGCGTCTCGATGAAGGAGTGTGTGTGGGTCATGAGTGGCGCCCCGAGTGGCGAAAGGTCGTCCTGTCCGTTGGATCCGGGGCTGAGTTGACAGATGTCTGAGAAGAGGTCGCTGTGCCACTGTTTCCACTCTCTGAAGGTTTGTGAGGACAGTCCAGGCTCCTCCAGCAGAGCGCAGATCACAGCCAGCTCCGACTCTTTGGCCTGGACATAGACACAAGAGCGATTAAGAGGAAACTCTGGATTACAAGAATTAGCTTTAAAATGGCAGCAGGGAAGTGTCATGAAGGTGAATGCTAAGTTGTTTAATCAAAGGTGCAATATGTAACTTTTCTTTTCTGCTTGTTTCAGTTGGTCTGCCTAGAATGTTCCACAGTAAAACATTAAACTTCACTTTTTATTGGTGAAAAGCAGACGATACCACCAGGTCAAGATACAGATCGGTTCTGTGGATAGCCAGGCCCATTCACAGTAACAATACATGCCTTTCAAGGCCATTTTAAGCAAAAAAATATAATCAAAAAGTTATGTTTAAAGTCATACTGTGGAACATTCCAAGCAAAGAAATAACATCACCTAGGAGACTAGCAGTTGATGAACAATATTACATATCCCTGAGCAGTAAACTTAACTCAGTTAGTGCTTTACCCAAGCAATTTAAAATGTTAAGATCAGAGATGTACCAATACTTACTTTTGCTCTAAATGTTTCAGGAACTCAGACTGCATTCATACTTTTATATTTTATGATCATCTTGAACACCACACATCCAATGAGACTGCACTACACACACTGCGTTAAAACAGCCACTTAATCCTGACACGTGGTGTTATCCTATCACCCATAGTTCATCAGTGTCTGTACCTTGAGCGTGCTCCTCAGTGCCCTCACTCGGTGCAGTCTGTCGTTGAGCAGGGGGTCTCGAGCTCTGTGGGTGAAGCAGCGCCTCAGGTCCTGTCTGCTGCTGGGACGAGGGTCTCCCAGAGCTGTGACGTTGGCTTGCTCCAGAGCTCTGTACAGCTGCTCCAGACCATCCAGGTTCTCCAGGGGGTCCCGACCATCCGAAACCCTCCGCTCGCGCCCCTCCGACACTCTCCTCTCTCTACTTTCCACTCTCAGCTCACGCAAGTCTGAAGTTAGGCAAATAATCTGTTAGACTGGTGTTATATTATAATTTCCCCACTGTGGGATGAAAAAAGGATTTCTTATCTGATACTTTAATACTCAATTACTTAGATCAACCAATTAAGATGCACAATTCAATCTAGATTTTACACAAATGGACAGTTACAGTCATGGTTCCATCTTGGAATGGGAAAAGATCTTGCAATTTCAAATTGACTTTGATTGATTTCTCATCCTTATGAACCAGCACTGGTTAGAAACGAAACTAAAAGGACAAAAACACACATCATTTAGAGAGTAACCATTTATGTTAGAGTAATTAATTCCTGAAAGCGCTTTAATAATATTTCATTCATATCTGATATAAATATGGATTTGGAATATGTTGCATTCTCATAGACATCTTTTTATCCATCATGGCATTGACTACAGTTTTTAATGTAGTTTACTCAATCAAACTACCTATTTTCTTACCCTCCTCTGCCTCCAGCATGTCGGCCTGGCTGTCTCCCTCCTCATCCTCGCTCCTTTCCTCCACATGGGCGGCACTGGTGTGCAGCATTTTCCCGGGCATAGGGTCTCTGTTCCGGGGCAGACTCTGGCTCCTCTGCTTATGGGACGAGCGTCTGTGTGTGTGGCTGTGAGTGTGTGGGCCCCTCTCCAAAGGGAAGGGCCCATCTCTCTCCCGGTCCCGCTCAGCTGCGTGGTGTCTCCGGACCGGGAGGGTGGCTTGCCTGCGCCTCTCTGGAGACATACCCTGCCTCCCTAACCCTCCGTAGATCCCCATATCGGCTGCCATTGTCCCCATGTGACCGTAGTCTGTCTCCCCTGGTGCTGTTTGGAGGAAGTGAAGACCAGCGCTGGTCAGTGGCGTCTCTATCAGGTCTTGCCACGAGCGCCTCTCACGGTGTGACGAGCGACAACCAGATGAATGGGTGCTGGTGCTCCCCGTCCCGGTCCCCATTCCCATCCCATCTCCTCTCTGGTCCTCCGCAGAAGAGTGGGAATGCGTGGATTCGCTGGAGAAGTGGCGTCCGTGTTTGGGCTCCGGGAAAGGGCTGGAGGAGTTGACCTGAAGGGGGAGAGGGGAGGTGGAAGAGACCATCTGTGGCGGGATAGGGGAGGTCGACGCACTCAGCGATATTGGAATGGGGCGAGGGGAGGGCGTGGAGCGGAGGAGACTCATGGAGCTAACTGAGCGGGGTAGGTGGTTATAGGTATGGAGTAAGTTAGTCTTTGGGTGGGACAGGTGAAGTGAGGTGGTGCGGGTAAGTTAGTGAAAGAGGAAAGTGTACAGGTAAAAGTGGACAAAAACATGTGTAATAGAAATGGAGAGATTGTGAAGAAACATTACGGTTATAGCAGACAGAGGGACAAGGAGGTACAAAAAGCAATAAGCAATGAGATGATGATGGTTAAAACAACAGCTTGGGAATGACTGGCATGACTACAGCAGTCCTTTCCATCTTACAACGGTAACTGTATTTAAACTAAAATCAAATAAAAATAGATATAAAAACCTTTATGAACAAAACTTGAACGTTAGTCTTTCCTTGCAATGCCCAATATACAGTGAATATTATACTTATTTATATCAGATACATAATACCTGCCTGCACAATACTTGGATCAGCTGAGGCCCACATTAGATGATTTTCTGATATATATTATACTGTTGTTTCCTCATCACAAACATACAGGAAGTGCTCCACTGTGTTTTCAAACTCCATGCACCTTCACTACAATCATTTGATTGTATTTGATGATTTCAGCCCCAGAATTGCTTATCTCCACTGAATAAAAGGTAAAAGGTAGTTATTAACTTGAAAACCACCACTACATGACATCACAACGTGGAGCAGAGCATTTTGAGCTTTGGAGATCTAGACAGACTAATAATAAAGGGTTGCTCGAATATGTGTGAATGAAACAAAACAACTCCAGGTATGTTTTTGAGGAGGTAACAACATTCTAATATGGTTTAAAGCTCACAAGGGTACATTTTGCATAATATAGGATCTTTAATGTGCTTTATAAATAAATTGGGCAATGACATTTAATTTATATATATGGTATAAATAATGTTAATTAGACGAAACAAAAGCTGTGATTTTACTGCAGATAAAACATTTCACAGGTTACTATGCAAGTAATGTTTGTATAATTTACATTTTTTTCTATTTTAATAGTCAAAAATACAGTAATGTTTTAAAAGCACTTGGACAACACTATGAGCAGTTCTCATGGGTTCTTGTTTCCTGTTATATACAACATTTTGAGGACTTTTTACTGCTCAACAGATATAACATTTTTAAGATAATAAATTGTTCATTGCTATGGCAACGGTCCTAATTTTTCATCATTCTGAATCCGATGCATATTTCATGAGGATTTGCTGTACTTTGTTGCCATCTAGAGGCCACATTGTGCATAGTCACTGGGAGCAGAATAAACAGAATCCTAGTCTTCCTAATTCTCTCTCTCAGATGTTTTATTAGTGTTATGGAGATTCTGAAAAACTGGTATGCTTTTAAAGATAAATTATTCTTTCAGAAGTCATTTTACCGATGGTGTGCGGTGATAAGTGTCACACATAGACGAAGGACCCTCTTGTTTCAGAGTCATGGACCCATCCACGTCATCCTGGTCACTCTCACTCCAGTAATCTGAGAATGAAGCAAAGAACAGCACATCAACACATTAAAATGATATAGATAGTTAAAGGTCCTGTACCTGATTGTTCCCATGTATTTGAGCAACATTTGTCTTGCCCCAGTACAGATACATTGTCTAAGCAGCTCTTAACATCAAAATGAGTCCACTGTGAGCTGTTTGCATCTAATTATAAAGCCTTTTATTATTCAATCATGATTTGTACTTATGTCTGAGGGCTGTGAAACGTGCTTATAAATTCATCACTGTGAGTAATTAGAATGCTTGGGATCCATAAGGTAAGTGGAACACTGCAAATCTTTTAAAATTGACTAGTTCTGTTTTTCATGTTTTAAGACAGTAAAAATCAGGTACAGCACCTTTGAAATGACTTAAGTTCAGAAGTTTAGAGTGGTTTACACACTTAAGATATTTGTCTCAATTTCAAGCAAATGCATCTTGTACTGTTTTACTGAAATGTGTACTGCACTGGCATACATTCTGTTTTTAAATCAATAAAAAAAAGAAGCAAAAAAACCCCCAAAACATTTAATCTGTAAAATAAATAAATAAAAATTAGTTGTGTAGGTGGGAAAACAAATGATTTCTATACATTCAAATAATTAAAGGGATAGAAATTACAATAATGATAGTACTACTGATACTAATACTACTAATACAACTAATACTATTACGATAATATTACTACTAGTACCACGAATACTGTAATGTAAAATATGTTTTGAGAAAATACCTTCATCTGGACGTGGCACAGGGTCATCGGGTGTGTAGCCAATAGCAGCCAGCCCCAGTCTGTTCATCCATCTGAAAATGCAAGAAAACAATTTATTTTAGAGTCAGTTTATACCACAATAGGTGACATGTTTACTGTTCATTTTGTCTATCTCCACCCTCGTTTAAGACTTCAAGATTACAGATATGCACATGATGTCACTCTCTTAAATCACGCAGCTTCTTAAAGGTACACTATGTAACTTCTATGGTGTCCGTGACCAACTTGTTTCCATGGAATGTCTCACAGTATGGCATTTAACTTATGTCTCTTCATGGCCATAAGCAGATGACACCACCGAGAGGCGATCCCGCTCACAATAAGAATGCATATTTTTTAAGGTATTTTTAAGCATATGAAACACATGTTTGAACAACTGTGATATGTGTAATGCCATGCTGTGGAACATCCTAGCCGATAACAGTTCCATGGTGAAAAGCAGGTGACAGTGAAGTTACATAGTGTACCTTTAAATTCAAACCCTCCCTTGTCCTTTTTTCCTTGCACTTGTCTTGTCCCATATCTCAACACAAACTAAATAAGGTCATATCTAAGAATAGATCTCCGGCTCCGTACAGAAGAAACAGTCAAGTCATCTCATGAATCATCATCTTTTTACCAATCTGTATTCAAACAGAGGAGACGCTTGGTGACATTGAGACGTAATACTCTTCTATTAATCTAACAGAAGAAATGACTTAAGCCAGCAGATGAAGGACACTGATAAAAATAGTCCCCACAAATACATTATTAACAGCCATGTGTGAAGCGTGTCCTCTAGAACCACTGAAATGTGTGCATGTGAGGGCAAAAGCTTCCCTTAATGTGACCCTGTCTTTTTTATCTTTACTCTTTTATAAATCACCTCTTTGGTCTTCCTCTAGGCCCCTGTTTCCTGGCAGCATCCTTTATCCATTTATATTCACAGTCCCTCCTCTCTAACATATATTGGTAAAATGGTCACATTTTTATATAGTACTTTTCCACCTTCAAGGCACTCAAAGCACTTTACATCAAGGAACTACTCTCCCATTCACACACACATACACCAGGGTACACAGACACTGGGGGCGAGGTGGGATCTGACCACTCTACCAATGATGTTTATGTAGAGAAATGGATTTGAACCGCCAACCATAAGACGAGTGGACAAACACTTTACCAACTGAGCTACTATGCCACCTCCCACGGCCGGCCCTTGCTTTCAGGGGGCCCTAAGCTGAATTTGTCTCTGGGGGCCCCGACAGCGGAAGCCTCCTGACTCAGCTATCGGTGATTCACATTTGACGACATTATGACTCTGCTCTCAGCACCTTGACCAATAGTATTTGTATTTACATGACCAACATCAGACTGAAAACATCCAAAGTGTCACAACTACTATAGTCACAAGAATGGTACAAAAATATATAAGGGGGGGGCAAGATTTTTGAAAATCTAGACGAGTTTCTGGTGGATTTTAATGTGTTCCAGTTGGCAACAGTGGGATTAAATTTACATTATAAAGGGTCCTTGCACCGGTGTAAATGCATAGCTGTCCTCACCTCTGACTCAAAAACAACTGTAGCAGCAGCAGCAGATATTTTGCTACTATAGATATAAAATAAATGTAATTGTTTGAGAGGGATATTTAGGCTGCTGTAAACACACAAGCCCTGTGTCCAATAAAACTTGATATATTATATTATTTTCAATGTAAATGTACGGGCTCTTGGGGCCCTCTGCTGACCTAGGGGCCCTAAACAGCTGCTTAGTCTGCTTATAGGCTGGGCCGGCCCTGCCACCTCCATACCATATATTGTTGTGTCATTGTGCCCTTTTGCAAGACATTTCATCCTGAATGCTTGAATACGTCAGTGTAATCAAATGGTTGTGTTTGCAAAAAGAGGAATCTGAATTTATAATGGCTGAATTTTAGGCATAACTAAAAATACCACACTTCAACAGAATTTGTATTTCTTGTTTTGTACTGCCTTACCAAGCCGGTGCAAACTGACCATGTCTTTTCCCCCTAATGTACTCTATAACTCTATAGTACATCTACACAACTTCATTACCATTACCCACCTTCACGTACAAATGCATGAAAACTATAGACAACAGCATTTTCACACAATTGCCCATTAACCCAGCATGGCAGTCACATTTAGCTGCTTAATTAGCGTGGTTCAATTATGTCCCGGTGTGTTGGAGCAGAGGTGTGGATAATGAGGGCTCGTCACATCACACTCGTCTAAATATGTCACACAGGACCTAACACTGCTCATGTCTTATTCATGCACATGTTGTATCTGTGGGATTAGCCCTGTGTAAAGCGGGTTTACTCTATTTAAATATGCATGAAGAACCCGACTGTCTAACTGGTGTCTGGACTGAATTAGAAGAGGACATTTCCTATTTGTTTACACAGAATTGGGGAACACTTAAAGGGACAGTCTGTGCAATTTCCACAACCTACTTGTCTCCATGGAGATGCTATTGCTTTCCAGTATGGCATAAAACGTATCTGCATTGCATTTATTCATTTACAGATGTTTTTATTCTTTAAGAAATACCTTTAAAAGCATGAATTCTTACTCGCCTCTTCACAGATCTGACCTATATCTTAACCACACCTGCTTCCATGGACATAGGTAAGATTAATACCATACTGTGGAACCTCTCAAAGCAGTAACATTTCTATAAAGAGAAGCAGAAGCAGATGACAAATCCATCACCAGAAAAGTTACACAATGCACCTGTGATTTTATGTCACTAGCACCTTTGTGAACATGTATTTTTAAAAATCAGAAACATGGTGACACATTCAGTCCCATTCGTATTAGTTTGTATTGAAGCTGTATTATTGATTTATTTTAATGATGTGAGGGGTAGAATTTAAAAGCAAGAAAGCATATTACATCATGATGAAGCGATACAAAAGCCACATCTTTCCACTCACCTGTTCATTTCTTCGAGACAGTCTGTGGCGAAAAAGAAGCTCTTGATTTTGGGATGGCAGGCTTTGAAGGCACTGTCAATCAAACGCACACAGGGACACTGATCAGCATTAGCATTAGCCGCCTCTCGTGCGCTCGTGCTTTCACTTGGAGAGCGCTGCAAATGATTCTTGATTAGTCATTTTTTTTAAACAACACTTACAATTTCCTCCGGCACTCAATGGCGCGGTCTATTCTGAACTCTGGGAGACTGATGAAGCCCTCAGCTTTCTCATCCTAAGAGAGGAGCGCAGATGGAGGTTGGTGGAGCATCAACAACATGCCAAGGTACAAAATGTCAAGCATACAGAAATACAGTCTGATTAGTCACCGAGGCTCATGTATAAACAGCATATGTTGTTTACAGTGCCACACTTGAAATGTTGTTGCCACTAGACTCTTATTGTTATATAAAGAAATATGGTCACACTTTACACTTAACACTTTATAATTACTACAACTTAACTAGCCACAATAAACCGTAAAGAAAGACTTCATTCATAACAAACAATAAGTTTATTAACAATGGTTCAGTCTTAGTAAATACTTAATTAATATCCCTACCCTACCTCTTAACCCTCAGTGGTGGAGCGTAACAAAGTAAAAGTAGTAAAGTACTGTACTTAAGTATACATTTTAGGTATTTGTACTTTACTTAAGTAGATTTTAAAGTGCTTAGTTATATGGATAGTTACTTTTACTTTACTACATTTGAAAGAAGGAATCTGCCATTTCTATTCCATTACACTTTTGAACTGGACTGAAAAGTCTAAGTATTTTTTAATGCTAGAGACCTGCTGAAAAGGCTGAGGGGTTTATTTTTTTAAAACATTTGTAGTTTGAAAAACAGCTAGGGGGGAAAAAAACCCAAAAACCCAAAAAAAAAAAAAATAAAATAAATAATAATAAAATAAAAAGCAATTCGAATGTTTTTGTTGAACAGACTTCAACACAAATCTTTATCAAAATCACTACATTTGAAGCTTTATTAGATCTCAAAATTTGTGCAGAATAGTTTTAGTTTTACTTTACTAGTTAGTTACTTTAATACTTTTATTTAAGTAGATTTTTTAATGTGATCATTTTACTTAAGTAACAAAACTGAGTACTTCTTCCACTATTGCTTATCCCTAACTCTTGATTAATTACTAAGCCTGAAACATTCTTAACAAACCACAATTATTATTACTATTTTACAACAGTACTTCAGTAGATTTGACAGTGCTGCTTTTGTTCTTATTTTTTAACACATTTTGTGCTTAAGCAATTATATAATTGTCACTATCAAAGAGATTGTGTTTTGTGATCTTAAAGTGTTGATCTTCTTGTCTTTCAGCTAAATATAAAAAGAAAAAAAAAAATGGTAGAATTGGAAAATAATGTTGAAGAAATAGTTGCAATATCCTTCCTTTGTACATTTTATTTTGTTACAGTTGCGAGATAGGGTCAATGACTTTATAGAGATGTGCTCAGATTTCAGTTGCTGCATCTGCTTATTTCTGCTTAATTCATTGCAAACTATTTTCAAGCACAAAAATATCTTCAAGCTTGAACTAAAATAAACTTGAGCACACAGTTAATCATATTCACATACGGTGTATATGTCCTGAGCTTGTTTTAGCAATTTCACAGCTTTTCTTCCAAAGGTCATCTTTTATTTCCACCTGGACTGTAAAACCATGAAAAGGTCAAGAGTGGACAATCAGATAAGATTAGCTGTTATTATTGAGAAAAATCTGTTTTATAGTTTGGTCCAAAGCAGGCTGTTTTGAAGGTCTTGGTTGGATCCATACAGATTACAGAATATAGTAAAGTAGTCTATAAAATAAATAGTAAAATAGAGGAGATCGTTCACATATTTAAACTATAATTTACAGTAGGCCATCATTTTTTGCTACTAAACTAAGTAAGTGGTGTGTTAACAGCACTTTCCCTACTCTCCCTAATCTTATATTTTTTGTGACAATAAAAAAATGAAATAAAATAAAAAATCCCAAAACAAAAAGAAGTGCAGATCCTTACATTCTGATTGGTGTACCAGTAGAGGCAGGACTCCTTGAGGATAAACCAGTACTTCCTCCACTTCTGAGTGAAATATCCTTTGGCGTCTTTCTTCTTCCAGAGCCAGCCCTCACAGTCTCCGTGGCCCAGGTCCTTACACGAGATCCTCCTCCGACTCGCACTCGTCAAGGAGCCTAGAGCAAAAACATACAAAACACCAGGGATTTGAAACACATACTTAAAAATCATATAGGCTCACAGAACAATTTGAAATCACCTGTAAAACGATAACGATTAAACATTTTTGTTCATTGTTTAATTACTGTTTGTATTTTTTAGCATTCTAGTAAAACCACACATGGACTAAAATACTAATACTAATACTTACTAAGGAATACTAAGGAAAATACTACAATACTACACAATGACAACTAAAACACTTTATTATTTGTATTTTTTTTTTTTTTTTTTTACAAGTTCTGATATTGACCAAGGCCATTTTAAAACTTAGGAAAGGTCCATATATGTATTTTTGCAGTATTTATATTGTCTCAAATAAGTAGAGTTTTAGTATCAATTTGTTTTCAGTTTTTTTTTTGTTTTTTTTAGTTTTTTTTAACAGCCTTAAAAAATACAACGGGAAATGATTTGACAGCACTTTACAACGTGCCAAAACACAGCGGAGCTATAATTAATTACAATCAAATCCCCTGAAAAATTAAGAGATAAGGAGTTTTGAGTAGCAATTTGCCAATGCGAAACTTTCACTAATAATAGTAATATACCTAAAATATACCTAAAAAATCTAGAAAAAAACTATTATATGGAAAAATTACAAATAAAAAAATCATGAACGTCGTACCTCATTTGTAAACCACCAAAATCCAACAATTTTGCCCATAAAGTCTTTTTGTGTAAACGCCCTACTTGCCAATATAGTACAGAACCTTATTTAAAAATAGATTATGTCCTGACAGCGCCTTACCTTTTTTCTTTTTGGTTTTCGTCCGTAGGGATGTGTAATGAAACGACTGAAAGAGACAGACACAAAAAGCAGGTTTATAAATAGTTATGAAAAACCTACAAACTTTCTGCTTGGTGTAAATGCATTTTTCACATTCGGAGGCGCAGCGGTCACTCTCTTTTCACATTTAGGTTATTTTTACCCCATCGGACATACGCTAGCGAGGATTATGGGCACTCAAAGCTCACGGAGTATATATCCAGGAAACGCACTGCACCTGTAATGGAGGCCTAAGAGCTGGTGTGGCTGTCGCAATTTGTGGCACCTTTTCTGCTATTTCAGTCCATTCGGTAAATACATCCAGAAGGTTTTGTGTGTTTTATTGTTATTTATTTATTTGAATAGAAGCTGTATATATGCACTATGTATGGTGTATGGGACATTTTTGCAATAGTGGCCTACATAGCCCCGTAACAGGAATACCACACATGGTTTTTGGATCAAATTACACCAAGACTGAACCATGTGGCAAATATAAAACTAACCAATACAGTAAGATCAAAATGTAACCTTTCTGTTGGAGAGACGGCCAGCGACTAGTCTCTGTGCAGATGCTATTTCCTTAGCCTATAACATTTGGCCCGTGGGCCAAATGTGTCCCGCCACGTGATTTTATGTGGCCCGTGACAAAGTAAAATAAAAGGTATGACTGTCTTACAGTATCAGTTTATCAGGAGATACACAGTTACACAGTATTTTGTTCATATCTATGCAAATACAGTACATATACAATATTTGTAACTTGAATAAGTAGTAAATATAGAAATGGTTAATTAATAAGATAAAAAATTAGTTGCATCTATTTTACATTACATTCGGTTACATTTAGTTACATTTATCTTACAGTTACATCTGGCTCTAAGCAATACAAACTCCCATATTTGAATAAAAGTGAGATATATGTTTAATGCCATACTGTGGAACATACCAAGTAAAGCAGTAACAGCTCCATGAGAAAAGCAGATGGCGTAGTCTCTGCCAGAAAAGTTACATAATGCACCTTTATTGGTATACAAACAATAGCTTGCCCTTGGATCAGACACCTCTTGGATATTTATTCCAGCATCACTGATAAATGTGTTTACTGAGACTCGTCTGACTCACAAATACAACACTTTTGGAGGACAGGCCCGAGCTCATGACTAACGCGGTGTCATAGTAACCTAAATACACACAGCACTTTGACATAACCTGCTGATTTAATCACATTTTTACACTAAAAAGATTTCATCACAGGTAGCGCTCCTGTTTGTGTCTGGCTGCGTGAGCTATTCTTGAACACAATTGATCTTTATTGCCGCAGTTGCTAGGAGAACGATGATGTAATGATAACAGATTGGCTGCTACTAGGGCTGCAAGATTAATCACATCGAAATCTAATCGAAATCGCAGTTTGAATGGATGCGGTTAGCTAATCGCGAAGCTGCAGTTTTTGAAATACCATAATCTCCTCCAAAAACAACAAAATCTCCTCATTATTCTGCATAAAAACTGCAAACCCTGTAGTTTAGCTCTGTACAAACATGTTCTGAAATGTGATTCTTGTATTAGTTTGTCAGTTCCTATCTTAACCTTTTTATCAATTGTTCTGAACGTGCTTAAAATGTGAACTTTAAACAGAATCCTATTATTACAACATAAATCACAAATCTTAACGACACCGAAGAGTTAAATTAGAAGCTTGTAATTCTTTTGTGAACAGGCCTAAGGTTTAATAAGGGAAGGCCAAGCTAATACTATATAGAACTGAAGATTAGTTTAACAATAGCAACCATACGTAGCTATAGCCTATATGACCTTTATTTAACAAAGCCTGAGTTGGAGGTAGCTAATGCTCTCTTCACGTCCTCCCTGGTCTATAGAAAATTCTTCTTCTTCTTGCTTAACGGTACGCAATGTAATGTTAGGTGAGGGGTCTTCCAGTTGCTTGTCTGCATGGAGATATTATTGCTTTGCCCAGAATGTTCCACAGTATAGCATTCAACTTACCAATCTTGCGTTTATTCAGTTACTGGTATTTTTATTGTGACATGCATTTTATCTGTTAGTGGAGATGGTAAATTTAATGCCACACTGTGAAACGGTCCAAGCAAAGCAAAAACATCTCCATGGAGACAAAAAGTTACATAACGCATTTTTAAATACCTCTGCAAAGATGTATGCAACCAATATGGAATAAGACAGTAATAAGAGCAACAATAGCTCAGTCTGTAGACATGTGCACAACCCTTGTACGATTCATTCTTGAGCCTTTGAGCAAAACATTTCACTGTTTGTTATAGCGTGCCTGTGTGATCGGAGTTGTTAAACTTCTATTAGTGGTTATGAAATATGTCTTGCTCGCAAAGTGCTCCTGTAACTGATTTATGAGTAATTTCATTTTCTAATTTTTGTTTATTTTTGTGATTTAAGGTTTATTCTTTTCTGACTTGGTGCTATAGGCGTATTTCAGGTTTAATTTTCTTTCTGTCAAGTCAATGTTATTAAATTGAAATCAAATCTAGTAACAATTTGACAATACTAAAGATTTGTCATTCACCTTTCGCATAGAGGCTGCTCCTGAGCCGCTGGAGCCCGAGTACCTGCTAAAATAACACACACACACGATTACATTAGACCTCTCTCCCAAACAATAATAATAATGTTCATCCAATCACAAAGGCACACTAACCTGTCCGTAGTGTCCGCCCGCAGTGTGTCCGCCCCTCGCTGTAACAGAAAGCACTTTGAATCACCTCACCATGGTTACAGGGATTATAAACTGGAGCTCATTTGTTTGTACAATAACCTCCCTAATAAACCATCTCTCCACCATTCACTTTTTTACCCTGGACATGATGTACTGTATTGTCCCTGTAATGGTTTTCTCTTGAGAGAGCAGTATTGGTGTTATTGTTAAAGAAAAACAGCAGGATTTATGGAGGAGTAACGATGGGAAGAGTAATGAGCAGAAGCTTGTAGGATTTGTAATTTTTATGTTGCAGCTGTTTGTAATTAGCTACATTTCACCCCCAGATAAAAGTAGTATAGGTCAGCACCTCAGCTACTGTATAGGATCTTTGTCCTCCTTTCAGAGTTGAAATCAGTGAATCTATTAGCGTATTCATTGCATTGGCTAGTATCCGTGGAGATGCTATTTGCTTAGTCTATATGTTCCACAGTATGGCATTAAACTTGACAATCTACATGGAGACTAGCAGGTGATGTCACCAAAGCTGGATCAGACCTGCAGAGAAACGAACCCTCACAGTACAGAGGCACTTTTTTTCCAATACATATTTTAAGCAATACAAAGTCCTATATTTGATTAAAAGCAAGATTAATGTCATACTGTGGAACATTCCAAGCAAAGCAGTAACAGCTCAATGAAAAACAGCAGATGGCGTACTCTCTGACAGAAAAGCTACATAGTGCATCTTTATTGATATTCAAACCATAGGTCACGCTTGGCTCAGACTTTAATAAATCTATTAGTGTATTTCATTGTAGATTGTTGTTTTAAGCATAGACCTACTGTGTTCTATGTTCCCTCCAAGACTGTCCTTTCAAATACATTCATACTAACTATACACTCAAATATGTCTCATCTTACATATCTGTTATAACTGTGCACTATGCAACTTTTCACCATTTTTTACTCTCTGGAGATGTTATTGCTCCACTTTATTGACTTAAATACATATATATATATATATATATATATAAATGGAGACAAGCAGGTGACACTACCAGGCCAAAGCTGTGGAGAGGTGCCCCAGCTCACACTAAAAATGCTTTTTGTGTTGGTTTGTTTGGCAGTAAAACACCTGTAGTTTAATATATACATCATACTGTGGAACATTTCAGGCAAAGCAATAGTACTGTCCTGGGCCCTGCATCTGAACAGTTGCACTCTTACATACTGTACAGACTTACATATGCACTCAACTCATCATTTTAGAGTTTGAATTAAGCAGGAAGTGCTTCATAAAACTACGACTACATGTACACATCTGATTTCCTTGTCTTTTGGTAATTTCTGTACAGTTTTACACATTGAAAACATATTTTTTCGTGTCCTTAAACGCCCTTTCACACTCCGCAATCGTAAAGAAATGATGGCAAATTAAAATAGTACATTGAGTTCTTTCAGAACTCGTGCACCGCTAAAGCCAGTGATTAGCATACGCTTGTCAATGCAGCATACATACTGTATTACTCCATGTGCAAATGCCAGTGAGTCACCAGTGCCATCAGAGAGGCAGAGAGAGAGGGAGGGAGGGAGAAGAGGAGGGAAGGGAGGAGGGTGAGAGGAGAGAGGAGAGAGAGAGAGAGAGAGAGAGAGAAGAGAGGGACAGGGAAGGGAGGAAACGGAGGGAGTGAGCGAGAGGGGGTGGAGGGAGGAGAAAAGAGAGAGGGGGAGAGGAGAGAGGGAGAAATAGAGAGAGGAAGGGGGAAGTTTGAGAGAGAAAGAGGGAGGGAGAGAGAGAATGATGAGAGAGAAGGAGAGAGGGAGAGAAACAGAAAGAAGGAGGTCGAGGGGGGGTGGAGGAAGAAAGAAAGAGAGGGAGGGGGGAAGAGATGGAGAATGTGAGAGATTCAGAAAGAGGTTTGAGAAAGGGAGGAGTAGGGAGAGAGAGAGAGAGAGAGAGAGAGAGAGAGAGAGAGAGAGAGAGAGAGAGAGATAGGGAGAGAAAAGCTGGTGTCGGCCAAGCTGTTAAAACACTGTGTATCTGTGTGTGTGGTTTTAAGCACAGTCTGACAGCAGTGCTTGTAATTGGTCTGCCTGATGCTGAGTCATACATCGGCTCCGGAGGGGAAGAGGGGAGAGAGGGAGGTGGAGGGAGAGAAGGAGGGGAGGAGGGCAAAGGGGTGGAGAGAAAGAAGATTAAGATAAAGAGGGGGAAAGTGGGGAGAACGAGGCGTCTAGGAAGGAGTAGAGAGAAGCAAGAGAGAGAGAAAGGGGAGAGAGAAGGGAGAGGGGTAGAGCTGAGAGAAAGGTAGAGAGAAATGGGAGAGAAAGAGAGGGGGTACAGAGACAGAGAAGGACAAAGAAAGATAGAGAATGAAGGAGAGAGAGAGAAGAAGCAGGTTAGAGAGAGGAAGATGAGAGAATGGAGATAAAAAGGAAGAAGACAGATGAAAGACACAGTGGAAGAGAGAGAGTTAGGAGGAGTGGAGAGAGGGCTAGAGAGAAAAAAGTAAAAGAGAGAAAGGGTAGGGAAAGGGAAAGAGAAAAGGGAGAGAAGAGGGGGTAGAGGGGAGAGAGGAGAGATGGGGTGAAGAGGAAGAGGAGGTGAGAGAAGAGAGAGAGAGAGAGAGAAAGAAAGAAAGAGAGAGAAACAGAGAGAGAGAGGGAGAAAGAGAGAGCGAGACAGAGAGAGGGATACCAAGAGGAGAGAGGAAGGACGCTGTATTTGTCCAGAATAAACTTGTATTTATAATCAGAGCTGTCTGAGGAGATGGGGGCATTAGGAGTCAGGAGATGTCCACCTTGAATACAAATGAGAACAGCTCATGTACCTGTGGGATCCTTCTGAGGACTACACACAAACAGATACCAGGCCACATGCAATTTGAGTGTCCATACTTACTTCTAATTCAAATAGAAGTATTGTTAAAGGTAACGAGGTTGCAAAAAGCTGTCAACGAACCTTTTAACTATGAAAAACTCCTGGAACTGTGAGTTATTTCACCAACAATAAATGCAAAGGTTAAATCTTGAAATGTAAATATTTAATTTGGTGGTAATTAAAAACAATGGGCATGGTTCATCTTGATTTTTAAAGGGGTTATTTAAACAGATTATGGTTATCATGCGTACAGTTTTGTGATACAAATGAATGCAAGTATTGTGTACGCTGATAAAGAATACATATTTGCTCTTATGCGGAGATTGGCGTAAGGAGTTTGAATACAACCTTGAATACAAATGTGCTGTGTCCTGCTTGTACCTGTGCTCCTCCTGTGCTGTCCTCCATATCAGAGGTGTGACAGTGAATTGTGTGTGTGTACGCGGGTGTGTGTGTGCGTGCGTGTGCGTGTGTGCGTGCATGTGCGAGTATGGTTTGAATCGGGAAAGTGTGATTCGCTAATGAACACAGCTACAGTCACAAGCCCCTCCTCACTGTCCTGTTTCACCTCTAGACGACATGCAAGCAGATATGTGACATAATCTATGAAGTTGGTGACCTAACTTTACTTTACAAACTGGGATAGAACTGTAAAATATTATGACATAGAAAAAGTTACAGTTAAATGTGTAACTTGTAGGTGGTAAGATGGATGGTTTGGCTAATGCAGTGTGCTAAAATTAAAATGGCTTCAGAGCATAAAATATAGAAGAGCACGTTGCCATCCACCTTTAACTATCCTTGAAAATGTTGCCAAAAAGTATTGTAAGTGTGAAGACAATAAATTGTTTATACTGTCTCTGTGGAAATGTTAGTGCCTTGCCTGAAAAGTTCCACACTATGACATTAAATATCCTTGAAGGCAAGCAAATTATCCAAAAGAATAACCATAATACCTAACAACTTCTCAATGATGTTCTAAGATACTACTACTACTACTAATACTACTACTACTACCTATTGCTACTCACCGAGAGTGCATCCAGAGGCTGGTCCAGACGCAGGGTGGAGGAGAGGAGGGAGGGGCTGAGGGGGTAGCTGGGGCTGCTGGGGTTTCTGCTCTTACGTCTGGAGCGTCGGGTGGAGTCTCGTCGGCTCTCTCTTCCTGGACCTTCAGGCTCCTCCTCGATCACCAAGATTTTGTCATCGCTCAGGTACCGGAGCAGAGAGTTGTCTGAATCTATAGGGCAGAGGGGATGAGGAAGAGGAGATGTAGGAGTTAAACAAATATAACAAAAAACAAGTTTAGGAACATAGATTTTCAGAGTAGTAGAATGCAAAATAACAAGAAAGGGCATTGAGAAAGTAACCTTTAGAAATACAATATTTACAATGAAAGAAAAACCTCTTCTAAGGCACTAGTGGCTATATTAACTTAAAACATAAGTTCAGATCGTAACTTTTTTTTTTCTATTTTTAGAACATATTTTTCATTTATTCAGGCAATCTGTGAAGTATATTTGGGCTTTAAAATCAAACTGATAAGTGTGATAAAGAATACCTCTACAGTGAGTGCTTGCTGGGGGCTAATCAGCCATGTGGTAACTAACAACTACAAGATCTGTTTCAGAAACTTTATAAAAACAAGATAAGTTTTAAATATTTGCATTAGATTGACAGACTGTATAAGGAAGTGGACTGAGGGAGTGTGACATCACCCGGTTCCAGCCAAATGAAGCTCGTTGAGGCTAGCGGTTACTGACGTGAATTTGGAGCTGTGATCCATTTCTGGAATTCCAACTGCAAGTATCATAGCAACCAAAGAGCCAATCCCGAGCAAGGCTGATGAAAGGTAACACCCCTTCTCACCCGCACAGCTGGTTTAACAGGGAGCGGGTGCTTAGCAAAGCTGTCAATCAAACCTGTTGCTAATGCTAGTGGGAATGACCTCGAGGAAAGAAGGCGTCTAATTCGTCTGTTATTAATGTTCATATCTAGATTTAGGGACACAATAGCAAAATAAAAACCCCAGGATCATGTTGAAGGGATTAATACGAACGTTTGAATTTTTCAATGTAAAATGAATTGAAGCCAGAGTTGATGGCGCCAGAAGCATGTCCATGATCATTTCCTATTTGGAATATACTGACTAACAGGTTTTGCTATGTCCGTTTATATATACAGTCTATGGTTAGATTCATAAATGTCTGTGTTAGGGAATTTACCTTTACATTTGGTTTATTACTGACCTCTCTTATGTAAATAGTATAGCACATCCACCAAAGCTAAGTAACTAAAGACAAATTTCATACCCCACTAAAACGGCTGAGTTATGCACACCAAATCTAAATGGGATAGATAGCTTTAGATCTATTGCATTTGATAGTGATCCACTATCCGGACATAGCGCTTATCTGTTTGCAGTGTTCATGCCAAATTGGAAATCTCAAATACTAACAAGCCCTGAAAGTTTATTTGAAATGGGAAAATGTTCTTGCCTGATTTGTTTACTATCCATATTCTTTAATGTAAAACCGTGGAAAGTGACAGAACAGAGGAGCAGAGGAGGTGAGAGAGAGACACACACTGGTTTAATGTTATTCATAGACTTTGTGACGGCAGAGTGGAGCATCCTCGCCTGAATACAGATGGAGAGTGGGTTCAAAACGGTTGAACAGGTTAAAATTAGTCACAGAAAAAAAAACAATGTGTCCACAGCCGTTGTATAAGTGCCATTTCCTCACATCGCTCCTGATTTACTGCTCTGTCAGAAGAAAACCAGGTTAGATTGGCAGACGTCCCTAGAGTCAAATGTTGGTTTCTGTACTATGGGAGATGAGCTCATATAGTAGGACATCTGCATGGGCGAATCAATTGTAAAAAAAAAAGCTATGCAAACACCAGTAAAATAATAAAAGTGAATAGTCACCCTCTGAATCTACAACTAGTGTTTTTATTAATAAAGAACAGCAATCACCCAATACAGTTTTAGATGTTTTTCAGCACTAATTGGTCATGTTTATTGGAAATTTTAGATGAGATTTTAAAATAAAGATCGAGGATTCTTAAACTTTTGGCAACTTTAAATCTAAATGTCATCAAACTCTTTTTTTTTTTTTTTTTTTTTAAATCATTACAAATATTCTGAATGTATGACATTTTAACTGTGTACTATGTAACTTTTCTTTTACCTACTTCTGTTCTCCTTTGAGATATTTGCTTTGCCTGTAAAGTTTAACAATATGACATAACACTTGACTATCTCCATGGAAGCAAGCAGGTAACAGAACCAGGCTAAGTTACAGGTCCGTTCTGTGGAGAGGCAACACTGCTCACAGTAAGAATGCATGCTTTTCAAAGTTTTTGAGATAAATTTAATACTCCATGGAGACAAGCCACAGTAAAATAAACTAAAATAAAAACATGTTTTTTTGTTTTAATTTTGATTGCATTTATTGCTTGCATCTCCACAAACCTGACTCTTATTTTTCCTGGAGGAAGGGTCTCCATGAAAATGCTGTTCTTTTGGCTATTTTTTCCACAGTTTGGCACGAAAGGTATCACCATGGAGAAAAAAGAATATATTATAAGTACGGTTTTAACTTGCTATTTCTGTGGAATGATGCCAGTGACGTGCTATCTCCAGAAAGTTACATATTGTGCCTATAACTTCATTTTTGTGGTGTACATATTTGCTTAGCTTCAACATCATACAGTGTATTTGTCACTTGGAAAAACCTACCTTTCCAGAGCAGCTGTATAAATGCATTGGCTGCATTTATGTCGATTTGCCGCTCTGTCAGATACATAGCAGGATGATATGTATCCATTGACAACCATAGCACCATGAAGAACCGCAGATGAGATGTGTTGAGAATGGAGCAAAGCATGAGGACCGCTCTGAAGTGATTTGGTTATATTTAGGTTCGTGTTTGGGTTAGTGTAATAGCGTGTGCATGTGTACCTCTGCTCCCTCTCTTTCCCATGCTGGGTTCCTTGGGCTCGGCCATCCAGTTATATTCGGGAGGCATGGAAACGGGTCTGTGGTCACCTGGAACGACCAATCAGCATTTAGAGAAGCTGGAGGTGGGAGGGACTTATAGAACTATTGTGGTAAAGACACTGGGACATGTGACGAGTGGAGGACAAGAGGACAATAGTGTGTGAGGGTCAGGGGACAGGAGACATTTTTGGGACTGGTATAAAGTGCATGGATACAGTTATAATGTGAGATATCACTGGGGTGACATCTAGTCTTTGGTGGGCTGGTGGCAGAGTGGTTAGCACTTCGACCTCACAGTATGAAGACCCAAGACTTGATTAGCAGATGAATCTTTAGTGTGGAGTTTACTTCCTGTGCCTTTGCATATTTTCTTTGGATGCTAGTGTTTTCCTATGACTATATAGATATACGAAATCTCAGTGGGACTGCCCTCCTTACATAAAGGCAAATTTTAATTCATGAAGGAGTACTGGCTCTTGCTGAAAACAGTATTTGGTTCTGGTAATTTACTAACGGAGACTAAATATCACTGTTAATAGAGGTAATAGAAACAGGGCATTTACATTATAAATCAACATATCACTTTTATCGCTAAATTGGTTATTTTGTGTTGTTTTCATTACATTTACACGAATACAACAGCAATCCATGGAGGAATGTTATGACAAAAGGTTAAGTATCCACCTAAGAAATACACGATAGCTTCACTAATAAACTGCTAAAATGGAAAATTTGAAGCCTGTTACATTAACATCAGGAGGAACACCCTGCTGTGATGTCAAAGGCCTAAAAATAGAACATCTCTAAATATTTTAGAAATGTGGGGCAACTGAGTCCTTCTTCATTAGTTTTGGGCAAATCTATTTTCAAAGTGGAATAATAAAAGCATGTGGTCGCTGTGGGAGTCAAGCAACTTCTATAAAGCTTTTTAAGGTTCAAAGTTTCTCGCCCATCTCTGAGCAACGGGACTTTTAAGAACTCTTCAAACATTATTCTAGACATTAATCCAGCAATAGTTAGAGAAAATGTTAGCCTTAAAGTAATCCTTACATAGGACTTTATTTCTCCAAACTGATCAATCACAATTTCTGATCCTATTTATTTATTTATTTTTCTTAAAGGTGCACTAACTTTTCTGGTTGAGCATCCACTACCTGCTCATCTCCAGGCAAATATTTTTGCTTTGTCTGTAATGTTCTACAGTACTGCTTTAAAGTAGGTGATGGTACCAGGCCAAGTTACAGGCCAGATCTGTGGAAAGGCGACCTCACTCACAGTAAGAATAGAAGTATTTCAGACACACCAGTGATTAAATAAATGCAAGATAGATACATTTTACGGCATAATGTGGAATATTCCAAGCAAAGCAATAATATCTCCATGGAGACAAGCAGGTGGTGGACCCTCTGCTGGAAAAGTTACACAGTGCACCTTTAATAAACTAATATAATGGCTTACACTATTAATTTCATGAACATAAGCAAGACATTTAACACAAAATAGTTCAATTCTTCTACTGAGGATTGTCTGCATTAAAAAGCCAAGCTGATCATTGACGATTTGAAACTATTGGATCTTGATTTGATTAAAATATAATTGATTATACAAACCTGCCCTCACACATTTCTAAATTCCTACAAGCGTACTGGGCCATTGAGCGTTTGCGAGTCCCAGTGGAAGTGTGTGGCTGACAGTGAAGGACATACATTGTGATTGGACAAAGCTTGTGTCATGTGATCAGTGTTTTGTGGTTAAGACGCTAAGCAGAAGCATGAGGTGATAACATAAAATATGTATGGAAAATGTATGAAGAAATAGTAACCACACACTAATTAATATTACTAATGAAGCAATGATGATGCAATACTATTTCGAAAGACAGCAAGTGAACATTTTGTCTGTTGTAGGCATAGACTGTATATATAAATGGACACAGCTAACGTGCTAGCCACCATATTCAAAATAGGAAGTGAACAAGCGAGCTTACGGCTCCATTGACTCAATTCACTTAACATTGAAAAATTGTCACCCCTCTCTCTGTAACTATTGCAGTGAGCGTTGTCACTTTGGTCTTAAAATGTCTTTATTAACATGATCCTGGTGTTTTTATTTTGTTATTTTGTCCATGTATCAAGATAAGAACATTAATAACATATAAATCCAGCACTTTCCTTTTTCAAAGACTCTAGAATTAGCAACAGGTCTGATTGACAAACCTTAGCGTTAGTAAGGGGTATCACCTTCGACAGCCTCACTCTGGATTGGCTCTTTAGTTGCTATGATACTCGCAGTTGGAGTTCCAAATATGGAACTCGGCTCTAAATTCGCCGCTATAACCGCTAGCCTCGACGTACTTCATCTGACTGGAGCTGAACACTATGGGTGGCGTCACACTCACTTAGTCCACTTCTTTATACAGTGTATGGTTGTTGAGGTGTTTAAAAAGGGAACACTGACAAGCTAAAGCTTTTGAGTGCATTTGAGAAAGACCATAGTACAGAATTATTTTAAAAAGTTAGCTTTGTTTAGCTGCATTAGAGTTGGCAAAATTGTATCAACTTGATTTAATTGTCCAAAATCATGCTCATAATTTGTGAATTTAGTTTTTCTGATTCTGAATCGAGTGTGTAGTTATTACCAAATAAAGAGAAGAAGACACAGTTGTGCAAGAAAGCACGCCTGCTGAACAAAAAGATGTGAAGAGATTGTAGAGATATTTTTACCATGAGTGGGAGTCTTGTCTCTTCTGCGGACCCCTGTATTTCGGCCTCGGTCATAATCGGGTCCCGGGGGTCCTTCTCCCTCCAGCAGAGAGAAGTACTGCCCACTCTCTTGGTCCAGGTAGTAGCTCACCGCCTCAGAGCCTTTAGAGCCGGGCTGGGAGCTGTAGCGGCTGATGTCATCACAGGACATGAGGCCCAGCTCATCCCTAAAGGTACAAGTGGGGATCAGATCAGTGGGGCAAAGACATGTCCTGCCTGTCGATTAGTAAAAAAGGGGGGCGAGGCAAATGCTCTCCAAACTATTATATATCTCTATATCTGCATGAGAGTTCAAGCAAAACAACTATTTATAAGAGTAAATCATGTATTGCTATGTATAAAGACTTGTGAGTTACTATATGTTGTGAGGTAAATCTGCCTTTTTACATGACTTAAAGACTACAATCTGATCATACACCACAAATCTGTTTATCATTAATAATCATCATCATGTTATCTGAATTCTGGAGTTATCAGATTATTGAAATGCCATATAAACAGTGGCTGTGGTTACATACACACTCTCTCGGATTATTAACAGATTGAGTTTTATTTTATACTATTAAAATGACGTATAAACAGCAAAATTATCTGATGTCTTTATGATCATGGTTCTTCAGATTACTCACATCAGATACATGTCATTTAGATAATATTAAAGTTCCAGAAGTCAGATAATAATCAGATTTCCATGTGCATGTGATCCAAACCACTCACATCTGATCTGAGTAATCTGATTTCTTTCTTCTCTACAGGTTTTGACAAGGATAATAATGCAAAAAAGGACAAAGGAATGTAGCAAAGACTAAATAGAATGAGAAAATATTAAAGACTGAAAGAGATATTTTAAAATGAATCGTACTGTGTCCTTCAAATACAGCAGCTACTCAAAAAATCCATTGATTAACTGACAGATGTCACCAGGTGTTTATAATGATTAGACTTCTCTTGCACATGTAAACACGCACCAATCAGATCTAATTATTGGGGTCTGTGATTATTCTTGTTGGAATTGTACCCAGTGAGAGCAGAGAGAGCGCCCTCACCTGGTGCCGTAGAGTCCAGACACAGGGGACAGGATGTAAACGTCCTGCATGCTCGGGGCATCCATTTTGGACATCCCCAACGTCCCGCCCGGGTGGGAGAGGTGCTCGTGGGACTGGTGGGGATGGGCTGTGGAAAGACAGAAAAAAATAAACTTGAAATACATTATTCTTGAGAACTTTCCCTGCTTAAACCTGAGGTCTTCCTGTGGACCCAAGAAAGAATAAGACCAAAGCAGCATTTATTTCACACAAATAAACTGTTTTTATTCTTATGGATTTGTTCAATCACGAATATACTTTTTTTCCTGTTTTTTTTATTTTATTTTATTAAATTTGCACCACTAAAGCTCTATAAGGATCCCCTGCAATCTATCTAACCTATTAGAAAATGATTTAAACAAATGTAATAGTTTTACTTACAGATGGGTAGACAGCAGCTACCAACATTTCTGAAATTTGACCAAACTGAATTCAGAAGAATAACCATCTATTGCTCTGTTCATGGCTGCATTTCTGATGAACCATTTGGACAACACAGACCCATCTCTCCCACATTCCCCTCCATCTGTCTGACTGTCGAACACTGTCAAAATCACCCACAAAAGCATGCAAGTATATTTAGTTTCTTCTTTAAATGCGCAAGAGAGATAAAAGCAAAAAAATCAAAAATCAAAAATCAAAGCAAAAGACCTAAAGCCCTGCAACTTTATTTGTGAAGCTGCGTCTGCCATTTGTTTTAACAACAAATCCTCAACAGAAAGACAGTGTTTGCACTGAGCTGGGAGCCATCTTTTCAAACATCCCTCTTTCTCTCTGCCTTTTCCAAAGCTCACTGTTGAAAGAAGAAAATTATATTTTGGCGAGATATGATTCAATAATTTTAGCAAAATTGTTAAACTGACCAACAAGAGGCATATAAGGCAAGCATACCTATATAATATTACCATTACCAGTGACTGAAGAGATACCACAGCCTTTATTACCATACATAAATGAATAAATGAATTTCTTAATTACCTTGTGTTTCTGTAGTTTGATTTTGCAGTTAATTTATGTATTATTTACTGAAACTTTTCCCTGGGATCCAGAATACACACTTTACTTTAATACATTACGAAGATTTGAGTCTGGTTGTATCTCCCCGAGTTCAGAACGCCATAATTGACAGGTGGATTAGCCAGTCAGGGACATGCATGATCTGTCTGTATCAAAACAGATTTTGTGGCTTGCAGGAAAAAAGGAAAGGAAAAAAATACCACCGTGAACTTGCAAGGCAACTGAAACTGCAAAGCACTTTGTCTAAAAAGTTAATTAAGTGGAGAGCTAACAACACAACCAATACTACAATAATCAATATTTCACTTATGATCCAGTCTATGAAACAAAACCAGGACATGAATTTCAAAGACTTCTGAGTACCACCAGTGTTACGCGTGCCACAATTTGGGAACCATTGCTCAATACTTAAGCTAGTAACAATATAAATGCCTGCTAATTATGTATTGTTATCTTTCACATAAACCGTTTTTATTCTGTCTTTTGTGTTCAAACGCTACTATCTTGTCATTTAGGTCTAATTTTCTCTTCTTCTCTCATGCAGTTCGCCATGTCTGTTCCCATGACAACCCTCTCCCTTGCTCGCCCTAATTGTGCACTATGTAAGAGATAGGGAGAGAGACAGGACCATGTGGAAATAGTGTAAGCCACCAGTTTAGCTGCACACGTAAACCCAAAGTACTGCCATCATATCCTTTAGTGAAGAGGAATTAGTCAAAAGAACATTTCTTTTTAAAAAAATATTGTATAATAACCAATAATGAATGGATTTGTAGATAATTTAAAACAAAGCACATTCTTTATATCAGTAAGAGAAGTCTTTTAAAGTGCGTATGACTGGTTTGGTTTTGACGACCATTTGGTCCAATAATACCTGCTGCTAGCTGCTAAAAATGCTAATTTTACACAAGAAGCAATTTATGAAGAAAAGTGGAAAAATATGTTGAAAATTGCTGTTTTTCACATGACATCACAGCATTCTATAGTCCAATAATATTTAATACATGTGGGGGGCAGCTAAAATTAATATGATTATAATGGTTTTTTTTTTTTTTTTTTTTTTTTTTTTTTTTTTTTCGTAATATAGAGAGTTCATGGCTCTAGTCACTGTTAGAAATGATCATTTTTACCATTTGGGCATTTACCTTTTGGATATTTAATAGTTAAAACTAATGTAATCAATAGGGAAAAGTGACACTTTGTAGATCCTCACATGTAATAAACAATTTTTTCCTGATACTTTAAACATTATTTCAACAAAATAAAAGGTGTTTTATTATGTTTTTATTTGTCCAATCATAATTTCTGCACATCAAAGGAGTTTCGGCCCAGCGTACTATACAGTTGATAGGTAACAGTTGGAATTCCCAAGTGTGATGTCATCATTTCCAACCAGGAAGTAAAACTTTTATCCACAAAAATTTTCCCAAACTGGGAAAAAAAAACGCTAACATTTTTAGCTTTAATATAATGATTGTGAGCATGTTTTAGTACGATGAGTAGTCCAACTTGTCATAGGCACTTTTACGTTTTAGTAAGGTAAGTAAGCTTCCAAGCACCACTGCAGCCGGTGTGGAGTTTGCATGTTCTCCCTGTGTCTGAGTGGGTTTCCTCCAGGCACTGTGGTTTCCCCCATCAACCCAAAACATGCACAAAAGAAATCCTTTAGCTAAGTTAGTCCTGGCCTAAGGAAGCTCAAGATCCCTTTCACTTAGACAGGCCAATACGCTTTTTTACTGTTTTTCACAGACAAAATGCCAACATGGTAAAATAACTTTACAATGAGGACAATCCAGTTATCCACAATGTTCAGGATCCATTTGACTACTGCTACAGTTTTGTTTTTAACCATTTATTTCAACTTGAAACGCTCATCTCTCTGTCTCCCTCTCCATCTCTTTTCTCTTGTGTCTCCCCTCCCCCCTCCTCTGAACCCCCTCTCCAGTGCACAGAGCTTACAGTGAGACGCCTCATGATAAATAATGAAGACTCGTCGAGAAGATGGGGGAAAGTTGGGGAGGGCCCAAGGAGCGGAGAAATAGGACAGAACTACAAAGGGAGAGAAGGAGAGAGAGAAAGAGAGAGAGAGAGAGGGAGGTAGAGGGTGGGGGGGAGAAATAAATAGGAGGGTTTATGTAATTGATACGCTTTAAAATGTCACATAACAATTAAACCAAAATCAGATGTATAGCATTTTCATCTTTTATCATTTCTTTATGTATTGTTTATAATTACAATGTTACTAAAGAAGTCTTATTATGAAGAAATCTTACGCTTTTGTCTGATATTCAGTGATAATCCATGACACTCGTCGATCATAATTACATTTTTTTTTTATTCTGCCAAATTAGCGAGATGTTGCTGAATACTATACTAATAGTACGTTGGGTTAGGGTTTTTAACGAGGAAATAAATAAATACATAAAAAACTGAAAACAAAGTAAGTAAGAGTCTTAAGCGTGTATGGGGGATAGAGGAAAACTGGAATTTTCTGAGCAATGGTGTCTAGAATGCAGAAGAATAAAGATGACTCAAACATGTATGAATCAGTCTATATGAGAAGAGGAAACAACTGCAACATGGTTAAATTTTTATAAAAGTTGAATCTTGCAGAATGTGTCTCCTTTAAAATGAACTTTCAGTGAGCTGGAGGGGTTGGGATGAGATGTAATTTACGAGATTATCAATGTATAATAAATCGTGTGGTTCAATACACAATTTTAGCCTCATCATTTTTTCTTGATTTTCTTAATTGAAAGTTGTATACCGCTCATCTAAATAAATAACGTTACTGATTACTAATTTAGAGATAGAAACAGCAGTATAACAGGATGCCCAAAAGAAACCAGGCATAGCTACAAAGAGAGAGAGATACAGAGAAGCGTGAGCAGTGTGGTGACTGGAGCTCAGAGCAAAACAGTAATTTAGTCATTATAGCCATGCACCATAGCTGGTGCTACGGCTGCTGTTGGCCTGTAGAGGGGGTGTGGAGGTGAAGAGAAGTGAAAATAAACAGGACGTCCAGAGCAGCAGGAGTGTTTCTGAAAGTAAAAACAGCACTTAAACCATTGGACCCCCACAGAGTCCACTTCAGAGAGGCCAAATATGCAATCCATGTCTCTAATCTCACATTCAGTCCTGTCGATCAACCACTGTAAAAGCAAATGTATGTAAATGAATAGGGAAATGGTACTGAAGTGATGTGAGTAGTTCAGTTAGAGATTATATGCTGTTATAGTAAAACATGGCTAATTTGAATCCCTTTACACAATTTGGCAATATCAGAGGTAAAAAAAAAATCTCTGTTACAATAATCTCATTATATTTTTGCAGTCCATCATATTGTAACAAGTTAATTGAACATTAAAGGGGAGGTATAGTATGGTAAATGGTCGCATTTGTATATAATGCTTTTCCACCTTCAAGGCACTCAAAGAGTGTAACATCATCACACACCAGTGTACACAGATACTGGGAGTGAGGTGGGTTAAGTGTCTTGCCCAAGAACAAAACAGTACTAATTTGTGGTGTGTAATTGCAATGCCAACCTGTGGGTCAGTGGATCTGACAGCTCTACCAATGATGCTTATGTCAAGAGCAGAATTCAAACCACTAATCTTCAGATCAGTGGCCAAACGTTCTACTAAGTGAGATACACATCCATCCATTTTCTTCCGCTTATCTGGGTCAGTAGTTTAAGCAGGGACTCCCAGACTTCCCTCACCAGAGACACTTCCTCCAGCTCCTCTGGTGGGACCCCAAGGCGTTCCCAGGCCAGCTCAGAGACATAGTCCCTCCAGCATGTCTTGGGTCTTACCCGGGGCCTCCTCCCGGTGGGACATGCCCAGAATACTACCCCAGGGAGGTGTGCAGGAGGCATCCAGAACATCTTGACGTGGAGGAGCAGTGGCTCTACTCCAAGCTCCTCCTGTGTATTGCCCATGTATTACACTTCTATGGAGTATTAACATATATTTAGATAACAATGTCACCTTTATTTAATAAATGTATTATCACTATCATTATTATTGTTATTATCATTATATTATCATTATTACTATATATATATATATATATATATATATATATATATATATATATATATATATATATATATATATATATATATATATATATATATATATATATATATATATATATATATATATATATATGTGTGTGTGTGTGTGTGTGTGTGTGTGTGTGTGTGTATTTGCATTTTCACCAAAAACAACATATTTCATTGAACAGTTTAATTTGTTTTCCTTGAGTGTGAAGACTGAGTTTGAAAATTATTTAATTTACATCTCATAAAATGTTATTCATTTAATTGTCAAATAATGTCAGTGGTTATAATGTTATGGTTGACCTCTATATAGTTCCTTTGTGTACTTCTGAAACACATGGACACAATGGTATTTCTATGCAGGACGTTATAGACTTTATATTAAGCTGCATAAATGTATGAGAGACTTGGAAGTAAAAAGAACATTAACATAAAGTGCTGGATGGTGTCCGCTGACCCAGATTCATGATTTTAAATGAGAACTGTTCATGTTTTTATGCAATGAACTGCAGCACTGTCCCATCATGTAATTGACCATTAAAATAATTATGTCAGCTGTCTCGAGGAGTCCTTTGAAAATAAATTGGAATCAACCAGGAAATTGCAATTATTGAGACACTATGTTTGAAGAAAGTGTAGGGTTTCCCACTGTAAATGTAATAAGAACTCTCTATGCCTTTGGGCTGCACTGATTCTGTGCAATGAGTTATGGATTTAACCAATGCTCAGTGTTTCATAACTAACTAAGAAAATACATGGACAGTGAAGTTGCTATGACCAATGTGTTCAAGAGTGTATATGCCTCCACAAGACTGCATAATCAATTGTCTGTTATTAAAATCATAAATCCTTACATTTTACAAAGAAAATACTTCTACCATCGTCAAAAGGCTATATACTGAGGTATGTAAGGTGTAAAAGGTTGTCTCCTTGAAGATAAAACTGATTTGCCTCGAATCAGGGGAGTCAACGGGGGGGACATAAGGGTCTGTTGTCCCAGGCCCCAGGTCATAGGGGCACAGAATTGGACCCTCTTTCTATTAGTATATATTAAGCCATGTGAGGCTTCTTGCCTTGGGCCTCCAAATTCTTGTCACCAGGCCTGGCTAGAATGTTCTAAAGCATGAAATTCAACATATCTATCACAGAGACAAGCAGAGAGAGTAAATAAGCCAAATTACAGGTCAGATCGGTGGAGATGTATGCATGTTATCAACGTGTTTGTTTAGAAATAAATGCAACTCTGAATAAATGCATTGAATTTGAATTGATAAGTTTAAAGCCATACTGTGGAACACCTAGAAATAAGGGCTAAACAGATGTATTAGTGCAAATGTATGACCCAAATATAATTCAAGACTAAACCAGGAATAAACAAGGACTAAGAGATTACTACAGGATAGGAATCAGTGTGCATGTTTTCTTTTTTTTTTCCAGTAATTGACATCATTCTAGGTTTTTTTTCATTGTTGGTTAATATGTGCAATTTTCCAGCAGAACAAACAGATGGATTTCCATGTTTTTGGAAGATGTGAGATTTTTCACGGATGAGATTTGGCTTGGGCTTGTGATCATTTGCTGAGATAAATTGTTTCCTTTGTGGATTGGGTTCTAATCCATCTGAATATTGGCCACGTTTGAGCTCCATTTCTGATCCAGGCTCACAGATATGCGGTTTGTGGCGTATTCTCTGATATGTTTGTACAAAGTCAGGTTCACTAAGAGCAGTGACCCACTTTCCTCTTCTCTCCAAGGAGCAAAATGAACAAAACAGATACGGCTTTCACTTTTAACAGTATTAGCAGTGAAGTGAAATCATTTGTGTCTCTTACTCAAACTACAGTACAGTACATGTGTTAGTTATGGTCAATAAAGCATATCTCACATCAAATAAAACATTCACACGCCTCATTGTATGGCATTAACATCAATAAATTTAATGCCATACTGTGGAACACTCCAGAAAAAGCAATATCATCTCCATGGAGACAAGTGAATGATGCACACTTCACCAGAAAAGTTACATAGCGCATGTTTAATTATTGAGATTGTATAACAGCTTTACAATGCATTATTACATCCCTCCATATAATTGGCCATTGCATTTCTTTAAATCTAAATGTTAAAAACCTTCAATTTCTTGGGATAGTTTATCATTTTGTAGTAAATAAATCATCTTTTTTCAAACAGCCTGCAGATGGACCGGCTGCACTTGGCCATGCTTGTAAACGCGCGCTCCAGTCAGTCAGTGGACATCTTGGCTCCGCTGTATTAGCTGCGTATTTGCTGAGTACAAGTTCTAGTTTCGAAGCCAGTGCAGCTCAGTGCCTGTAGTCGCTATGAATAATTAAAAGCCCCAGTCTTTTCCGAGAGAGAACAAATCTAAAACAATGCTTTCTTCTCTTCTCCGCTGCACACACATACACTACAATTCCCACAATCCATTGCACAATCCATGCACAGTAAAACAATAGATGCACATAGAGCTTGAATGTGGATCTAACAAGGCAGAAACTGGAAGGACAGTGAGGATCTGCAGCTTGGTAAAGAAAAGTGTCCTCTCCTTTCAGGCAAAGACATCATTATTAAGGCACGAAGATAAATCACATTCAAACTGAAATCACTATTTCAGTTGTTGCAATAAGGAAACTGCAAAAGCTGGAGCAACTTCAGTAAAAAATGCAGAACCAAAACCATGCAGTTTAGGCTTTTGACCACATGTCCTGAAAGCATGTGATTCTTGTGATAATTTCTCAGTTCACACCTCAGTGTTCTCTCAAATGTTAATAATCCAGGACATGTTAAAAATGGCAAAGTGAACTGAAAAATTGCAATCACAATGCTGTAAATGTGGAGATATTCAAAAGGCTTAGGCTATCTTTCAGGCCAGACAGGAGCTATTGGATTGGAATGTGATTACAAATTATTTAAATGGTGTAAATTATAAACATACATAATAAAATGATACCACAACTACAGGAAAATACTATCTTGGAAATAGGACTGGACAAGATTATTCCACAGTTCTTCATAAAACAACCCTGTAAATGTCTTGGTTGTGGTTGAATGGACTGTATAACCACAGACATTTAGAATTATCATCAAGATTACACCAGAAGTTAGTTTGATTTTCATTTTAATAGTCTCTTAATGCATCTTTTAAATTATTATTATTATTTTTTAGACAATGTTCAATATCTCCCACCTCTACTAAGAAAGCTTCACATAATGGCTTCCTGTAAGAACAAAAGATAAGGGAACAAAGGTGCTGACAAAATACAAATCATTAACATCAAACCAGTGGAAGGATGCTCCTATCGAAGCGTAAACACAAAACTCCACAGGCGAACGACCACACGGAGAGCAGAGATGAAAGCGTGCACTGGCCATGTAAATGAATTAGGCCTATGTGAAGTTATAAATAGCACCCGCGCAACACAGAGCCTGACAAGACAGACAAGCCCTCAGCTCACCCCCTGCCAGTCACTCTCGCCTCTCAGCTCACCCCTCTGCCCGTCGCTCTCGCCTCTCAACTCACCCCTCTGCCCGTCGCTCTCGCCTCTCGACTCACCCCTCTTCCCGTTGCTCTCGCCTCTCAACACCAAAAAATTGTGTCAGATTTCATTTTGGTTCAGGCATGTCAGAGAAAATGACAAAAAACGACTATGAATTTCCTTTATGAGTGAGATTTTGATATGGACCTTTTAATATGAAAGACAATTCGATATTGATTGTGTGGTTGGTCAGCTTGCAAGAAAAGTAATGAACAAATGATGTATGGACCTTTTATGATAGAGAATGAATGTTGTGTAAAACAAAGCTTTTTCATTATTGATTTATTTATTTTTAGTTCAACCAGTGTAAGTGTAATGGATATGGAAATAAAACGAATTCTATTGTTAGATGCAGACTTCAGATTCACTTCAGGCTCTGTATCTTAACAACTGTAAAACACACCAAGTACCATCTATAAAAATACATGGTCGTATGTATATATCATCAGATCTGAACCAGGACTTTCCCAGGCTAAACCAGGTCAACGCCATAACTAGAGTACTTCTTAAAAAGTACTAAGGAGGACAAAATGCGAACTAAATTAAGCCATAGTTTGAGAACCAATACTTGAATCCCATATAGCTTTTGCTCACACTGTAATGTTTTCCAGTCTGGAGCATGTTTATAGATAACAACACCAGACTGTGACCACCCCTTTAAGCGCTGTTTCCTTAAATAGGCCCTGTGCCTTTTCATATCTAAGTACATTAAACATTTAGTCCTTTTGAGGATGAGTTTCCCTCAGGGGTAAAGGGTGAATGAACTAAGACCTCAGTCGGAGTACCCAGAGTGACCTTGCATTACTCTGCACTATCTCCTGGACCAGAAAGTTCAAGTCATGTTATTATATCTTTTATCGGACACTATTGGACCAGTGCAGATAGGATTTCATGCAAGATAGGGATTTCATTTTCCCTTATTACAGCAGCTTCCACTTTGAGTTATCTCTTCCAAATAAGGTTTCAGTTTGCTGCAAAAAATCAGGCTCCAAGATCAGTCATTATTGACACATGAGAAGGAATATGGTATAAGATATGCCTAATTGGGGCTGCATGAGGAAACGTTCAGCTCTTTGAATGCTACTGAAGTTCAATTTATTATACTATATATTGCATTTTCCAAAAGCCTTGTGCCAGCTAATAACAAAATGGGAGGTGCTTCTCTTATTGGTCAATTACTATGAGTTTTATTGTTGTTGTTGCAAGAATATCTGAATTGTAAAGTCACAGTTAATTAAAGTTAAAGGAATTGTATTATGCATATTATATTTAGACTTTTAAGAGCTTTTATTTTGGAAAAAGGCCACACAAGGTTGTATTGTGAGTGGTTCAAGTCTCTTGTTTGTGTTTCTGATATAAATATTGAAAGTCATTTTTATCTGTAAAAAAAAAAAAAAATACAAACTCAGTTACAATTTAACAAATGACACTGCATGACAATATAAAAGTTTCAGAGGTATATAATAAATTCAATTATGGGTCAATGAAAAGCCTATGAAAAAAAGAATGGGACCATTTTACCATCAGAATCCAAGAGATGGGTAGGACTAGAAATCTGTGCATTTACATAAAGTGTGAGATGCTGATCCTACCACTCTTTTTTAATATAAAAAAATCATTTGTTACTAAGGCTTTGATATTGCAAAGATACAGGTGTTGTTAACTGTGCAGCCCTCCAGGTAATTCAAGTGAAAAAGCATGATAGTATCGAGACAGTACATTTACATAGTATTACATGTGTCTCTCAGAAGTGTGTCAATATACGGTGTGCGTCTACAGAGACTGAGAATGGAGGTCAAAATTCAATTTCCTGCTCCCTTGTTGAATCGGTGGTACAGTCATGCGTAAAGAGCAGTGTGACATTGCATCAGTTAAGGCCTCCGGAGAGAGAGGGTCCCGCTGAGGGGGTCCCGCTGAGGCTAAGGCAGGTGGTGCAGAGGTGTGTGCTGGGACATCTGGTGGGCCATTTCAAATGACAGTACAACACTCTATAGAAGGTAACAGGGCAGCAAGATTAATTTAAATTTAATCGAAATCGCAAAGGCTGCAATTTAACTGAATAAAACATACCCTAACCTGTCTTATTCTGCATAAAAACTGTTCTGAAACATGTTCTGAAATACGGGATTCTTGTATTAGTTGGTCAGTTATTAGGCCTGAGTGTCAGAAACATGCGAAGGGCCTATTAGTATCGTAAGGCCTTGCTAAACACTGACGGAAAGTGAAGTCAATGACAACCACACCCCATGTCCCATCATGTTCCCATGGCAACAAGCCGGATATCTGCCCTCGCCAAAGGGACATCCCGACAAAAACTTTGTACCAAATTTGGCACACAGATGCAACATGGTGACAGGCGAGGGCCAATCACTGCAGCTTGCGCCTATATTTTATATTTCTTTCTGGACATGTTTCACAAGTCCTTCAGCTCTAGAAAGTATGAATGCAAAGCTGCAGCTAACCATTTAAACAGTTAACTGGTCAGCGATTATTTTTGCAATTAGTCAACGATTATTTCTAGTGTACATTGTAATTTTAGATTTTACTTGCTGTATTTCTTATAAAAGGTTTTCTGTTGTTTCGGTTTTGGTGTTATAAGGGTTTAGGGTTCGTATACCCAAGTTATATGAGAAATGTTGGCCAGTTGACTGAATTCAATCTCATTTTGCCCTTATTTTTTTGTAGACTATTGACGCTTAAAAGAGGAATAGGAGCAAAGAAGCAGAAATTCAGGTAAACTACAAAAACACTGCAGCCATCGTGAGCAGTCATATTTGTTTCGATACAAATGGAATATGCATTTCTCTGATTGGTTAAAGTGCCTGTCAATCCTGCCCATCTCTGGGAGATAAGCCCAGGGTACTGACTATATATCTTTCTATCGTATAAGGAAAGTGGCCCGGCAACTAATATCGTAGTGTGGTTGAATAAATATAGCAACATTTTACAGGAATACAGTGACATCATGCTGACTAAACCAGCCGTACCTGCAGGCCGAGGGGCTTCCAGCGCACGTTCCGGAGCAGCGCGGGGGTGGAGCTGAGCGTGTTCTGGGGTCTTTTCTTTAGAGTGAGGATGACTCCGCATGGGTCTTCTCTCAGAGCGTTCACCAGGTTCTTCAACTGCCAGCCCACCTGAGGACACAGAGAGGCAGAGGTTTAATAAGATGTACTAAAACAGACTGAACAATGAAGACATACAATACAGCGCCATATGTACAAGATATGCCTCCTGCTTATAAGAATGCACAGATGCTTGGAGAGTGCATAGGCAGTAAGCAATAATAGATGTTATAGGTAGTTTATTTAATTAAAACGATTTTAACATGGTAAACAAAATCTGCACAACAGGAGCCCTAAACATTTATGTCAAAACTTGTATTGTAACTCAGTAGGTTAAACTAGCTTGTTGGATTGGTGCTCCGTGATCATATATTATATTAAATCTCGGGTCCCTGAGTTCATTCTTGTTTTCTTCTATAAAGTATTTTATTTACTGTAAACCCAGAACTAAGACCCGTAAGCAACACTAGGGCTGACTGTGCTTTGGCTGTCCACCCCAGTTTCACTTCGGTGTCTGAAAAAAAACTGCAAGCAAGTCATCTTTTTTTAACTACATCTACCACTACTTTCATCTTTCAAACTAGTACAGTTTATACGCTGTTAGTACAACTCCAGTTTGCGCAAATCTGCAGTGTCGGCCATATTGGTGTAAAGAGCCAGGGAAGCATAGCGCTGACTGCATGGTTTCCCTGCTGTTTTGAACTGTCACAAACTCATAGGACTCATCATATGCTCTGGTTTCTTCTACAGTAGAAGTCCACAGAGACCCACCACACACAGATAGAGGATAGAGCATTGACCCTATTCTTGACATAATGATGAGCAGCCAGTGTGGGCCCATTCACTTTGTCCCAGTTCAAACTCGAGACCCCAGAAGAGCCACAGGGAGGGCACACAAGGACACAACTGTAGTCATTTATTTTGGATATGATTCTCTGACTTGGATTTGTTACGGTTCAGTTCTGTGGGGAACTGTCCCATGACTGTGGATCAATATACAATAGTAGGGGAGGGATGCAAAGAAAAATATGGCTGTCATGCTTTTTGTTTTCAATTCGCTAAAGAGACAGTTTGGAAACAGAATAGAATAAACTGTTGAATCAATGCCTTACAAAAAGATCTTAAGAGTAAGACGTTTTCAGGTTCTATTCCCAGGCTATGTAAAGCATTGAATGGAAACTATGTGTCTCTGGTCTCCCTGTTAGCAAATTAGGTATTAACGCTAACATAACTACTATAGATATTCTGCCATGTTAGGCATATCAAAAAACTCACTTTGCTAAGTATTTTCCAGACATAATAAAACAATAAAAATAAAAAAAATGACACTGTACAAAACTTGATGGGTCCAGTAAGACAATACATTATTCAAATAAATAAAATTAAAGTGATTTTACATGATTTGCCAGTTGAAATGATTACCACTATCAATTTCTTTTCACACAGGGGGTCCTGAGTTGGTTGAATACTTTTTTGCTGGCTAACTTGAAAAGTTTGTGAGCCCCTGGAATAAGCTATGGGAGGTAACCTATTTGATCTTACATTTTTTACTTTTTAGCCAATAATGTAAAGAAGTTATATATATTGACACTGTATAACTTCAGTGTTTATCTGTTACAGTATCGCCCCACAAAGCCAGTCTAATTAGGCCAGTTTAAAATGATTGTGTTAGGCAAATATGCAAAAAGCAAAAGGAGGCGACCAAAATAATACAGGAGCCTAAACTGCTGCTCAAGATGTTTTTCAGTCCCCAAGAGTCTTCATTATTTTCCCAGATGCTATTACCTCCATATAATTATCTTGTCTCTTCAAACAATCACTTTGCTATTTGAGCAAAAATCCACACTTATGTTTTTTTTGTTTTTTTTTACTTCAGTGGAAACTCTGTCCTGTTTTGAAGTTGGACTCAAACACAAACCTCATGAATAGACATGAAGGCAGCGCTGCAGCTAAGTACGTCGGATAAGGCTGTAATGATTTTGTAATGTAATAGAATTTGTTTTTTCAATCTCTTTACTAATCTATTTTTAAATGTGGCAGCTGGTGAGTAAACATATCCACAGTGTTGCAGGATTTTCTAGATGTTTTCTGCTTTATAACAAAATAAAATGTTGAAATAATAACACGTAACGCTTTTTTTCTTTTTTTTTTTAGATACATTAAGTCTGTTTCATCGTGAAGATGGCATTTTTATTCAACTTGGCTGTGCACGATTTTTGCCTATGTAGTTCAGCAATATTTGTTTTTCCCTCGTACAGACGGATTATAAAAACAGCTCTTAAGGTCAAAATGAGACCGCTGTGTGCTGTCTGCATTTAATTATATGGTTTTCATCTTTTGATAACCAAGAAGTGCACTGTTAGTACCCTAGCAATTGTTATCTTTGCTGTAAGGACAAAACTCTGGTTGTGAAAAGTGCTTATAAACTCATCATGGTGAATAATTAGGATGCTATGAATAAGTTAGGTAAGTATGGAATAACATTGAAACACTGGAAATGATTAAAACTGAACTAGTCCTTTTTAAGACAGAAATCAGGTTTAGTGCCTTTAAAGAATACTGCTGCACATATTTAGTGGGTTTTAAAATTACAGTGAAGTGTCTTGCTCAAGGATACAGCATCTTGGTAACAAAGAGTACCTGAGGATTACCCAACACTGCACAAAAGATAAAGCTAAGTTATTCATTAGGGAAGTAGACATTTTAAAACTAAACATCTTGGCCAGTTAATGAACCAGGGACGAACAGTGAGGAGCCAATCATATCAAACTCAAAAGGTTTTGTGCCAAGCGGGCTATAATCTGCTGCAGCTCCAAACTTCATTAGCCCACATAGAGACACAATCACAGTCACAGAGCACAGAGGAGGAAGAGCGCACTTGCATCTATAATCACATTTATTTGAACACAAAAAGTATGGATGAAATGTATGCATCATATTAAAAGGTCCACTGTGTCATTTTTCCGGTGTCCATAATCCGACTGTGAAAGTATAATACGTAATATTCCAAAGAGATTCATAACATTAAATACTTCGATTTCTTCTGTCACTAGTGTTTTTTTTATTGCCACCATAGACTGCATAAAGAACGTCATCCATAACGTTCGGCTAAAGTCAAATGAAGCTTATTGAAACTAGCAGTTATAGCCTGCACCGATGGCGTAGCAGGGAGCTGGCGCTTAGCAACGCTGTCAATCAAACCTGTTGCTAAGTCTAGTGGGAGTGACCTCGGGGAAAGAAGGCACCTAATTTTCTGTTAATAATTTTTATATCTTGATTTGTGGAAACAATAGCAAATTAAAATACCAGGATCATATAGAGCTGGTTAATACGAACATTGTAAAACTAAAATGACAGTTATGGAGCGATGGGTTTTTCAATAGAAAGTGAATTGGAACCAGAGTCGATGGAGCCAGAAGTGCACCCATGCTCACTTCCAATTTGGAATGTGGCTGTTAGCAGGTTAGCTTTGTCCATTTTAAATATACAGTCTCTAGTTACCATCCAAGCAGTCAAAGTATGTCAAAGTATGTCAAAGTATGACAAACACGGGTATGATTGAATACAAGTACTTATTATCAGAAATGAAAATATTTAGGTGAAAGCTAATAAATGTTCTGAGGCTCACCACTGTCTGGTGATTAACCTGGATCACTTCGTCACCTGCGTGGATCTTCTTGCACTGGTCGGCTGGAGACTGAGGAGAGAGAAGAGGATAGTTAAAAAGAAAAGAAAAGAAAATACCGATACTTTGAAAGAGGTAAACGGGTGAAAAGAGACAGAAACACAAAAGGGAGAGAAGGAGAGAGACACAGAGAGAGGTGGGTAAAGAGATAGAAGGGAAGAGTGGAGCAGATAGAGGGAGAAAGACAGACACTATTTGAAAGACAGCAACATGTAGAAAGAGAGACAGAGAAACAGAGTGAAGGAGAAAGCGAGAGAAAGAGGGAGAGAGGACGCTGGAAAAATATAAAAAGAGGTAAGAGAGAAAAAGAGGGAGAAGGATGAGAGAGAGAGGGTTGAGAGAAAAGAAAGGGGAACGGGAGAGAGAGGAATAGAGACTAAGAGAGAGTTAGGGCAGAGTGAGAGATAAAGGGAGAGATGTACAGAAAAAGAGAGTGAATAGGGGAAAGAGAGAGAGAAGCAGATATTTGAGGACACAGGAGATGGTTTTATCACAGTATAAGTATCAAATACCTACTACTAAATACCAAGAGTCACGTTTCTGTAAAACTGAAAGAGAAACTCACGTTCTCTGTGGTGCCGGTGATGACATGGAGTCCGTCGTATGTGGATTTGATGTACATCCCCTGAATCACAAGAACAAGGAGGAAGACGTGTAAAGAAGTTACTTAAGGTTATTTCTTTGTTTTGAGTCCAACTATTTAATATTTTGTAGGAGTTTGTCTGTGTCATACCAGGCCTTCGTTGGGTAAGATGCTGGTGAGATGGACCACCTCCAGATGGGCCGACTGAGACACCAGGGAGTCCGACGAGAGGGAGATGATGTGGTCGCATATCCCTGCTAAGGTTTTACACTGCAGAAGGAGAGAGATGGAGGGATGGAGGAGGGGGAGAGAGAGGAAGAGAGATGAAAATGGGGTGGGTGAGAGAATCAGAGAAAGATGAGGGTGAGGGAAGAGAGACAAAGTGATGAAGAGGGAGAAAGAAGGTCAAAAAGAGAGAAAAAGAAAGGAGTGCGAGAGAAAAGGGGAGTTGAGAGAGAGAAAGAAACAGTAAGAGGAGAGAGGTAAAAGGCAAAGAAGGGAGGAGAGAGGGAGTGGGGTGGGGAAGATAGAAAAGGATGAGAGAGGAGGCATGTGAGAGAGAAACAGAGAACGGCAATGTGAGGATAGAGAGAAAGAAAAAACGTTACAGGAAAAAAAGAGGGCAAGGCGGTGAAGAAAGAGAGAGGGGGAGAGATGCAGGGAAAAGAAAGATAAAGTTATTGTGATTGAATTCTGGTCCTAGGGGTTGTTTTGACCTGAGCTGTATGAGGTGAAAAATAAAATCATGTCTTCAGATTGGCCCACTTTCCCATCAGTCCCTCTGTCTCCCGTCAGAGCCTCAGTCTGGACCCCCGGGCTCAGACGGGGCAGAGACAGACCATGAGCCCTCGAGTACTACTGTGACATTTAATAACATCTGAATACAACTTGGACTCTGATTGTGGTAAAGTGTACACAGCTATAAGGGACGTTTTATCACTCATGTAAACGGAATATGATCTGACATAATGAAGATGGCCAATAAAATGGTTACTACTATTACTTCTACTACTATTACTATTACTACTACAACCAATGGTGGAAGAAGTACTCAGTTTTGTTAAAAAAGTACAGATACAGGAGCACATATTTTTGAAGTATTATAAAGCTTCAGATGTACTGATTTTGATAAAGATTTGTGCTGCATTTTGTTAACAGAAATAACCGAATTGATTTTTTTTTTTCCCACAACTGATTACTACTAACACTGATACTGCACACTCATCATGGTTCCTACTACAATCTAATCATGGTTCACTCATCACGGTTCCTACTACAATCTAAGGACAATAGGTATTATTCCCGCAATTACCACTGGCACACTAGCACAGCAACATTACTTGTTCAAACGTGTTCAGTATTTCTTGATTTAAAACTATAACAGTGTTAATATTACTACTACTACTACTACTGCTGCTGCTACTATTATTACTACTACTACTACTACTACTACTGCTACTATTATTACTACTGCTGCTACTACTACTACTACTATTACTACTACTATTACTACTGTTGTTACTACTACTACTACTACTACTACTACTATTATACTACTTACTGACTACTACTACAACTACTACTATACTTACTACTACTAGTACTATTATTACTACTAGTATTTACTTCTACCACTACTACTACTACTATTACTACTACTGCTACTATTATTACTACTGTTACTACTACTACTGCTATTACTCCTACTACTATTAAAACTACTGATACTACTACTGCTGCTACTACTACTACTATTATTACTACTAACACTACTACTACTATTACCACTAACACTACTACTACTATTACTGTTATTACTACTACTACTATCACTACTACTACTACTACTACTACTACTACTGCTATTACAACACATTTCTTCTTGTCAAATAAATCACTCCTGACACATCACAGACACTCACTCGTTCACACTGAGGATGTAATGGTACTTCTGCCCGTATCATTCTGGAGGTTTTGCACCGAAGAAAATTCACCAAATTAAAGCCTGGTTTCGCTTTGCCTTTGTGCCAAATAAACCCTGACTGTTTTCAGGCAATTTGTGGTTAGCTACGCGTGCCAGTTAATTTATACAAGCGCATCTAATCTTGAGTGACTGGAGCAGGCTCGGTTATCAAATCAAATGGGATATAGGAGTCAAAGTGTGCTTGTTGGAAAATATGCAATCCACTCTATATTTCATAACACTGCATAGACAAGCTAACATGCACGGCTTGGTCTACACATGCACCACTGAACCCTGCAACAAATAATCTTCTGATTTTGATCTTAATGAGTAATTACTGGATTAGAGGTAGCAGGATAGCAAAAGGCGCCTGCATGTATAGAGAATTAGCACGCAAACTAAAACTGATCTGCAACCTCTATCTCACAGGGTAGTTTTGTGTCCTGTTTCATTCATACATCTCCTCTGTGGTTCTAATAGTAAATTGTGAAATCTACAATTAGGTAATGTATAGCTCACTGTAAACTACAACAATGCCAGGTTTCAGATTACATCACAATATTCTATAGGGCAATAATATTTAATACAAATGGGGGCTGTTAAAATGAATAGTGTTCAAATGCAGACTGTATTTGTAATATAGTGAGTTCTTGGGTCTAGTCAGATTCATTTGTGAATTTACCTTTTGGATATTTCATGGTACAGTATGATGTAATTGACAGGGAAAACTGGCTGTTGCCCCCCAGCATGACATCATCACATTCTCGCATCTGAAAACTACCAGTAATACCATTAATATTTAATACAAATGGGAGCAGCTAAAATGCATATTGTTAATGTTCAGATTTTTGTTGAAATGGTGAGGGTCAATAGAAATGATGTCACTAGTTCTCAAATATATAGGAAAAACTGTCTCTTAACCCCATCTGGGAGAATGACATCATCACATTTGAGAATTTGAAACCATTATGTGTCTATGGGGTCTTGCTGTAAATCTGTCTACACTGTAGTTTAGACTATTACAAACATGTCTGGAAATGCATGAGATTTTTGAGCTAGATCACATGAAAATGCAGTATTCAACATTATATTGTCAAAATCTATATATGTATTATATATTTTATGATGATTATTTATGTTTTGATTTGTTTGTATTGTGATTTTAATGGCTTTCCTATTCTGTAAAGCCTTTGGAATTACTAGGTGTACAAATTGTGACATACAAATAAACTTGCCTTGCCTTGCCTTCTGGAAACTATGAAGTAAGCCTGGTGCACTGTTAGGATGCCATTTAAAATTAACTAGTGCTGTAAGACATTTTTCAGAAATTAAAAATAAATTAGGTACAGCGTCTCTAACTGTGGCATCTCAACTATACTCAGCCTTGGAATAGCCTGTTTTACACCAACATGTGTAATTGCAGTACAAAGTTCTACCAATGGCAATTTGGGACAATTCCCTGATCTTAAAATTGCAGCCTTTGATTTGACTGAGCGCTGAGCCTTGATTTTCTCATTTAAATCCCAATATTATTTACCTGGAACTAGCACAAATAAGGTAACTCAATTTTGTACACAGGCCTAAACTCTCCCTCTTAAAACGGCATCTGTTTTAGCCCAGGAGAATCTAACTGCAGATTTCCAGAGGTTAAACTTGCGGTTTTGCTTCAGGCTGCGATTGAAGAGCAGTCAAACAGAAAGGCGGACAGAGGATGCTGCCAAATGGATTAAACCTGATTCACCATCACAGACGCAGCCCTCCTCTCATCTCACACTTTCCTCTCCTCCACACACAGGCCGGGATCACTCTACTCTGCTAATTCTAAATCATATGTGAGAGTCACAGCTAGAGTCACACATTAGAATAGTGCACTGTTGGATAGTTATACATTTGAATCAGAAACAAGTGGCCTTCCTTAATTTGTCTCTTATATTCTTTTTAACAAGTGCATTTGAGTGTGAAAAATATGCCATATAAACTGTAAGACTGCCACTGTTTTTATCAGTGTCTGATATTATTATTTGCTGTTAGTAAAAAGAAAAAAAAATAATTTGGAAGTTGCTTCATTAGACAAATTTGGCCACTATATGTTTTTTTTTTTTTCTTTCAAGAAATTATTTTAAACCTAAGCTTCATCGACTAATGAAAGAACATCAAGCCATATTACTTGACAGATAATGGTAATTTACAACTTACTGTGGATCATAGTTTGGATATTTGTTTAGAATTGGATATCAGTGAATCCCCCATGAGTTTTATTAATTCAGTGCAAGCTATAGAATCTAGTATAGCCCGAATGCAAACCTGATCTAGATGGAGCAGAATTAGGAAAAAGGGGGAAACACGCAAGTAGGACAGTTGTTATGTAATGCCTGTGATCCTTATGCATGCGTGGCCTCCTCACTCTCTCCACGCTCCATCAGCCGCACAGATCCTGCACTGATCTGATCTCTGTCCAAACGACTGCTGCAGGCTGTTGTCTACAGGAGCAATCTGCATTATTGAACACAGGCCCATAAACTATATGAGGAAAACACAAATGTGCTACTATCACACAAGGCACTCACAACAAGCACGCAAGTACTGCAAATACTACAAATGTTATTACCACTACTACTACTACTGCTGCTGCTATTACTACTACTACTGCTGCTGCTGCTGCTGCTATTACTACTACTACTACTGCTGCTGCTGCTACTACTACTACTACTACTACTACTACTACTACTACTACTACTACTACTACTACTACTAACCACTACTACTACTACTGCTGCTACTACTGCTACGACTACTACTACTACTACTACTACTACTACTGCTACTGCTACTATTGCTGCTACTACTGCTACTCCTACTGCAGCTATTACCTCTACTACTACCACTGCCGCTACTACTACTGCTGCTGCTACTACTACTACTACTACTACTACTACTACCACTGCTGCTGCTACTATTGCTACTACTACTACTACTACTACTACTACTACTACCACTGATGCTACTACTACTGCAACTACAACTACTACTACTACTACTACTACTGCTGCTGTTCTGCTTCTACTGCTACAGCTGCTGCTGCTACTCCTGCTGCGGCTACTACCTCTACTTCTACCACTACTACTACTGCTATAAGTACTACTGCTGCTACAAGTAACTACTGCTTCTTCTGCTACTACTACTGCTGCTGCTGCTACTACTACTGCTAATACTACTACTGCTACTGCTACTACTACTACCATTACTACCACCACTACTACTATAACTACTACCATTACTGAAAAAATTCACAAACAAGGAACTTTGGCGGTATGGTGGAACATAAAACAATGAATAATAATAGTGACTATGACGTGTTTAAGTGGGAAGGTCGATGTGGGAAAGGTAAAATTCTGTTTGTTTGCATATTTCTGAGATTGCTGGTTCTAGGGCCTAGTCACTGGATCAAGTTAAGCATTTGTAGATGAAAATGCCATGTAACCAACGGGGAAAACGTGCTCCTCCCTCCCATCTGGTAGTATGACATCAGCATATTCTGAAATATGAATGACACCAAAAGTACACCCTATAGCTATTTTTTTAAATGGCTTATTAATAATATCAATTTCCTAATAGTTGAATAGAAATAGAGTGTTTTGAATGTGTCGGTTCTGCTTCTGTCAAACATCATCTGAATATAGGCCTTACTTTTCCTCTTTTATCCCATGACTTATTTTAAATGACCTAGTTCTATATTTACATTTGATATAGCGCTGCCTGCGTGTCATTTTTGTCTCAAACATAGTAAATAAACATCTAAAAACAAGTCCCTCCCCGGTGTCCTGGTTTTACACCTCCTCCTCCCACGGACCACTCCTGTTCCTGTGTAGATTCAGTGTGACAGACTCCGCTGCTCTGTCTGTGCACACATGTTCAAAGCACAGCATGTCAGCTGTGGACTACAAACAGCTATATTACAACTATAGACAACCTGAACCTCTAGAGTTGAATTTTTAGAAGATATTCATGAGGAAAAGGAAACCACTGTATTTAGCGCCTTCTTTTAAGTTGATCATTTGTTATAATGCATTAAACTGCACTGTACAACAAAATTACGTAGATCAGATCGGCGATTAATCACGATGATATGATGATATGACCAAAAAGGACAATTTGATGTTTATGACCGTATCACCAGCCCTCCTTGAACAGCAGAGGCAGCAGCCCCTCATCTAACAGTGCAGCTGTCAGGCCTGATCAGAGCCTGCTCACTGGGCTTCACATGTAGAACCAGACGAGCCACTATCAAACAGGAAGCAGATACTCACCGATGCACAACCCACTCCCCTCACTCACACGGGAAAATACTGTACTCTGGCAAAGAAGAAGGAGACGAGGTATCCCTGTCCTGGCTGTAGCTACAAGGTTATATGTGAATTTACATCTAATACATGACACTCTTTAGTCCATGTTTAGTCTTGGTTAAGTCTTGTAAGCATTGGTTAATCAATCATAATGCTTTCAGGACAAATCGCTTTACCTCTACTCACCCACACCACACCAGTGCACGCATAAATTGGGGGTGAGGTGGGTTAAGTGTCTTGCCCAAGGACACAATGACAGCATTCATCTGTGGGAGCTGGAGTCGTACTGCCATCAAAAGTGGACTTAGAACCAGCAACCTTCGAATCAGTGGGCAAACATTAGTGCCTGTCTAGATCAGGTGTAGAACCAGGACATATCCTTCTTTTTTTCTCCAGTACAGTCTTTACTCCACTGTAGCCCTTGTTTAATATTGGTTTAGAAAAAGATTTGGTTTATCAACAACTTAACTATAGAAGCTCTCTCACACTTTATACACACTTTTTAGCATTTTATAACCATCTGTAACACATAAAAGAGAGCATACCTGTGAGTATGGACTTTAAGTAATGATGCTAAAGTGTACTGCTTGGCTTAAAAATGATGAAACATACTTTAAATAATACAACCCTCAACACAAAGTTTGTCCAATTGTATTCAGTTAATCCAATGCACAGGGGTCACAGAGGCGAGCCACTGTAATTCTGATCAAACTGACTCAGGAACTCACTTGTAGTAATAGTAGTAGTAGTAGTAGTAAAATTCTTGGCCTGTCACAATACTTAATAACTTATCATTCAATATATTATAAATGTAACAATAATTTTTGGGATCAATATTTATCGTGGATACTTTTTCTTTGTAGTAGTGGTATTTTTATTTTTAGTAGTATTTTGTTCTGCAATGTGATAAGAGTTGAACTGTTGAAACTAACGACTTAAGTGTTGCAATCTGCTTATAATTTATACAGCTCAACAATATTTAACAATACTGTACATTTAGAATTTTTTTTTTTTTTTGTGAATAATTCTGCCTTATGGTTTGATTTCAGTATTATCATTTATCATCTATATTGACTTATGCAATATATCGCACTTCAAAATTTGTTGGACAGGCGTATAAAATCCACCCAAATACCATGAAGTACTACTTTGTATTACTTTGTATGGATAGGCCCATGATGTTTACAGTGTCTGGTTGTACCTCTGATCTACACTTCATGTACTCCTTGGATTACTGTAATTGTTGTATCATAATCCTGGTTTATTCCTGTTTGTCATGTAAACAGCCAGCATATAGAGATTATGTGTAGAGGTGACAAAAAAGCCACTTACCACATGTAGGATTTTGTTCTCGGTTTCATACACAGTGCAATCCTGCGTGAGAGAGAAGGAAGAGAAGAGACACGACGTCAGGCAGTGGAATACATTTCATCAAACATCCGCCAAAAGCTCAAATAACTCTGGCTTCCAAAAATAAAACTGGAAATGAGAGATTTCAGAAAGCAGAACTGAAAAAAGTAAGTGTCTTTTTTAGCATAAAGGAGTGGGTCTCTTTTTTCATCCTGTTGCAGTATACAGTATTCTTAGTACATTCCTGGTTATAAAGCAGGTTGAATGGGGAAAGGTTCGCACAAAATCCTTCAAATCAAGACGAAATCATTTGCTCAAAACCCGTGATTACTGTAACTTGAGTTAGTCCTTGTTACTTGAAACAGTTTCGTCCTGATTTAGTCCATGTTTAGTCCTGGTTTAGGTCTGATATAGTTTTTGTTATGTCTTGATTTGATCCTGGTTTGGATTTAGTTTCATCCTGGTTCTTGCTCTACTAAAATCCATGTTAGATCCTTGTTTAGACCTGGTAGACTTGGATTTAATCCTGATTTAGATCTAGTGTAGACCAAGATTTGTCCCGGGTCTGTCCTTGCTTAGTTCAATTACAAGAGAATGGTGTATATTTCAATTTTTTCCAATTTTTTTTATTTTTTGTCATCCATCAAGGTAAGTACAAAAGACAGTTATTTCACAGGTTTTAAAAGCACATGCATACTCTGTTTCTGTCTATTTGATTCAATGCTATAATGTAATAGTAGTTTTTTGCAATTACACTAATATCATTTGAACTCGACAGACAAGGCCATGGATTGACCGGCCACAGACCTCTGCTGCCTGGAGCTGCCACATGCCCGTGTTATTCACCCGATAGTGGAGAGCTCTTAATCTATTTCTGGGAATGAGGCCCATTGAATACAGCAGATGTGCACGGGAGCAGCTAATTCATTGGTTTGATGCATTTGTGAAGGGAGAGCTGACAGTCCTGACACTACTGCTGCTGCCACTTTTGTTTCCCCCATTACGGACTGGATGATGGGCCATTGTGGATCATCGGTGGGTCCCTTTTCCAGATCTGGGGGTCTTTGATGGAGTGGGTGGGAGTTATCAGCACTAAAACAGGATGCACTCTTGGAATGACTACATACTAGAGCTATAATAGAGAGTGAAAGAGCAGTCGTACCATAAGGCTGTCAATGTTTAAATAAAATACACACATACACATCTGAACATGGGATCAGCATGAGCTACAAAATATGGCCAGTTAATAACAATATCGACCTTAAAATAGGTTGTCTGTGGTGTTAGGAATAAGAAAAAAGTTTTAGAATGTATTCACTTGGCTTGGCTTTTTGACAAATCATCCAGTTGCTTTTTTTTTTTTTTTTTTTGTAAGGCTGCTTTATTTATGTTGTAAAGTAAATTATTTATATTGCAAGAGCGTATAGCTGGGTTGGGGTCCCATTCTGAGTTAGTACATTTTTCTCTGCTTGTTCGGTGCCATTAGATGTGCGACAAACTGCTTTTAGTCAAGCTACATGGACAAATGTTCCACTATACAGTATTCTATAGAGACGCACCCCAGTCCAGACCAATAGTATTGATGAGCTCAGTCTATATCCTCATGCTACCAAAACAAACTGTGACCTCAGTTAGAACGGGCAAAGATGCGCTCTATAATCAATACGGCATGTTGGGTTATCTATTGTCCTTAGACACTCACTGGTTCTGAAAAACAACTAAACACTTTGAAATGTGTTGTGTGATAAGTGTCTCAGACTATAGTTCAGATTGGAGTCATGACCTGAGACCACATTAGGGCCCAGACTACAGTCCAACACCACAGTCCAGACTAGTCCAGACTATAGTCTAGGCCAGACATGGGCAAACCACATCCCAGGGCCCTTTGGGTTTATTAATCCGGCCTGCTGAACGTGATCAAATTATATTAAAATAGGCAAGAGTAAACCTTGTTCAAACGTTTTCTGCTGTGTTTATTTAATTGAAATTGTATAAATTAATTATTCATTTAATTAATGCATTTGGAAAACAATTTGTACAATGAACCTTGCATATTCATGCTTTGCAACATGTTACAAGCCAAATCTCTAATGTTATATTTACATATATACATATACATATAAATATACACAGATTCATGCCAGAATCGAGACCAGACCAGAGTCCAAAACAGAATCTAGACCAGATCAGAATCCAGACGAGAGGGTCCGTTCACACTTGCACAATACCACATCAAAATTAGGACTAAACTAGGATTAGAACAGAGCCAAACCAAGTCCACATTGGAACCAGAGTCTAGACTATCTGAGTGTACATATATAGAGATATATAGAGATATATAGAGAGGAGAAACCATACATACATATTTTGTCAACATGTACAGAGGATTTTTTAAAATAGTTAAAATTCTACATTTACCATAACATTACTTCACTCAGTGTTTACTAGACTGAAGATGTGATACTCACCTGTTGTACAATGGTGGTTAATTCTAGACAAAGCTGCACAATGTTGTTCTTCAGTAATGAGTACTCGGTCACACTGGCAAATGGAGACCTGCAATGACAAATAAATCAAAAAAAGAAGTTTAACATAACCCAGTTTCAGATGTGCTGTTAGACTAAAGGTTTTTTGCTTTTTGTTTTTTTTTTTTACACAGGGACAAAAAGTGAATCACAGCCCAATTTGACAAAGATAGAAGCAGACATACTATTGTGCATTGAACTGTGAGTAACCCATGTACCCAACCTAAACACCACAATAAAAATGCTATCAGTATAACTGGACATTCATTTTATAAAAAGGGAGTATTAATATAATTTGCATATATATATATATAAAAAAAAGGCCAAAATAACGAACTAATAACTTTAAAGATGCACCATGTAACATTTCTGGTGTAAGGTTCCATGGGGATGTTATCGCTTCAGTGCCTGGATACATAATGGCATTTAACTTAAAAACAAATCTCCATGAAAACACCAGGCAATGCTACCAGACCAAGTTACAGGTCAGATTTGTGTTGAGAAGTGTTTCCCCTAAAATATGTGTATTGACAGCAAGAGTTTAATGCCATACTGTGAAACATTCCAGACTAAATAGTAACAAGCCTGCAGACCCCTCAGCAGAGAAGGTACATATAGCACCTTCAAAGTAGTCATATTTTATCAAGATGCGTGCAGATTTGGTAGCATTACATATGTCTGGATACACTACGCATTTCTAGCATACTTTTTCAAAATATAACCTTCTTCTATCAGCACATTCTTCTACAATCTCTAGGTCTAAAATAGTTAAAGATAAAAAGCAGATAAAAATACAGTGGACATTAGACTAACCCATTAAGGCCACAGAAAATTGCCTTTAACACATTTCTAAGACCAGTTCTCACTTCAGTAGCGCTCTTGCTAATAGTGTAAAAGTTATTATTTCAAACAGCCACAGACTTTCAGCTTCTCTTCCAATTTGCTTTTATTACACTTAGACATGTGGCCCAAAATCCTATTCCCACCAAAGTGAATGAGTACGAGCAGTGCATATAATAAAAAGCCGGTCTGTGTAGCGGATTACATTTGTTATATTAAGGCTTTATTTTGTTTTGGCCTGTAAAGTGTGATTTAGTGCGACTGCTGTAAGAGAGACCAGTAAAAGCCATTTGTTGTTACTCTTAAAACCCTGATAGAGACGAGCAACAATATTTAATTTAGGGCTGAAGCCTCTGCACAATATTTCTTAAGTGCTGCACTGTTTTATCGCATGTACGTAACTTTCTGTTCCATCAGCAGATCTAAATGTGGAACTGCTTTTAAGTTTAATTTTGTATAGACAGTTAGACAGTCCTCTGAGAGTATGACATTTGGTCCATTAGGTAGAAAGATTCCTGTGTAATTCCAGCCTACAAATGGACCTGTCACTATAACAAAATTTGATATATGTATGTATATATATATGTACACACATATATACACACACACACACACACATATATATATATATATATATATATATATATATAAAATCTCCCTCCTCACCCTCCGCGGGTGGTCTTTATCCCCTCTTTTCCACGCTCGCGACCTTGAGGGTTCTGCGCAGTATCTTATTTTTTATATATATATATATATATATATATATATATATATATATATATATATATATATATATATATATATATATATATATATATATATATATATATATATGTATATATATTGCGACAGAGGAATATTGCGATAAATGATAATATTGAAACTACTTTATGGCACTAATTAAGATTTAAATAATGCAAGATAGCCCCAGTAAAAAATGTTTAATAGACTGTTTCATTAAAAGACACGAGCTGCAACAGATAAATCTACCACTAATTAGCCATAAAACGGACTGATCCCACCCCTCCGCAGCTCAAATCTTATCATATTACAATAAAAATACCCCAAATCTTCCCAATTTTGCTAAGAAAAAGTACTTAAGATAAATATTGAGGCCCAACATATAGTGTCCCAGCTTTCATATATTAAACGATATTATAAGTCGATATAGTAATTATTGTGACAGACCTACCTACAAATGCATAACATATTCTTTAATACAACTGCCTGCATCAGTGTTATAGGTTCAGATTCCAAATATGTGTCAAATATATTTTCAAATTCCTGTTCAATAAAAAATATGTAACTTTACTGTACATGTAAAAGTTAGCAAATAAGTAACTTCTGCAAAATATAATTCTACGTACAGATGTGGCCCAGCTTCAAACACTGGATTTAAGTGAAACAAACTATACAAATTTCAAATATTAATTGGATATTTGGCCTGCCAAAAGAGCACTCAGTGCATCACTAAATTGACTTCAATATTAACCTTCTCCAAATACAAACTGATAAAGCTGTATAATTATATGTAGTTGCAGCGGTGTCAAATCAGCAAATAACTGTTGCCCTTATGTTTACTAGTTTGAGTCATTACCTGCTTGAATTCTTTGTCAACTGGCCAAAAGTGTTTAAGAGGGTTGTATTCAGTAATGAAATCTATTATTAGTTAAGTCCAATGAACAACCCCAAGGTGTGAATTGTCTTGACATACTGCCACACAATCCAACAATTAAACACTAAACCAGGAAAGAAGACTGCCTCCAAGTTTGTGTACCTGTCAAGCCATGCCAGCAGGTTTTTGGCTGCCCCGATGAGGTCTACCACAGAGGTGAGAAAGTCGTTGGGTAATCGCCTGGATGCTCTCCCATCATAGTGCCCGCCCCTCCGCCGCCCCAGGATGAAGTTCTGCAGGTTTTTGGCTGAGGCGTTCAGTTTGTGTGACAAGGTACGAAGGTTCTCAGTTTCCAGGCCGTAATTCTGTAAAAGACACAAGGGAATATGTTTTAATGAATGAACTTAGTGTTAATATGTTCTGACTACAACCTGGAAACTTGTAACATGTTGACAGGGCAAGACAAACACTGATATTCCATTTAAAGACGCTATGTAGTTTTTGTTTTTTTGTTTTGTTTGTTTTTTTCTAGTCAATTGTACTTGTCTTGTCTGGTATTAAACTTATGTATCTCCATGGAGACAAGCAAGTTACAAGTTATATCTGTGGAGGTAACTCCGCTCATAATAAGAATGCATGTTTTTAGGGTACTTTTGATTAATAAAAAATGTCTAGCCATACTGTGGAACATTCCAGGCTAAGCAATATCTCCATGGAGACAAGAAAGTGACGAACCCATTAGTAACCTTTCCTTTAATTTGTCGATCTGTTTCTATAGGTTCTGTCATTTTTAGTATGCCTGTATACATTAGTCTGACTTTTAATTTTTCCTGCCAAAATTACCTTGTTATTTCAATTATTTTTTTATTTGCCATAAAATGTAAATGGATAATGTGTGTTTTACTATGAAGATTGAAGGAACCAGATGTATTTTTAGACAAAGCTGTTCATAATAATTCCAGCTTTATGCCCTATTAATTATCCCTGTGTCTGTGCACCTTCCTTAACAACGGTATTACATCTTATTTCATCACCACAGGCTTTGATGTCAGGTTGCAAATCTTGAGATGGTGCCTATCTCCCAAACGTGTAGCTTCAAACCATGGCTGGGATTCACTTCAGATCTTATTAATAGGTATCTCTCCTACTGATTGATCGATAGATACATACAAAAATTTCACACTTGATTTTGATACTAAGAAAAAGGCCTAATACTTGATAAGGATTTTAATACCACAATGATAATATAATAAATTGTTATAGTCAACAGAATGTCATTTTCAGCACAAAATAAATAGTACTTTCTTTGACAATGCAAAGCTATTGTAATATTTTGTTCTGTATTTTTTTTTAACGTAAGGTAGATAATAGGCAAAACAATATCCTTACACTTCTGGCTCTACAAATAGTAAAACAGCAAACAGACCTTCAAGGGAGGTTGTTCACATTCTACTGATTTTTGACTATTGTATTTTTTCCCCCCACTAATGACACAAGTCCCTTACTTAACCTTACTTAATGCATTTGTCCTTTGCACATAGCCAACAACATCAATATTTAAATGTAAGTAGCAAAACTATACATGCACAACAGTGATGCTATCCTGCTATATCTCCCTCTACCCAAAACATCAGCTTGAGCACTCAGACGTGATCGAGTGGGCCTGTACTCCACTCTGTGACCCTTTTAAATGCCACCCCCCCAGAGGGACATATAGTGAAGTTTGTCCAGGGACACCTCCAGTATATCTGCCCAATGATGTCCACTGACAACAAGATTTCGACCTAAAGAAATAAAAATTTGAAAGGTTGCATGAGGAAATGGCAAATATTCTTGTTATATAGGTCCTACTAAGCCAGTACTTAGAATATCTACAAATACTCTGTAATGCATTTTGTATTGAAATTTTGTAATTATCCACTAGCTAATATTTCTTGTCTAATACATTTATCTATAGCATACAGATAGCTTCTGTGATTTTTGTGATGTGTCTTATTAGGGTAATTACATTTACAGCTTATTTGTGCATTTATTTGGGTGAGTTGTAGTCATTTTTGTTTATATAATACTAAAATTTCCCTTTCAGCATATAAAAATAGGCAATGAAAATCCCTTATACGAATGTGCATAAGAGTAAGAGCAATTAGAAAAAAATGAATTACCAACAAACAAATATCAAACTTCAGGTCAGGATTCTTTATATGCATATATTCTAGCTAGCATCTCTAGATCTATGTCTGCTGATATGCTCCAGTCACGACCGACTACAAAGGGTTTCACAGTGACAGTGGGTGGAGACAATCAGCGCTAGAATGAGACCTAAAGAGGCAGAACAAGCTACAGTGTAGAGGAGACAAAAAGAGAGAGGGAGAGGGGGAGAAGAAGAGAGAGAGAGAGATGAAGAGAGAAAAAGAATGAGAGAGAAAGGGGGGGAGAAAAAAGAGGGGTAGAGAGCTATACATCCTTGGGAAAACTGGGTCATGCACACGCTATGATCTGTATACTCTGGTGTATTTTGCTGTAAATGTCAGTGTGAACATGCAACACATATGATTGGTGAAATCTGAGCTTCAGTTCTCTGCTAATAATCTCTGTTGTGAACTTGTTAGGATTTAATAAAGCATGTGTGAGTGGAGACTTGAAATGGCAGTAATACCAATACAGTAATTTCATTATGAGATTTATAGAGAAAAGATATACATGTGCAACCAGAGTTTATGTAGAACAAGGGAGAGGTATTTTTCGAACATTATTGGAAGTTGCCGTAACAACTCCCATGCTCTGTTTGCAACAGTAAACAGATTAACAAACCCTCCAGCTCCATTGCTGTTAGAACTCATTTCCACATCTAAGTGCAAGAGTTTGTAATGTTCTTTAATGACAAGGTTCAGGGTACTGAAAATACCATCAATTCCGCAACACAAATAACAATGCTGCAGCCACATATACACATAGAACTGAGTCACTTTGCACCTGTAACTGACAAAATTGTTCAAGAGTTTGCAATCACCACTCGCTTGCATAATTAACATGTCACTTCAATCTGAAACATTTCCAAAATCTTTGAAAACTGCAGTTCAGTTATCGAGCCTCTTCTAAAGAAGAGCAGTCTTGATGCCATAGTACTGAACAATTATCAACCCATCTCAAATCTGCCGTTTTTAGGCAAAGTTACTACACAGCTTATTAACTTTCTCCAAATGAACAACTCCTTTGATGTTTTCCTGTCAAGTTTTAGACCCCACCACAGCACTGAGACTGCGCTTATCAAGGTGACAAATGACATCCGCTTGAACACAGGCAAAGTCTGAGTCTTGATCCTGTTAGATCTGAGTGCTGCCTTTGACACTGTGGATCATGGGATCCTCTTACAGCGACTAGACAACTGGGTGGGCATCTCTGGTACTGTACTAAACTGGTTCAAGTCCTATCTAGAAGACAGGGAGTACTTGGTTGAAATTGGAAATTATGTCTCAGATCACATGGCCCTGACCTGTGGGGTGCCCCAAGGGTCAGTCTTGGGACCCCTTTTGTTCAATCTCTACATGCTGCCATTAGGCTAGTTAATATGCAGCAATAATGTGTCTTACCACAACTATGATCAGTGTGATGCAAAACAACTTTCTCCAACTAAATTCAAACAAGACTGAAGTCATGATCCCTGTTCTGTCCCTGCCTCCTGTGTGTGCTCTGCCCCTCCCTCACCTCTCTGAGCCTAGAGCTGGGAGGAGTCCTGGCTCCTCCTACGCGCACCTGGACTCTATCAGCGTAATCTACACCACCTGCAGTGAATAAGAGAAGCCAGGACCCAACACTCTGGGCCAGATCGTCTGTTTGTTTCACTGTGGTGCTACCTGTGTGTCTTCGTCCTGTTCGTGTCCCAGCTCGTTGTTCCTGCTTGTGTTCCTGCTCGTGTTCCTGTTCAGCACCTTGCCTCCCTGCACTGCTCTGGACTCCTGACTCCGACCCTGTCTCCCGGTACCGGTTTTGTTCCTGTCTCGTTTATTCCCTGCACCTGTGTCTACCCTGGATCCCGACCTGCACTCCTGCACCCAGCTTCCTTGTGTCTCTACTGTCATTTGTATTGTTTTGTCAATAAACACCGTTAAACTTGCCCCGAGTCCTGCACCCTTTGGTCCGTCACACACACACTTCACGACACTGACCCACAGAAACAAAGAAAAAGTGTCAGCAGGCACCTCCAGTCTCTCTCTAAAGCCTTCAAATCACGCTAGAACTAAGGGTAATAATGGACTCAGACCTTAATAACCACATCAAATCAATAACATCTGCAGCTTTTTCCCATCTAAAAACACAACAAAAATCAAACGTATGCTGTCTAAATCAGACTTGGAGAGACGTATCAATGTATTTGTCTCCAGTAGGTTAGACTACTGTAACAGCCTGCTCACTGGCCTCTCCAAACGAGCAGTAGGACAGCTGCAATACATCCAGAATGCTGTTGCTCAGGTCCTGGCTAGAACCAGCAAGAACAAGCACATAAGTCCTGTGCTCAGGACTCCGCACTGGCTTCCTGTGGCTCAGAGAATAGACTTTAAAGCAGCTCTGCTTGTGTACAAGTTCATCTCCGACATGATGAACCATCTTGTACTCTGAGGACCATGGGGATTGGCCTCCTGCTGGTACCCAGAGTCATTCCTAACATGGGGAATCAGTGTTTCAGGTTTTCAGGCAGCTAAAACCTAGAACAGTCTCTCTGAAGATGTGAGACAGGCCTCTACTTTGACAATGTTTAAATCCAGCTCAAAATGGTTCTGTTTAGTTGTGCATATGACTGAAAGATTTTTATTCTGCACTCTTCTCTTTTAATGTTGATGATGATTATTTATACTTTGATGAGTTTGCATTGTAATTTTAATGTTTTTCATATTTTGTAAAGCACTTTGAATTACTTTGAGTACGAATTGTGCTATACAAATAAACTTGCCTTGGCTTGCCTTATTGTACAATGTAAACAGTACAAATCTAATGTTTTGATGAGAAGTTAGAGTATTATTACTATAAATCACATAACCCCAAGACTCAGAGTGAGGATACATTGGTTTGGGGATAAATGCCCTACAAATTGAACCACAAATTCCCTATATTTTGCATATGCAGTTACTGTTTCCTCTTATATTTTTTGCTTTAAATATTGCTGTGTACACAAAATAATACGCCATTAGACAAGCCTATATACAAAAACGCATGCACGCTTCTCTATGGGGAATATGTCTTTTCTATAGGGCCAACTACATGTGTGCACGGACCACATAGCTTTGTCAAATCAATACAATAAGAGGGCTATGTCATTAAAACAACCCCCTCCCAACCAAATCTTTTTTTCTCATCGATTCTGTTGCCATGGCAGCCTTGACTGGAGTAGCCTCTTCTCAGTATTTCCACCGCTATCCTCACACCCGGCCATGTATAATTAAATGCTATAGCTAAGAAGAAGCCATCCACATTTTACCTTTCTACTATTCGTTGTGTTGGTTCACATAATGCGACAAAGTCTTGTATCCAAATGAGCATGTCTAACAGCTGCTAATCAAGTCATATTGATTTTGCACTTCAAATATGTTTGTAGTTTTTCATCTACTCAAGACTGTTTTACATGATGTTCTAACCTGATGACTATAAATATAAGTAAGCCAATGTAATCTGATGTCAATGTTGGATTGCAGTAGTACTATATTTAAAATGTTGCCTTTTACAGAATTTAGTATAAAGTTATTTTAGATGGCTTATGATGGCTTCTCTGGCACATTTCCTGCAGGATTAATAAAGTGTTAATAAAGTGATATCTAATCTTATGTAAGTAGTTGCTGGTTATTAAATATAGTTTGGCGATTTTTTAGGTCATATTTATAGAACAACAATTATTATTTCTATGTGTTTTTTCATTGCTTATTCCATAGCACTGACATAATACTGCAGACATGGAGACACATCCAGACAACCATGCAACTTCCAAGGAATGATGTTAACAATAGTTAAGATAACACACAGATTTTACATGTTATACAATATGTTTAAAATGTTTGGGGTTAATATCATTTTAGCAACAAATAAGCTTGTCATGATAACACATTTTAAAGTGAGATATACTTATGAAGAAAATATAGACGGTAAAGATATTATTGAAACTAATAAAAGCATAGCAACAAAGTCTGTTTCTTTTGTCTCAGTTCCCATTTCTGCAATTAACTTGAAGGTGCACTATGTACATTTTCTAGTGGGGAGTCCTTCACCTGTTAAGATCAGGAGAGTGTAACTTCTTTGCCTGAAATGCTGCACAGTATGGAAAAAAAACCCCCACATATATTTATAATTTTTACTGCCCAAAAATAACTTATTGGGTAGATTCACCTGCTTGTTTTCATGGAGATTGCTAAGTTTTATGCCATTTAGTTGAACATTTCAGACAAAAGTCTCACAAACCTGAACAACCATGCATTCATCTGTCAATAAAGGTGTGCTGTAACTTACTGTAAGATGCAAGTGATAGGTGAGTCAAAATTTAAAAAGCAAAAGTCTGATCATTTAGATTATAAATGAATGTCTTGAAGTGACTATTTCTTGTTTTTGCATTGTCAGCCAATTAAGGTCAGCCAGTTTTTTGCTAATAACCTCCACCTACCAAAATCAATATTTTTTAACATACAGTTTTATAGCCATCAATCACAGCTGCTTGTAACTCTGCCCATAAAATCAATAGCAAAAGGCAAGCAAACATAACCTTTTAATGTCACACATTCAGCATGCTTTGGGCATATCCTTTAAAGCTTTTACTCTTAGCACACCAAAACAGATCTAATTGTGCGCTTTGTTACAATCATGCATGTTTCAGTAATTCAAACACTATCTTTGAACACATTTGTAATCTACAGTTATTTCAATACAACATAAACGTCTGCCACAAATATCTACATAACCTACTGAGGCCTAAGTAAACAACTTATTTCCATACAGGGCTGCACAATTTGGGGAAAAAATATCTAATTAAGATTTTTTTTTTTTTTTTTTCTGATAAGCATTGCAATTGCGATTAGATTAGTGATGATTTAATAACAGGATTCTGATTTACATCTGTGGTTCTCTTACAAACTAATGGGAGAATCACATTTTAGTATATATATTTGAACAGATCTAAACTACAGGGTTAGTTTTATGCAGAATAAGATAGGATATTTTGTTGTTTGTCGAGGAAATGATGGTACTTCCTAATCGTGTCCATTCAATTTGTGATTTCGATTTGATTACAATTAGTTTTGCAGCCTTATTTCCACACACATATCCCATTTTATGATATACTGCTTCAAAATGTATGACGCATTATGGGTCCCTAGAAAGTATAGAAACATAACCTTAACTGTACCCGGGCATAAAGCAGGCCCACGTTTACAGGGACAACAGCAGCACAGTCAGCAGCACATGAAACCTGCATTGATCTTTGGGCACATAGACTTTTACTGCAGAAACACGAGGAGCCATAACAGAGGAGAGAGGGACCGGTCTCTGTTCACAACAGAGAGAAGTGCTGACCTGAGACATTTTACCTTATATTCAGCAGCACACAGATTGCTCTTTGAAACATGCACAGAATCAGTGGTGAAAGGGTCAGTTCGGCCTTACTGTAAAGCATTGTATTTAGAGATAATCTAATGTGTAGCTAGTGAGAGTGATATTGATAGACACTGCTCTGTCTGAAGTGCTGTGACTCCAGTTAGACTTTAATCTGAACTTTGTTTTAACACAATCTGAACATAAAGAATTTACTTAGTTTGGACAGCAACAGGTAAGTTGATTTGTGTCCCTCTCAAATAGCATTTAAGTCCCAAGACAGCATTAGGCAACTGGCCAAAATTAGCCTTTTTCAGTTAGTCACATTCACCTGTTTTGTTGAAAATCAAACAGTGAAACAATCTAACTCTATGGAGACAAGGCCAAGTTATAAATCAGCTCTGTGGAGGGGCAAGCCTGGTCACAGTAAAAATGCATATTAATCAAACACCTACACACCTGTTTAATGCCATACTGTGTAATATGTAACTAACCCTGACTCTCATCCAAATTGGCAGATCAGATCAACACTCAATTTGATATCTGCACGTTGCCCTCCTCTAATGAGTCAGCTGTTTGAACTGGCTGTATCATAAAGATAGCCTATTCTAATTATCACAGAAAAGATTAACAATAGGTCACAGAATAATTAGTCTAAAAATAATGAATGCCTATAGAGCTAATGATCGTTAGAGCTAGGCTAATGAGATATTGTCTATAGTGAGACTGAGAGAGACATCCAACCATTACCATTCATGACTAACAGTGTCTCACATGTAACATTATTAGTTCCTCTTTATTTCAAGCTACAGTTATGACATCTAAATAGCAAACAGTTAGTAATCAACACTATGTTTCAAACGTCTCTTTAAAATAATATAAAAATGTGAGATTACATAATAATAACACTGTATTTTAAATGAATAATTTTCTCAAGTCCCAGAAGGGCTTTAACTCATCTTTTTATAATTGTATGGAATGTTAATAGGTCTTGCTTTGCCACATCTGACTTGGAGCAAGACATTTCAAATCTTAATAGTGCATATAGTTTTGTCCCAAATGTAGCCAAAACCTCACGGCATCGGATAGATTCAAGAGTTAAATATTAGTCAGTACTCCCTCGGCAACATTTTTTAGTAGGTATCTTACAATTTATGCCTTGGCATTATAAAATTGAATACCTTTACCTACAAATGTCAGTGATTTCTCCATTAAAATGATAATACCACTCCTGCCTTGACACAGCCCACATATTCTTCCTCTCTGATGTTCTTAATAAGCTTAAATCGGAAAGCTCAGCTGGGGTGAAGTTATTCAAAAAATGTCTTCCTCTCTCCATGGTGATCTCTTTAATCAAGTTTAAGTTTTAGCCTATGTGTGTTGTGTGTGCCTGGTCCATGGTTCAGGAAACTATGGACATTTAAAGTGCATATGGCAACTTAGAACACACATTTCACTATAATTTTACTTCCTGGTTGGATACGGTCAGCACATATTACAAACATAGAGGTAATTCCAACTGTTACCTAGCAACATTTATGTACCATACTAATGCTTCGTTCCAGTTGTCCTCAGAGGTCAGGTTTTCTGAGTTCCGATATGTAAATTTACACCGAAACACCCTGCGATCTTGGAACTCCTACTTGGAAACTCAGATAACATTTCAGAACACCTTTAGTTGCTCCCTCCTGTCCACCCTCTTCTGTCAGTATGCTCCTGCAGCGGTTAAGCCTCTGCAGTTATAAATGTGCTGTTATGCTCCGTTATGCCAATGGTTACACAGGGCATGTCAACAAAAGAAAAATTCACATTCAAACTGCAATAAAATCTCCGGGGTAATAAATTGACCAGCATTTAGGCAGCTTTGAGCACTATCCTAGTCTTTATTGCTACTTTTAAGTCGTACGGTGCTTATTCTGTGATGTACTGGTCACAGAAACACAGAAAACGTTACTCTGAGCTCCAAGTTCCAACCTTTGAGCATACATGGAACGCATCATAAATTAGACAATAGTTAAAATTAGACCCAAAAAAAATACATGATACCGCCTTTATTTTAAATGAATGTTTAAACTGCCAGAAAAAAATGTCTTACTTGTGCATAAATAGTCCCTGTATTTTGGATGAAACTTTCAGTGCTGACATAAAGCCATAGGGACTCACCACTTCTTCCTTTAATTTTGTACTTTTCTTTTCATTTTTTCTTCACAAACTGCCACTTAACTGATATAAAACTATGATAAATATTTACCACAGGCACTATCCCAAGTAAGTAATTATTAGAAAACCATGAAAACCTGTCATATGCACTTTAAATGGAGGGGAGAGAGAGGTACCGATTAGCTCACATTCAAACAGGACCCACTAATCCACCCAGCCATGTGCATCCCGGAGATAAGGGGCGCGCCACGTTCCCCGTCTACACACCGCCTCTTGGTGCAATTCGCACTCGTTTGGGACAGTAGCACCTAATTCCCCCTAATTCTCTAATCCTGGACAGGACCAGAGCACAGCAGCCAGTGGTGACCAGCCATGGCACACGCAGCAGGGTCTGCATAATGGAAATGGGGTGGTGGGTTGTAATAGGCATGTGCTAAGCCAAATTTCTATGTGAAAATAAACAATGTAATTATAAACCTATTCACAGTGAAATAACAATGATTTTGTGTCGGTATTTGTTGAAGAAATATCCAAAAGAAAATTACTATTTATAGTTACAAGGTCCATTATCCTGCTATATTTATCCAACCACACCACACTCACAAAACGGCAATGTAGAAGTAGAAGTAGTAGCTGTAGTAGCAGTAGTAGCTGTACCTTGTAGTAGTAGCAGTAGTAGTAGTAGTAAGTGCTATTAGTAAGTGTATGCTGCTTCATTGATCTTCCATACAATAAATGCATATCTCCACTGTGGGCTACATTATTTAAATCTTTTACTCAAGACTGGACCTAATTTATTGGTTATGTGTAATGTAAATGTATAAAATATGGAGTTAAATGTCCGTCCCATGGCTATAAACTATGATTGAGAGCATGAGAAGTATTCCTGAAATACTACAACTACTGGGTGCACTGTTAGCCACTATAGAATGTGTTGCCTCTCCCTATAATGGTGCTGACTGTGTGAATTTCTCTTATATTCAGGACACAGCTGCACATGGCTCTTGCTGCAAACAGCGAGTACTATACAATTTATAACCTTATTTATGCCAAATGCAGTATGCAGTACACTTGAGCCTCAAGTGTACCTTTCTGTTTAGTTAAACAAGTACTTTTAGTTGGCCTATTTATATCAATTATTTTTATTATGAATGTTTTGGCATCCACATTCATCTCATACTTTCTGTTACAACACTGCAATTTCCCCATTGTGTGACAGGCATGTAAGATATGGGAAGAAATTTAAAACTTAGTGTAGTTCGGAAGTATATTCCCACTTAAGGATAATTGTATTACCAGTATAATAAAGCGCTTTGAGTGTTTTGAAAGGTTCTGTATTAATCCAATGCATTACTATTACTATGTTTTTTTTTTTTTTTTTATCCCTATTATAATTTATTTAATTATCCCTACCCCTATTCCCTATCAGCCAGGAAAGGGTAGGAGAAGTGACTGCTCCTTTCTCCAGTTTTCTGTTATGTAGCAGTATAATGTTGTTACTGTGACAGGCCGATATAAATGTACAAACAGTTGATTGTGGTGACTAACCAAGGCACAGAGCAGGTCCACGGCCTCCAGGATCAGCTCTTGGTGTCCTATCCTCGTCACCCCCAGCTCCTCCAGCTCCTGATGTGTGATGTGCAACAGCTGCTCTCCTCCCATCTGCTCCCGCTCAAAGCTCTTCACATACTGCTGCAGACAGTCGTCCAGACCTGAGACAAAGGCGGAAAGACAGGTGAGAGACAGGTGAGAGAGAGACAGGTGCCTGGTGTGAAGTTAGAGCAAAAGTGACTCAATCAGTGATTCCCATAAATTTCTACGAAGCAATAATAGTGTCATGGGCTATCCTTATTTGAATATTTTAAGATTCATTTCATGTGCATAAACAAGACAAACCTCTAATCAGTGCCTTTAAACATAAAATAGTGCAATTATTACACCATGTACAAACTCTGCTCCAAACCACATGCTTTTACTTCCACAAGAATGGCTGACCACTTGGTTAAAAGACAGCAAGTCAATAGGAACATACATTTGTCCACTAATGCAAAGGTTGATAGTTAAATCACAATGACTAGTATTGCACACTGATGTTGTGTTTTAGGGCAAGACACTTCCCATATTGTTTCAATGTTGGAATTGAGAGAAAGTAGAAGAATACATAGAATTATAGAGCATTTTGCAAACTTTTCAGTACAACTTTACTTAATGTGAAGGGACCGGGTTAAGGCACCCAAGTAAAGATATAACAAACAAACATATTACTGGAAGAAAACCATTAGGCCAAACATAAGTTGTGTTATTTTTTGGTTATATCATCATGCAAAGGCTTCTGGTGGTAACTGCCATTAAAGTGGAAAAGGAACTAACCCTTCCAAAACCAAAGATTACTGAATGTATAGATTCATGAATGTTACTGCATTGAATCCTACATCTAATTGGTTCAGCTGCTGTACAATATCGATCACAAACTAATTATCATTTCCTTTCACAATTCCTGCTCTATACCAGCTCATTTGATCAAAACCAGCCAGCCATTTAGCCAGTTCAGCTCCATACTAAACATACTGGCCAATGACCTCCAACCAACTTCTAATTTCATTTCTATTTTTGGTGCCAATAATGAAATTGCAACACAGATCAAAACCTAATAATATAATGGTGTAATGTGTATGTGTAGTGTATATTATGTTCAATTTGACACTGCTCTGGTCATTGATAAAATGAATTGTACATTGCTGCACTAAACCACGGGTTAAAGCGTGGGTCAGATGCAGATAACAGATTTTCTTACGTGAAGTCTACCACTAGGGCTTTTATTTGAATAATTTACAAATTCTCAAAGGTTTTTGCGGGGGCAGATTGAGCACTCATATCATTCAGACAGAATTAAATGTTTTTGTTTTCCTTATTTTTTTTTATTTTTCAATAGATTTTAGGGTACTAATTGAAATCCTGATTAAAACCCCATTTTCTACGAAGTGGCTTTGAAATGAATGCACAAAAATCATTATGTTAGCTTGACAGTTAGTGCTACGTTTGATGAAACTATTGAAACTATTTGACCTTGTGGTAGTATCGAACTATTATCCATTTGATTAAACCATTTACAATAATAGCAACAATAATGACTCATATTGAAGAGTTCGTTACACTCCCGCACAACAACATTGATCCCTCAACAATCCACTTTCACTTTTATCATTACTACTCTGTGCTTAGTTCGTTTGATGTGGGTCCTAATTGTTTGCGGCTGTGTCCAAATTGTGCCGGTACAGATGAGAGTAACATATTGACGTGGGACTTTGTGCTGTTAGGCTCTGGACCAATCAGTTGCCTCCGTGCTGGGTCTGTGGAGACTATTGATCAGAGAGGGCCCCAGGCGTCGGACCAGACGCAGTCAGCAGAAACCCGCCTCCCGCTGAGCTAATGACCAGGCCTACACAGAAAAATGAGACTAAAAAACACAAGAGAGAGCACATCTATGCATGCATATGGAAGTATTGAAGTACTACTTCAAATATTAGTATAGTGAAAGAGATGTGAAATAATGGACTCGTTGTACTGAGTAATCTGTATGATTGTGGCAGAAATGGCAAAACTCTGGAAGACACATTTTTTATCAGTCAGATACTGGGTAAAAAAAAAAAAAAAATATCAAGGAATACTCCAAATTAAAACGCTAATGCTATCGAAGGGGTGATACATGAATTCCAAGCTATACTACATTTTAGCTTCCTTGCTTCACTGCTTCAGTTAAGGCTGTACTACTACTAATACTGCTACTACTACAGCTACTACTATTAACTACTACTACTAGTGCTCCTATTATTACTACTACTACTACTAGTAACTACTACTACTGCCAGTACGTCTACTCCTACTACTACTACTAGTGCTGCTACTACTACTACTTCTGCAACTACTACTGCTACTACTACTACTACTAGTGCTGCTAATACAACAACTACTACTACTACTAGTGCTGCTAATACAACTGCTACTACTACTACTACTAGTACTACTACTACTACTACTACTAGTTCTGCTACTACTGCTCTTGCTACTACTACTGCACTACTACTCTTGCTACTACTACACTACTTGTAGTAGTAATTTGTACTGTAAATAAGACCTCTCCCAGCTCTATACAATTAAGTGGAAGTGTGAGGAGTAAAACCATGAGGAAATTGCCTGAGGGAGGTTCAGCACTACTACTGCTAATAATACTGCTGCTGTTCATACAATATATATCACGTGATCTTATAATAGTTCGGATATAAACCAACAAAATATAAAACTATTCAGGAAAGTTCAATATTTGTCCTGTTTATGTGATTTTAGATACTAGAGCCTGAGCATCTAGTTTCAATACTGGTTTTAATATTTGGGTATCATTTTTTACAGCTCCACAATTACAAAGAAGTATAGTTAATCAAACTGCATATGAGAAAAACTACAGCTACTTCTGCTACTACTCCTACTACATCCTGTTCATGAGATAAATATACAATTCCATGTGTCATCGTGGAGCTGTCATGAAAAAATACTACTACTATTACTACTACTACTACTACTACTACTACTACTACTACTACTACTACTACTACTACTACTACTACTACTATTGCTGTTCCTCCCTCTCTGCATAGCCACACTAAAACAATTACGTGTGGCACTGTGGCACTGTGAGGGAAACAGTGAAGCCCTAGGGAGCTGCATCTGACAGGGCGCAGACAGCAAGGTAGCACCTTCCCAGTTAAACCTACGCACGCAAAAACACACAACACACACAAAAATAAACAAATCCAGAGACAAAGGACCAACGAGAACCATCACATTTCCAGACGCACAATTCACCGCGGGACAGGAGACAAAATATATGCCCGTGTTGATCTGACTGACATGGACAAACAATCTTGTTACAAATGGAGCAGCAGAGCAATTTCAGATCTCACACACGGCGACACGGAGGAGCCGCGTTTTAATAGAAAAGCTCCCCAGCGACGAAGCACAAACCCACTCTGCACATCACAGTAGTGTAAGGTAGGAGAGGAGGAGAAAACTACTGCCGAAAGAGATGTGATAAACATAGTATTAAAAAGTAGGCTTGAATAATTTGGGAAAAATAAGTGTGATTTGAAGTATTGTGATTAGATTCAATGTTTTAATAAAAGGATTCTGTTCGAAGTTCACAGTTTAAACACGCCTGGGAAAGTTGGCAAAAAGACTGAAATATGAACTCACAAACTAATACAAGTATCACGCTTGTTCAGATCTGAACTACAGGGTAAGCAGTTTTTATGCAGAATAAGACAGAATATTTTCTAGTTCATGGAGGAAACTATGATACTTCAAAAACTGCAGCCTATGCGATTTGATAATTGTATCCATTCAAATTGCAATTTTGCAGCCCTATTAAAAAGGATATTGTAAAAATCTATTTGTTGACCAGAAATTGATTTTAGCATTGCCTATGTTTTATACTTACTCTGTTCAACAAAACTTTCAACTAATGGCACAAAAACAGCAACAACAACAGCAACAAATGCATGAAGGCCCTCAGTAGCTCAGTTTGTCCACTGATTCAAAGTTTGGCAGTTCAAATCCTGCTCCTGTCATAAACATTATTGGTTAAGCGTTCAAATCCACTGCCCGCAGGTTGATGGTGTGATTCCGGCTCCCACAGATGAATACTGTCATTGTGTCCTTGGGCAAGACACTTCATCCACCTAGCCTCCAGTGTTTGTGTGTGTGTGTGTGTACACCGGTGTATGAATGTGTGTGTGAATGGGTGAGTGGTTTCTTGATGTAAAGCCCTTTGGGTGCCCTTGGAAAAGCGCTATATAAAAATGTCACCATGAAAGACAAAAAAATAAAATAAAATCAGTACAAGCCCTCAATGTTTTCTCCTTTTTCATTATTTAATTAAAATGTCAGAATGAGCCCATATAGGTAACAGTATTTCTGACTACTTTAACTACTTTAAGTAACTAATTAAGTCATAACTGAAAGAACAATTTTAAATTCATCCATCCACACTAAAAAGATATTTATTTACTTACTTACTTACTTATTTACTTTTTTTTTGCCCAAATGTATCACATTGTAGTACTACTCTTGAGATATAGGGATCCTCGTACTAATTGAAAGAGAGTACACATACTTTGAGTGTAAACACACAAAAAAAAACTATAAACTAATGAAATTCAAAATGTTCACTGAACTTCACATTGATTTTGCGTCCTCCCTTCCCCTCCACTGTAACACACCAGCATTTTATTCAAATGAGCTATGTTTTCATACTTGGACTTTCAAATCCCACACAACAAAGAAAATATAGTGCAGTGTGTAGTCTAATAAATCAGACGGTTGCTGGCAGAGATAAGAGCAACTGGACCGAGCACATTGATTTCAGTGGCCAGAAGCTACAGAGGCTCCCACAATAATGCAGAGACGTGAGGCAAAGAGGCAGCCCCCAGTCAAACGCAGGCTGCTCAGAGAATGAGACTGTCCATATAGAGACATAAGAGAGAGGGGAGGAGAACGTAACTCTATAAATGGCAGAAAAACCTATATTCGACTAAAAAGTAGCTTCACAATACAATGTGATTTTTCAATATATGGTCTCACTGCCAACTGAGACGCAAGACAGCTAAGAAATGTATTGGTGCAATTTGTAATGTAAAATGCAAAAATTGATGTAACTTAATTTATATCAACTTTATATATATTCACATGAAACAAAAACAGTCACAAAAGTTCACCTTGTCTCTAAACAAACTAGTCTAGTGTATGTATGTAATATCATGTGCTCTTACAATAGTTCTGATATCGATCCAGCCAATATAAAACTGTTCTGGAAAGGTCAACATTTGTCCTATTCATGGGATGCGTGTATCACAGTGTGAAACAATCAAGAAAAAAGGATATACTGAAACTGGAAAATAATAAAGCATTGTTTCAGGCCATGATTTAGGCTGCTTTTTTTCCTCCATTTACACCTCTGCATTTACATGTTTAAATGTTTTCAATGTTTCGAGGTGTTCAATAAACACCTTTTTTCCACACTAATTCCCTTGTCTCTACAGATGATCAAGAATCATCCACACTGTACTTTAAACATTAATTGCAGATGGACAAACCCAGATGTAATCACACTTTTGGTCTCATTTATTCCATCATTAACTGCAGCCTCTCTCTTCAGTCCTGACCTACAGTTCAACATGTGAGCGTATATGAGGTTATGAATAAGAAATCAAAATGGTTTCCCGCTGGATCCTCAGAGGAAGTGTCATTGTACAGCTCTGTCCTACTTCTCCACCATGGATAAAAAGGCTTCCAACTGAGAAAAAAGACATATTAACATAGATCAGTGTAGGATCAAACTATCTCCAATCATAAAAGTAAAAAGTGTAAAAGTAAAAAGTACCGCACTCCTACACATTCACGTCTATAGCAGTTACCATGGCAACTAAAACAACTAAACTAACTAAAAGAACTATGACTACTACTACTACTACTACTACTACTACTACTACTACTACTACTACTACTACTACTACTACTACTACTACTACTACTACATAAAAAGACTTCCAACAGAGAAAAAAGACATAGTAACTGAGATCAGTGTAGGATCAAAGTATCTCCAAACATTACTTGTGTAAAAGTAAAAAGTACTGCATTCCTACACCATCACATCTATTAAAACTACAAATATGAGGACTACCACCACTATTACTACTACTACACCAATTCACTGCAATATTAGATTATCAAAATGTAACATATTCCCACACAAAAGATCCAAAATCCAAATTGGGATTTTGACTGAACCTGGACAAAGCCAGAATTAAACCAGGACTAGACCAGAACCAAATGAGCCAAGTGTGAACGCACCCTAGTTAATTTTATCCTCAAAACATGATATTCTTTAAACTATGCATGCACGGAGCCTGCATCTTATAAGTGTGAAGTAACTGTAAATAGGAATATAAAGTGGGCTATATAGTATTCCATAAGTATAAGAAGCACAGCTGCTCAGTTGGATCACGTGAGAGTCTGCCTCCCCCCAGGACAAAGTGCTGATCTGGGTTCATATGGCATCTCCCACTGCACATAACTGCACATGGGGCCCAGCTAAGAGACGGAGGGCAAGAGAAGGCTTTACAGTACAGGGGCTACTTTGACTATCCAACACATACATTAGACCTGTCACAACTAATATATATCAGCTTTTCATCCAGCATTACGTTAAAGGCGCTGTACCTGATTTTACTGTTTTAGAAATGTAACAAACAGAACTACTTTATTTTTAACATGTTGCAGTGGTCCAAAGTTATTCCTCACTTGCCTTATGCATTCTGAACATCCTAATTATTCACCATGATGAGTTTATAAGTGCTCTTCACAACTCTCAGAGACCAGTGCTAATTAGAGTTTTGCTAACAACACTTGGCATGCTAATGCACACTTCCTGATCATTGGACAATGAAACGCTTTCTAATTAGATGCAGACAGCATGCAGCAGACTTATATTGACTTCAAGAGCTGCATATACAATATATCTGTACCGGGCAATGATTATCATGAACAGTATCATTATAATTAACCCTATGTGCTCAAACACAGACAATTGACACCACCCACTTCTATTGCTCAGCCTCTGAGTGAGTGACAAATGGATTTTCCAATCACAGGGACGTGTGAACTCTCAAGCTGCAGATGGCTTTAATTACCTTTTTATGGCATTAATAAAGATACTATGAATGGTTATAAATCTTGCCCACTCCTAAATTCACAGTATAATATTCTATGTGGCTGTATACACGGCTAGCCATAAAGTCAAGCTCATGTTTTGGCTGCATGTTGTGAATATGAATTATGGCAAACACGCAGTACACTTCTGCATGAGTGAAGAAAGAAATGCATTGAATCAACTCATAAGCAGCTTCCTGTTTCCCCTGAGAGACATGGCGGTACAGCAAATAAGACACATGCACATGCAGTTCTCATAATCATCCGGATGTATTCACACGGAGCCAGAGCGTACAGTACATGCAGTTGTACAATATTGGAAAGCTACAAAAACAGTCTTCATGTTCTGTGCCTTCATGGCTGATATATTGTGGTTTGCATAGACAATACATGAGGTTCTCTTTACTTTGACCCAAGCCTAGACATACTTTATTCCCAACAAAAAAAATGTATTAGGACAATAGTGGAATATACGTAAATTATATCTACTATTTAGATGCTTTAAAAATATGCATTCTCATTGTGAGCAGAGTCACCTCTCCACAGATCTGACCTGTAACTTGGCCTAGTGATGTCACCTGCTTGTCTACATGTATATAATGATACATTTAGATAGATAGATACATACATAGATACAGTTTTACTATGTTTTTAACATCTGCCTAATTTACTGATAACAACTTAGATATTAATGCAACATAGGTTCCCTCCTAATATGCATGACACCAAGAGTATATAAACTTCTACTGCTGTAAAAATGTGACAATAATGGAAAAAGGAACATTTTAGAAGTCAGTTATTTGATGTAATTTTCAAATTTGTGACTGTATTTCCTGCACAGATTGGGACTGGCATTTGTATTTTAGAGAGCAAACATGGCTCTACTGAACTGAAAAGGAATATGTTTGGTTCTGAGTGCACTGCTTTTCTCAGTGTCAAAAGATTTTATTTGGGGGATAGATAGGCACTGAAGCACTCCATTACCACGTCCCACTGTGGTGACTGTCCTCAGCATCACATGTTGACAACTTCATCCACATTTTATACAACTCTTCCCCCTCCTCTCTCTCTCTCTCTCTCTCTCGCTCCCCTCTGTGAGTGAAATAAACAGGAGAGTGGGAGAGGGAAAGAGAGACGATGTAAGAGAGAGTGACACAGAGAAAGAGGGGAAGAGAAAGGGTGTGAGAGAAAGAAAGAAAGAACAAAAGAGAGAAGGGTGAAGGATCAACTGTCCCACTGTCAGTGCAGGGTTAAGAAGCTCCATACACTCTCAAAATACAGCTAAAACCTGTCTTAGAACAGAACATATGATGTTACTGGGGGCAATGTGAACAAAATGTATGTTTTTTTTTTCCTTATATTGATCAACGTCAATTTTCAGTTTGATTTGATTCTGTCAGGTTTTGTCAAATATGCCCATTGAATACATATTATCATTGAATCAAGATGGACAAAATATGTGAATGCTATCCTGATCAGTGGATAGCATACTGAGCAATAACGTTAGCTCAGTATGCTATCCACAATGATCATGAATTATGTAGTTTTACACTTCTTTCTATCTAATACTGCAGTCATAAGTACAATCCTGGTAAATATTGTTGGAGGTGTATGTTGTGTCCCCTTCCCACAAATGCAGGTGCAGTTTGGTCCCTGTTAAGCCCATTAGACACACAGGGCTCTCTGTCCCAGTGCCGGATAGAGCCAGTGCTTTGATATGATGCCCACTGCAGCCTCCTCATTCTCCACAGACTCCTGTCCTCCTCCTCCTCTGCAGAACACTTTACATGCAGCACTTTTAGTTTCAGGCAGTCTGTTCATAACATAAACCACTGACCAGTGTATAAGTATGCATTAGGGATGTCACGATTGTTCAGTAAATTGATTATTCTGATTATTTAGGTCACAATACACTCAATATCATGAATAATAAATGTAATAGATTTCAGAAGAAAATGTGACTTCCATTCAGTATACTTCAAGAAGGTATGGCTAAAATAAGGCTGCAACATGCAACAATGTAGGGTACTGTTCAAAGTGCTCATTGTAAACACTGGAGCATCAACATTTGAGAGGAAATTGAAATAGGAACTGACAAATAAATATTAAAATCAGATTTGATTACAATATATTGTGTAATCCTTAGATTAAGAGCTTTTTTATAAAATGTTATAAAGCTAGTCACATACTTGATGTTGATCTATTAGTAAATGTACATAAAACTGTTCATGATGTCAGTAACCATAAACAATCGCAAAATCATTATCTTTCTGACAATAATTGCACGTTAGATCCAACACACATTTTGCAGTTCTCAGTTTGAACATATTTCTCTCAAGCGTGATGTGAATTGTATTTGCCCATTATCCAGCATATGCTTTGCTTCCATCAGATCTGGTTTCCATGACGACAGATGCCCCACATTTACATCTCCAGAGTTTGTGTGCAAAAATGCAAGTCTGTAGAAATCCTATCAATCCTATATACTGTGCATGCGTACCATATTTCTCTGACTATGGCATTAAAGACCCTGTACCTAATTTTTTATCGTGTATTTGAGCAAACTTTGTCTCATCACAGATATATTGTACAGCAGCTCTTGAAGGCAAAATATGCCAGCTGTGTGCTGTCTGTGTCTAATTATAAAGTGTTTTATTGTCCGATTATCAGGAAGTGTGTTAGCATGCTAGTTATCGTTAGCTTTACCATGATGGCAAAACTCTGCACTAGCTTCTGAAAGTTCTGAAAAGTGTTTATAAACTCATCACGGTGAATAATTAGGATGTTCGAATTGCGTAACGTGACTTGAACTAGTTCTGTTTTTCATCTCTTTAAAACAGCAAAAATCAAGTACAGTGCCTTTAAGTTCCCACATGTCTCGGACTTCTTGATGCATTTTAGTATGAGGGTTGTTCAAGTAAAAAGCAGTGAAAATGGAGGACTTGTGCTTCCCCATAATAAGGCAAGGCTCTTTAATCTTTAACGCATGGGGGAGTGTGTTTTCTGACTGACTTTGCTCACATGTCGGCAGGAGGCTAAATCAGGGGACGCAGTGTGGGACCTGGTGAACAAGAGGCTGCTCACCAGGAGACGCAAACAACCAAACAACAACCACAAACTACCAGAGGAGGGTTTGAAACGAGAAACACATGGGACAAATCTGCACGCACCAGAGCACACCGCAATGGTTTAAGGCTGTACAATTTACCTGGGATCCAGACTGCATTCTTCTTCAGATGGGTGTGATTGACAGGTGGATTAACCAATCAGGGACATGCATGGTTTGCTCATATCAAAACAAATTTGGGTGCTCATGAGGAAAAAGGAAAAGCAAAAAAAAAATACTACATGGACTGAAAAACTTTGTGAATTTCTGCAGAATCAATGAACAAAACATTAAACAATGTTAGTCTGAGGTAAGAGAAATGTTGTTCTATTCAAAATGATAGGTGACCAATGAGCTCCTTCATTTCACGTGTGTCACTGAAAAAACAAATCTGATTGGTGATGAACCAGACTGATATCCATCTGTATAAAAAATATAGAGGGATATCATTCTGGATTTACCAGGTTACTATACAATAGGACTCCACAATTCTGGGAAAAATCAAATTGACATTTTTTTGACAAGTATTGTGGCTGTGTTTAGATTGACGATTTATGTTTCCAGTAACTCCAGGTGATTAACATGTGAGAGAAAACTGAAATGTGAAATTGCAGTATTCTTATGACAAGAAACTAAATATGCCAGTGTTATGCAATTTTTATGACGCTAACTTTGCAAAAAAAAAACCCCCAAAAAAAACAGAAAACAGAAAAGTGCCACCACAAAACTAAGTTAAAGCTTGTAATTTATATTTTCAATGGACGGAATGTGTTTATTGCAAAATATTAAACAATCCTTTATAAATGAAGTCATCTTTTATTTCATCTATGATCTATAGAACAGCCAAAGAAACAGAAAGAACCCTGATTTACAAGTAGCTTGATCCAAATGTCGTTGTGTAGTGTTTAGTAGTTTAAACCCTGACTCACAATGTAGATTAATAATGCCTTGAAATATGTTAGTGTGACAAATATGGGCAAATACATTACATGGCGATAAGCAGATTATATTTTTGAAATCCATGAGCAAGTCCATGTATATATGTATTCAAAGCAACATTATTTTACATCCAGCATTATAGTAGGTTGTGTGAACTCCACACATATGAATCATATGTCACTTACGGTTAATGACATAACACTACACAGATGTAAAAGTGCACCATCTGGGAAAACAACTATATAATCCATGAGCCAACTGTAATACAGATCAGCACTGGGGAGGGGTATTACTGTAAGTAAAGCTACTACTTTGCACTAAAAATAACTGAGTACTATGTGAATAAGTTGTTGAAAGTAGATCAACATCACACACATAGTGATTTTTTTTTTTGGTTTATATCTTCATAGCAATAGAAAAATATAAAATCTGTCAACTGGACAAAACGTTGTAGGAGTGAAGACATTTTCGCTGCTCATCCAAGCCGCTCCTTCAGTTTTGGTCAGAATACTGGTGGACACTGCCTTATATCTATCTGAAGAGAGAAGCCAACTACATTGAAACCCAAAACACCTATTGTTTATAGTTTCCGTTTGTAGGTCTATTGTCCTCCCCTAAGTGTGCACTGTGCCTGAGTTCTACTTAGCGTAGTCATTCAGGGCTCTAATGAGTGATTTCACACCTATTAGCATCCTGGCTAGCCCTACTGTTTTCTTTGTTTTGCTTTGGGTATGAAGATGGAGTTACAGTTAGGGGATAGATGATGTCCGAGGCTCCCAAAGGAAGGATTGTCTTTCCAAACATATACTGCTTCTTTAACTCCTCTCAAACCATATATTTTTTTTAGGCTAAGATCTAAGTTTATATCTTCAATTTAAAGTCATCATCTGTAATTTGACCAACGTGCCCCTGTTGTATTCTGGTATGACCACTAGATGCTATCTATGTTATTGCTATCTCATAGTGTACAAGCTTTGGCCTGACGAAAGAAGATGAGAGAGCACAGGTGAGATTGAAGAAAGGCCAGGTGAGGGGAGGGGGAACAGGTTTCTCATCTGCCAAAAAAAGTGAACTAAGTAACTTTTCTAGTGGAAGATCCCCCATCCTCATTGTAGATCCATGAAAATGCTATTGCTCTGAAGCGAATATTCCACAAAAAAAACCTCCATGGAGTTACAGATCAGATCTGTGGAGAGGCGAGAAGTTTTTTTTTTTTCTAAAACAAAAACACCTGTAATTGATTAGGAACATTCCAGGCTAAGTAACAAACACATCCAACAAAAGTTAGATAGTGCATCTTTGAAGAAAAAGTTTGTACATTATACCACGCAATGACAAACAATTACTAAATAAAAAAAAAATAATAATAAAAAGAGAAAAGAAAGACATACATTGTTACTTTGCATATATCTAACTTAAATCAACAGTAACCCATACACATCTGGGCATAGTTTGAACAAAAGACAGCTTACCATCCAGTATGCAACAATATAGAAAACAACACTGCTTCCCTAAAACATCGTATAGAAAACCACAGCTGTGTCTAGTGGGCATTCACAATGTACTACCAAATGCCACAGTCGCTATACAGAAGTCTATAGGGAGTAAGTATGATCTCAGCCTCACTGTCACAGTTATTTTTAGATTTTGCACCAATACAGAAGATAGATGACTGTAGCAAAGTGCCTTATTCATTTTCCTGTCAGTACATGCATCAGTAGTCTCCGCGTGCACTGTGTCTCGGGTGTTTTTTATGCAGAATGCAGTACTAGGTGGTCTGATATTCAGCCGGCATGATCAGATTGTACACGTCACTTATCGCGTCAGTTGCGTCTTCACAGATCCATACGCTCACGCAAAGAAGGAAACTCCTCCGGTCCGTGTGGGTGTTCAAATCAAAACAAACCCCGATGACTCATCTTTATATGAGGCTCCTCCACAGCAGCCACAGAGAGCAGAGACCGGGGAGACTTGGCCTGCTGCTAACACTAAGCTAGCTGTGTCAGGATTTTTTAACTAGACTGCAGAGAATCCCATAGACCAGAGGTGTCCAAACTTTTTTTAGGGGCCACATCCCAAAAAAAATTCGAAGTCCGGTGATCAATGCAGTGGGGTGCTTTAAACACAGCTTTGACAGAGCCACTGTGTATTAATAAGACTTGAAACACATTCGTTTTAGGTCTATATCACACTGCAAAGTGATGTTTGAGGATATAGTGGTAGAAATAGTTTAATTTGCTGTTAAAAGTACTGCTTATTATTAATTGGGCCGGTTCAGCAGGAGGCCTGAGGGCCAATAAAAACTGGTCGGGGGGCCGCACTTGGCCCCCGGGCAGCAGTCTAAGCAGGTACTCCCAGTTTTCCTTCACCCCAGACACGTCCTCCAGCTTCTCCGGTGGGACCCCAAGCTGTTCCCAGGCCAGCGTGTCCTGGGTCTTCCCCGGGGCCTTCTCCCGGTGGGACACCCTCCTGGACTCCCTAGGGAGGCGTCCTCTCGACATGTAGGAGCAGCGGCTCTACTCCGAGCTCCTCCCGTGTGACTGAGCTCCTCACCCTATCTCTAAGGGAGCGCCCAGCCACCCTGTGGAGGAAGTCCATTTCGGCCGCGTGTATCCGCAATCTTGTCCTTTCGGTCATTACCCAGAGCTCATGACCATAGGTGAGGGTAGGAACATAGACTGACCGGTAAATCGAGAGCTTTGCCTTTTACAGACCGATACAGCGACCGCATCACTGCAGACGCTGCACTGATCCATCTGTCAATCTCATGCTCCATCCGTCCCTCACTCGTGAACAAGACCCCGGGATCCTTGAGCTCCTCCACTTGAGGCAGAACCTCCCCACCCACCCAAAGAGGACAAGCCACCTTTTTCCGGTTGAGAACCATGGCCTCGGATTTGGAGGAGCTGATTTAAACCAGATCTTTAATAGGACTATTCCAGGTCTAAACTCAGGCTAAAAGTATTAGGACTACAACACAACATTGTTATAGTACTTGTTTTAACCAAGTATAAACCAAAGGAGGACAAAAATGTAGATAAAACTGATTCTAAATTTATCAAATACACCAAATGCAGGGAAATCCATTGTCCCACCAAATGGAACTTGTTTGGGAACCAATGCTATGGAATATATATGACCGTGCATAATGAATCACACAAGGAGAGCAACTTTCTTTTGGGTTTTTAAATAAATATACACACCTATACATAAAGACTGAAAAAATGCATTAAGGAAAAGGTGTGTCTTTCAGATTTCAAATTTGATTGTCTCCATGGGGATGTTATTGAATTTCCTGAAATGTTACACATTATGGAATCGAAATATCTTCATGACAGGTATTTTTATTGTTCATAAACACCCTCAGAATCTGTAGCTTGGCCTGGTTACATCATCTATATGTCCTTTTCATTTAAGAATAATGCATTTTGTAAAATAAAATTGTCTTCCAACACACAAAATTTCACTTTTACAACAATGGATACTGTTGCCCCAAAGTGAGCAGCTGTAGCCTGTGATTCTCCCTAATGCTTGAGAGGGCTATATTTAACTCTCTGATGCAAGTCACAATGCTGTATGCATAATTAAAACTCCCATCTAATACATTATGAAATAGCTGCAACTATTTAGAATTTAGTTACCAGACTTCTGCATGTACTCAGGCAGGACTTGAACATGGTGATGTCTGTACACTTGGATGCATTTAAGCCATGCTACATTTTGATACCGGCTAGACCAAACACAATCTAAGTAAGACATCTCAACAAGAAGCAGCATTGCATGTGTAATATATGTTTGAAATTCCTTTAAAAGAAATAGTTGAAAAAGCTTTCTGCTACCAAAAGTGCACCATTTGCATCCTAGTCTGCAAAAATTCACACTCTAACTTGGTATCAAATTTAGACGCCCTTCTTCACACAACCTTATATACAAGTTATAAGTGGATTCTTAACTATATTCATCATATACAGTTTCTTGTTGATTCCTGTGCAAGCAGTGTGGTATGTCTTGCTCTATAAGTATGGGGAAGAGGCAGTGCAGCTAATAAGATGATATCTAGAGTGTATTTTCAAAGCACTTTCTTCTTCATGGTACAACATCAAACGCAAGTCTCGATGTATAAGTGGTCCCTACAAGGCTGAGAGGAGGCTGGGACATAGACGTCTTATAGAAAACAAAGTCCAAACGGTAGTCCATGTTGCTATGTTCATTATTGCTAGCCCTCCACCCTCCTTCCTTTTATTTGCTTCAAAACAATATCTCTATTAGCACTACACTGGGTTTGGTTATTTGAAGCTACGGACAGGGGTGAAGAGTTAAAACAGGTGGATATTTGCTGGTGTCGATAAATACATTCCCTTCAGAGCTCTGGGTCTTATTAGAAGGAAGGCCATAGACCAGTGTCTAAGCAGGAGCAGACCAGGGGGCAGGCTACAAATCACAGTATTTACTTCGGCCTTTCATCCATCTGAGTGGGTTACATTTGATATATTTTGTGAATAAACAAAAAGGAAACATTAACAACAAAAGTAGTTTATAATGTGATTTAATGCTCTCATACTGGTCTTTACTCTTTGCTTTCAATCCTCCTCACAGTTGTATTTTTCCACTTTGTCCTGCCATGTTTTCTAACAAATGTCCATCTCTAATTGAAGAGAGCTTTTAGCACATGTGGAGGGCTGTGCGGTTAATTCTTTTCTTTTTTTGGCAAATTGAGATCCAGTTGTTTCAAATTGTCAATTATCATTTTGGAGCAATTTAAGGCAGGAGGTCTGCAGTCAAGCCTCTGCTAGTAAAAGCATGTTTGGAGCAGGGTTCAGACTTTGGAGGAAGAAATTGGGGTGTTAAATTGCACTCATAAAACGTGTGATATCCGAGTTTGTTCTTGTCAGTATATCGTAACTATGAACTATGTAGCTTTAAATACCTACTTCCATCTTTTGTTGTTTGATATGAGATAGCTTTAACAGTATGTCTTGTTTTCCTTACAATACATTCAACTATTTACATTAAGACAGAAAAAAATATTGTGATCAATCTATAACATGTTTGATGCCATATTGTCCAGCCTAGCACAGAGATACTAATAACAGAATGGCAAATGTACACATATTGTCTACATTACAGAGGGCCAGTATTCCCAGTATACTGAAAAACAGTTTTAGCTAAAATATAAAAGTGCACATATAAATCCAATTTGGCTAACCTAAACCCATTTGCACATTAACAGTCCTCTTGTACGTGTTGCCAAGCCATTTTTCATTTTGCAAATCAGAGCCACAAGCACCAGAGTGGCAGAGATAAACCTCCCAACCAAATTCAAACCGTGGCCAGTCTCTTAATGAACACAGCAACCGCGAAGCATTTCCAGAAGTGCTCTCCACAGATCAGAGGATGGCTGCCGACTGAGAAAGAACCAATTATAAACCAGGACATTACTGTACTACACTCATCAAAACACAATCAAAATACACTGACCACAATGTGCGCAAAGAGTCCATTAAACACCTGGATAAATAGGTTGTGTTCTTGTATTACAATATGATAATTTCAGGTTGAGGGCAGGAGCAAATATAACTCTATGGGAGATTGATAGCTTTTGAAAGAAAATATCCAAACTTATGATCCACACCTTGAGCCATATAATTATTTATTGGGAATTGGTTTCACAAACTTGCCATATTAACCCTATGACTTAAAGTCTTTTCATCAGATGTCTGGTATTGAGCAATGATACCACTTTCTGAAGTTACTGTGAAAAAAAATAAATAAAAAAATCAATTAACTTTTGTTTATTTGCTTCCATGAAGATGTTGAATTTTGTGCCAGTTTTTGTTTCATGTGGATAGGCCCAACAACTCTGAAGCCTCACAGTTAAAGAGCAAATTCTATAAGAATCCTACTTTATCCTCTAGCTCATTTTTAAACAATGGGAGTCTATAATATTGTGATGTCACATGAACCTAACCTATTGTCCCTGTCATAACAAGGCCAGAGTTTAACCAAACTGAACCAACATCCTCTTAAATCTGCTTTTAAAAAAAATACAAGCGTTTGGGTGGTCACCAAGGCTACAGGAATAAAATGGCCAATAAATTCAACTGGATCATAAATATCTATAAACTCCGGGGTCTTATATTCAGGTACAGAATACAAAGTGACTGAGGAGTATGGGAAGTACTGGTCAATCCCTGTGTTTACACCAGTTTAGTTCTCATTTAGTCTTGATTATATATATATTTTTTTTTTGCCTAAGTCTATCTCTTACTATGATAAGGCTGGGTGATATGCAATAAAAATCAAAAATGTAATCTCATTCTTGTTACTATATTTGCTATTTCGGTGACGTTGCTATTTTGTGATTCAAAAATATTTTGTTTAATGCAGCCTTATGCACAAACAGAGACACTTTTCTCCAATGCCTCCTCCTATTAGTAAGCCTCTGTCGCGCTCCGAGTGAGTGACAGGTGGATTTAACCAATCACAGGTAAGTGTCAACTCTCAGAAGAGGCTGATGGCTTTGGTTACGTCTAATAGATAATATAAAAGTACTAATGCATGAATCATGATAAAATCAAAGTGGAAAGATTAATTTTTTTGGCATTTTGCCCACCCCTACACTACTGTGGTCTAGAATTGGATTTAGTTAGCAGTGGATTTGATTTAGTTATGATTTGGTGCTGAGTTTAGCCGTAGGCCAGGTTAAATATGTTCTTTTCTCTTTTTACACTCGCTGTTTAGAACTGGTTTATTCCTGGGTTAATACTTACTCAATGCTAAGAAGTTCCCGAGGTTTAGTCCTTGTATTAGTTACAGATTGGTCACACTTCCTAAAATGCTGTTTATTGTAGTATTTGTCATTAATTAACCAAAGCATAACCACATTGTTTTAGATGTTTGGACAAAGCTAAAGAAAATGGATGGAGGCAATTTACTACAAGTTAAGTTGTTTCAGTAATTCTAGTAGTATTTTAGACACTATTTAGAACTGACTTTAAGGTCTGCAGAAATTTTAGTCCTCTGTAAACCCTATTTTTTATATATATTAGTCACTTTTACTGTGAGCTGCTTGTTTCACATTGATTTAGTCCTGTTCTTTTCAAATGTCTCCTTTTCAATTCAGACACTTGCTCATCGGATGTTGGTGTGCACTATGAAGTATCTTGGGGCTCATCTTCCTCATTACTGCCTTGATACGGATTAGACTTGCGGTTTTGAGTCATCATCTCAGTATAGCGGCAATTAAGTCTTTCTTTTAAAGGGAAAGATTGCGGACAAACCTCTTCCTATTGTCTGTCAATGGGCCTACACCAGAACCACAGTTTGCTTTACACCTCAGCAGTCCCCTATTCACACACACACACACACACACACACATATCCAGTATCTCCACTATCTAAAATAAACTGTACAAGATTACTTATTACCCATTCATCCAGCTTTGCAGAATCACTAAAGCGTGCAACACAAAAAAGACTGGCTTCCCTTATATGGCAGGCGGCATTGCGCTGTCCATGGTGCTGAAGCTGACTGTACGGTTGGCACTGGGGGGTGGGGGGTGCAGCTAACTACATTAATCATACGCACACACGCACACGCACACACATACACACAGCGCTGTGGTTGTTGCATACGGGTTATAGGTTGTATATCCATCCTTCACGTTCATTGATGAGAGCTGTTACGCTGCTGCTGCTGTGCTGGCTTGGTTCGTAATAAGGTGCAATAAGATCAAATAAGATCATCTCTCTGTTAATTGTTTCTGTTAAAATGTCACTGCACCGGTTACAAACGCATTGTACTGTACTTTTTGATCAGTGGTTGGAAAATCATACGTCAGCTTGCGGGTTTTCTGTACAAGGAGCACGCACATGCACGCAGCCAGTGGCCCACTAGGACACACATTCACACAGCATGACCGCACCAGGCGTGAATGAAATGCCACTTAGCGCATATAAAGCAAGTGTTACATTACCTTTCATCCAGTCCAGCACTTGCTTTGGCGTCCATTTACTTATAGGCTCCATAACCAAAGCCATGGTGTCACAGTCTCTCCGCGGTGCACGACACAGAACTCAATGCGGGCGACATAAAACGCCTTGTCAGTCACATCTGGAAACAGACAGCGGTGGTAAAAGGTGAGAAAAAGGCAAAGCTCGACACTTGTAAATTCTCCAACGTGAGCATGGCCGCCTGCAGAAACGGTGAACGGGATGCGTTGGTGCAATCCACGCACACACACGGAGACACACACGCGCGCTCTCTCCCTCCTCCTCCTCGCGCTTTCCTTCCCTGCCTCTCTCTCTCCCTCTCTCTGCGCGCGCTCACTCTCAGGGTTCTCGTGCCTTCCCGCGCTCAGAGGAGGGATTTTGGTGGGCGATGGAAGGAGCTGGAGCCCCTCCCCTCGCCTCGCTGCAGCATCACAAGGGCCACCACTCATAACAGAGCGGGAATGGTGCAGCGCGCGGCACAGGGAGGTTTCTCTACGTCGTTCCCGCTTTACGCACACATGCACTTACCCAGAATGACAGGAGCGCGTCTACAGCGAGCAGAGGACATTTAAGCTAACCACGTTCTCACAAACTACATGCATCACTGAAATACAAATTGCTTAGCAGGGTAGCAGCCTTAAACTTCATTTTAGTCAATTGCATTAATAGCTAATTAGCAAAGCAAGTTATTAGACAGTCCAGATTAAATGTAATAGTTGTACCGCGTTTGTGGCAGTGAGTCATGCCTCTTATGAACACGTGTGCTGCAGGCGCACGACATTAATAGGTTTAGTGAACTTCACCGTGTTTGACTGAAGGGAAATTCAAGCATCAGGAGTTCCTCTGCTCTGCAGCGAAGGGGCGCCCCCTGCTGCGCATCTGAGGGAGGTGACGTCATGCAATAGCCTGGAAAAAAACAAAAAAAAAAACAACTTCAGGAGCAAACTTGGGGAAAGGGAAATATAGATTAAATAGGCTGTGATATGTTGTGACATTAATATAAACACAAAACCAGTTATTGTTGTTAGACTATAAGTTTTGTGCCCCTGAATGTCAGTGAGAGTTTGGTGGTGCTTCAGCTATCCTAAAACTCAGTTTAGCATGTATGAACAAAAAAATACTTAATAATGATTTCACACAAGAAAGAGGCATCTCTATGCATTTTTTAATTGAACATGACTTTGATACAAATAGTCTGCATATTACAAAAAAGCTTTTGGACATCACAGTTATACACAGACAATTTGCTAAGTAAATGAAAAATGCATTTCCCCCAAAATAAATAAAAACTATGTTTCTTGAACAATATTTTTTTTTATTTTTTTTTTAATCATCATTCAATATTAGACCAGATATTGTTATTATTATTATTTATTTGATCTTACATATATAACACACACACACATACATATATATACATATATAACACACACATATATATATATATATATATATATATATATATATATATATATATATATATATATATATATATATATATATATATATATATATATATATATATATATATATATATATATACATATATATATAACGCACAAATTCCCCTAATATCATGCTAATATCATGTCATTTTGTGCAGGCCAATAGAGGCAGTATAGTACTGAACAACGCGTATCACTACGGGTGAACTACACGGTGTGTAACACTCAGTGCACAACTTAAGACACTCTGTGGTAAACTGTGATTCTTTCATATGTGACATTTTAAAACTTGTGCTGAGACACAGAGTTTGTTTGGACATAAACCCTGCCCGTGTCTCTGACCTCCTCCTTCAGTGATCACAAAGTCAGAGGGGGGCGGGGCCTCTGGATGTCAGCGCCTGATCTTGAGCTCCTATTGGCTCCTGTCTGCGCACACGTCACAATCATGATTAGAATTGATGATCGGACGCTCTGATTTCATTGTCTAGCAAAAGGGGTCTGCTGAAGAAATCTGCTGAATTTGAACGCACGTCTGATTTTGACATCAGAAATGGTGAGTTTGATTTGGATTTCCCGTTGGACATGTGAATTCTCCGTGTATCTTCGTGTTGTGGCTGGTCGGAGGTAAGGTCAGCCTAAATGGCCACAGCGGGGTCGAGAATTCACACATTTAAAGGAAAAGTTTAGCCGTGGCTATCCACTGGGGGAGGGATGCTAGGCTAATGCTAACTAGCCCAGGTGCTTTGGCTGCGTCTCAGGCCTAGGACAGGCTCTACACGCACACTCCCCTCTGCTCAACAGCGTTTATCCAGGCTCTTCAGCGGGATTCCTCCTGCCGTAAACTTATGACATGGACTGGATGCGATAATCATGTTTCTGAAGCACTCATCTGTGGTGTAGTTGACGCACTCGGGTGACGCTCCCTCTATGTGCCTTTTCTCTTATTACATCCTTGGTTTTCCCCGTGTAATGATCAAATGATGCCCACGACGCACTGTTTACTGTGGCCATGCGCAGTCTCCCTGCCTAAATAAATCAGCTCGAAGCTTATTGGTCGCATTGCGTACGCGTATGCAATCTTTCCCGAGTTATTAAACCCTTATAAACATTAACGTGCTCCCCCTAGTGATACTACATCGAATATTGTCTTAAGAGCATCTTCTGTCTGTGCTGGAGCAGGATATCAGTCCGATGATTGAGTCACTACATGAGAAAATGAGGTTATAGTGAGGTTATAGTGACCCCAAAATGGGTCTCATTTAAATATTAAAGAAGATGAGAGTCATCACTATGTAACACGCTACCAGAGAATAATGAAAGTTAACATACTTTGTTACAACTGTCACTTAACATAAGCTCATGTTTTAAATGTTTAATGGTATAGGTCTAACAAAAGCCTATGCAAGAGTTGAACCAACTAATCATTTTACATTCAATTGTAACCTATAGTCATTTGATTAGATTAAAAAGGCACATAAAAAGCTCCTTTCATAATACTAGTGCGATTTGAGTAATACTGAATAGTAAAATGTAAAACTAACACTGCTTTATCTGACAGGGTCAGATAGCAGTATTTCAGGTTATAGTTTATGTTAATGTTTTATTTGGTTGTCTGTAATAGTACAGAGTGTAGTTGTGTGTTATTTTTATTTATTTGATAGGAACACCAAAGCACATTAATACACATCTATATTAAACAAATATAAATATGCACTATTATACCTTCCAGGCTAATTTACATCCTCAGTCCTTAAGCAGGTTGTTGTCATTTAGGCCTATTCATTATTGCATTGTGCATTGATTTTCAGCCAGTGTGCCAAGCAACAAGCCATGAGGGATTGCCAGGTATGCCTTGGGGAAAAAATCTTATGTGAGTTGACCAATTCATAGAGTTATTTAATGTAATAATTGTCCATTTTGGTGTGTCCTGAAAAAAACATCTCAACCAAAAAGTCACAAAAAATACCACTCTTGCAAAATCCCTAGTGCCAGACACAGTAACATAAATTTGCATCATTTCACAATGTTTTAGTGGATGGTGTATCTTTTTTAATATTAAGTGTGTTGTGACTCAAAATTGGAAGAAAAACACTGGTAGTAGTTTACAGCAATAGCAAGTGATTATGTTTGTATATGGATGTTTATGTATGCTTTATTCCTACAGCTGTTATTACCTGCCTGTGTGCGTCATGCCCCGTCATAATGAGGACAAACAGGACTATTCCTAGAATCATGGAGCGTGCTCAGTGATGGCCACCTCATACCCCTCCAGCCGCAGGATGGACGCGTGGGACCAGAGGCGCGGCCTGCAAACCGTGAGTATAGGGAAACATTATCCCCCTGACAAGTGCTATTAATCCTAATGCATTGTGGCAGCATATTGTTGGATTATGGAACAGTAAACTATCGTCCTATGTGTTTTTTTATTGTTATGGTTTTCCTTAAATCTAAATAGCTCCAAACTATAAATAGATTTTATTACAGACATATTAAAATAAAAAGGGGCCCACAAGATACAAAATATTTAATATAACATTGTTTAAGGTGGAATAGTCCAATTATAAAGAAAGAGTGTTGTTACTTAAAACTAATGCCTAAATACTATTTGATTGTCAAAATAAATGTATTCCCATCTCAACTTCATCTCAACTTTAGTCCTTTGTTTATTGATTATGCAGAAGTCTGAGATGTTTTTTCAGCCTCCTGTGTTATTTCTTTTTTCCTTTATTTTTTCCAATACGGACAGACCATGCGTGTCCCTGATTGGCTGATCCACCTGTCACAGCCATTTGAAAATGGGGCGATTCACTGGTGACCAGACTCACATCTTCGTGAAGTATTGACAAAGTGTATTCTGGATCCCAGGCAAAATAGATACTAAAGTTAGTATTAAAAAAAATAATGGTCTGAGCTCAGAAGGTTGAGCCTGGTTTGTACTTGATGACAGACCGCTTGGAATACCAGGTGCCACAGTGGCGTTTATGTGGTTCTCTAACCATGTTCAAAACCAGACTCAAAACTCTGTTCAGGATAGCTTTTTCCGTCTGATTTCACAGTTCATTCCTCTGTAGTACTGTTTATATGTGTCAGACTACCAGTTGTATTTGTGTGTGTCTTTTTCTGTCCTTTGTAAAGTATCCTTCAGTGTCTAGAAAAGTGCAAATTAATAAAATTAAATTTTTTTTTTGTGCAAAACACTGACCTATCAAATTTACTCTCAAATGTTTTATATTTGAAGTTTTTTTTGCAATACAGACATTACAATTAGTTTTTTAGGCTATCATTTTGTAATATAAGCAGCTGGCGGAGAATCTACAACACTGCATGGTCCATGGTTGTTCGTTTTTTTTTTCTGTTTTAGTTAAAGCTGGTGCCTCCTAACATTTGTGTATTTGTTTACCCGTTGCTATTTATACCATGATATAAATGGCTATTTATACCATGGTATAAATAAGCATTAAACAACAAGCAGCCGTGCGTTATGCAGTTTTAACGCACAACGCAGAGTTGTAGAGCGTAGCAGAGTGGTGTTCCGCCACGAAATACGTTAAAACTGCAAAATGTAAAATAATAGTTATTTCAGTGTTTTAAATGAAGCTAGTCCCTACATTCTACTCAGATCAGGTCAGAATTTGTTTACCTGTTGCTATGGTGATGTCATGGCGATAGCTGCTGAGCAATGATATGGAATTTGAGATTTTACCGTTGTCGGACTACTTGTGCGTTATGCGCAATTAACACACGGCAGTTAGCCATTGGAAATCTCACTGACCGTGGTATAAAGCAAAGTTATATAATTGTGTACATTTACATTCTTTTTATAGATGAATCTTCGTTCGGTTTTCACCATTGAACAGCAGAGAATCTTGGAGCGTTACTATGAGAATGGGATGACCAATCAGAGCAAAGCCTGCTTCCAGCTCATCCTGCAGTGTGCTCAGGAGGCCAAACTGGACTTCAGCGTGGTCCGGGTAGGTACATAAAGAGAATGGGAAATATGAAGCAAAAGTAATTAGGGCAGTAAATCTATGTAATAGTTATGCATTATGCTGTTATGCTTACTTTGCTATACTATCTCCCATAGGTGCATGTGTAGTATAGCTTTAAGTGATATTAATGTGGCTTTCATTTGCTAGGCTTGTTGTATTTATGTTTGGAATGGTATATCTTTGGATCTGTTTAGTAAAAAATAAAACACTATACAATAGAATAATCTACTCTGTTAATGTCTTGCTTTATGATATGGAGAGGGGGAAAGGTTTTGGTTTCTGTTTTGTAATCAGAATTTGAGTATTGCATTTATGCTTTATCTCTCTAATTATCATAATAATAAAACACATCTTAATTTTATGTCAAATCCTAGCAGTTATAAGCAGTGACTTCACTTTTATACATACCTACATGTAGCTGGATGAATATAAAGTATTTGTCCAACTTCTGCTTGAATAATTTGAAAGTAATGAACCACTTACTTGAGTATATTATTCATTCTACTCAACCCACGTCCAAAAGTTCCTATTGTAATGGGTTCAAAATCTTCATACTGTTTTTAAAGGTGCTCTACCTGATATCAACTCTCAAAAGTGTGAAAAAACAAACTAGTTCAGTTTAAATAGCTTGCAGTGGTTCAAATTATTCCTCACTTTTCTACATTATGAATTCTAAGTATTCACCTTGGTAAGTTAATTAACAACCACTAACACAGGCTAACACTGCACTAAATGATACTAAGACAATAAACTGTTTTATAATTAGATGCAGACAGTACACACTTTTTTTTTTACTTCAAGACCTGCTTATACAGTATATCTGTGTGACATTTATTTTTGTTTATTTCCAGACATGGGTTGGCAACAAAAGACGTAAACTCGCCTCCAAAGCAGACCAGAACGGTGCAATGTCCCACTCTTTATCCAGTCATAGCCTCTCCGCGGGACTCCTCTCCAACCACACTTTACCTGTTGGTACTTTATCAAATCCTTCTTTAGTAGCTGGACCCCTCCTACCTTCAGAAGTCCTCACAGCTCGTAGCATCCCAAATCGGATTCACCTTTTTCCTCATTCTTCAAATTTCAAACTTCAAACTCCAAATTTCACTACAACACCTTCCTCAACCTCTTCATCGTCTCTTACAGCCCGTGGCAACACTAACAATAATAACAATGACGTCATATTAACTGGTATATACTCACTTAATTCTGCTGAACGTTCTAGACAACGACCAGTGGCCCCCCTGCCTCCCCAGTCGGAGTCAGCGACTGCAGCTTCTTTTAACATCAACCTTACTGTACAAAACAAAAATAACTCTAGCGTTTTACCTCTTCAATCAAAAACGGTTTCACTAGCTCAAAATCCTTCTCCGTTACCTCCATCATCAGGGCCTGTAGTTCACAATACAGCCAAGAAGACCACCTTATCCTCTGGAGAGACGGGTGTTAATGTAGGAACAAGTATTATACCTCAAAGCTGGACAAGACAGTATGGTACGGCGAATACGCTCCCATGGTCTAACAACTCAACCTCTCAAGTCAAGACTCAACCAAGACCTCATTCAAACCCGCAACCTCAAAGTAGTACAAATACTGTTACTCCTCAGAAACTCAAAGTAACACTACCAGTTCAAAACTCAAATACTCCCTCATCCACTCCTCGAATACAACAAGTTTTTACGTTGTCTGAAAAAAATGAATGGAGTAAACTTATTTCGGGACAAGGAAAAAGTCATAAAATACAAGAAAATCGACAACTGGTAACTAGTTACTTAGATACCAGTCATAACTTCTCAATCGCCATGGAAACTGGGGATGAGGAAGATGAGTGGCAGAGGGAGGAAGAACTGGCAAACATGGCAGCTCAGACTTACATCCAGAGGGAGCAGAGGAGCCCAAATGTGGGTGAAGTTTGTAGCAGAAGAAGCAACACACAACCAACAACTAGCTCCAAATCTACAGCAGTTCAAAGTAATGAAGATCTCCATGGTTACGAGGCAGTGGCAGCTCAGACCTCACTCACAACAGAGTCCAGCTCACAGGTAAGAAAACTAAACATTCACCAGTAACACAAGCCAAATCCTGGAAAATATCTACTTTGCATAAAAAGATGCACTATGTAACTTTTCTAGTGGAGGATCTGCAACCAGCTTGTCTCTAGGGAGATGTTATTGCTTTGCTAGGAAGGAAGGTTTCATAATAAGACATTAAACTTATCAATCTTGCATTTATTCTATTACAGATACTCAAAAAAACCTTGAAAAACAACCATTCTTACATTCAGTAGGGTCGCCTCTCCACAGTTCTGATTTGTACTTGGCCTGGCTGTGGGCCCTGCTTGTCTCCATGGAGATAGATATGTTTACTGCCATACTGTGAAGCATTCCAGGCAAAACAATCTCCACGGAGGCAAGCAGTTGGTTGGCCCTCCATCAAAAAAGTTGCACAGTGTCCTTTTAACTGCTAACTCAAAAGAACATGGCAGCATGTTAAAAGCAGAAAAATAACACCTTGTCTGTTTTTGCAGACAGTTAGTGCAACTGCTGATCCCTGGGTTTTAAACAACTCCAGAAAGAGAACGGTAAGTGCTCATTTTCAAATCAACCCTTTTTGTAGCTTTAGTTTTAGCTGCTTTAAATCCCCTTCTAAACCTTAACTAAACTATAGATTTCTAACTGGGGGTTTATGTATGATTTCCATCTAACGAAGTGAAGCTTGAGAACCTCTGAACTGACTCAGTATTTTACGTGCGTCATAAAAAAATAATTTCATGAAAGGAAACCTTGGTGGTTCAACTGGAACACCATGTACCATGTCCTAATCTAGCTTTACTCTAATAGTTGCAACCCCATGTCATTCCCAATTTCCCTTTTTTCTTTCTCTTGCGTCACCATCAAATAAGGACAGTTAAATATAAGAATAAGAAGTATGTAAAATGTAAAAAAAAAAAAAAAAAAAAGTACTCTTTAAACAAACTAGCCTGTCTTTTTATGAAAAATGTGTTAATCAAATTACATGGGATTCTAGTATTAGTTTAGTTTCAGTCTTCTTTCAAATGCTAAAGCTCCTTAATGGGTTTAAAACGTGCTCTGTATGTGAACTGACTCCCTATTTGAAACCAATTGCAAATGTAATTCCAAAACAAGTTATCTTATTACAAAAGTGTAATACGATTTTTTTTTTTTTTTTACTATTATTTGTACTAACCAGAGATTTGTGTTTCTAGCTCCAGGATCGGACCCAGTTCAGTGACGGGGATCTGGTCCAACTTAAACGCTACTGGGACCGAGGAATGACCAGCCTGGGCTCTGTATGCAAAGACAAAATTAACGCAGCAGCCAACCAACTCAACGTGGACTCTGAAATAGTCAAAGTAAATATACCCCAAAGTGCTCTTGTTTTGAAAAATGAGCTAGATCTGACTTTACTTTGCCTTAATAATGGGCGACAAACTGAGAGAGAGCTCATTTGGGTCTGAAAAATTGGCTTAACTTTGATGCACAAAGTTATTTAGAAGTCACACAATAAAGACTATAATTGGACTGAACAACGACAGAAATAAGACTAAACTTGAGTCAGGATTAATTCAGGAGTAAACTTGGACTAACCTTGCACTTTTAGCCAGGACTTAACCAGGTCTTGAACAACTCATGGAAAAGAAACAGATCTAAACCAAAAAGACTTAAAGTGCACTGCGTAACTTTTGTGGTGGCAGTGTGTTTGCTTTTCTCCATGGACGTGTTTTTTTGGGTTTTTTTTGTCAAAACTGTATGTGACATTAAACTTATCTAACATTTATTTCATTATAGGTTCTTGAAAAACATGCATCATTACTATAAGCAGGATTGCCTTTCCACAAATCTGGCCTGTAACTTGGCAAGGTGGCGCCACCTGCTTGTTTCCATGGAGATTCGGAGTTTAATGCCAAACTGTGGAACATACAAGGCAAAGCCAAAACATCTCTTTGGTGACAAGGTTGGCATCACCAGAAAGGTTAGGCAGTGCACCTCAAGTCTTACCCAGGACTAAACTAAATCATAACCATGAAAATACCATGTGTGAATCCAATCTAAAAGGTGTAGTTAATCTTGGAGCCTGACTTTGCTCTCTGGCATATCATTTATTACCATGACATCTGCTGCAGTAGCCACATTTGGGTCAGAAATGTTGCCTTAACTATGTTGGACAAAGTTGTTTAAAAGTCACAGAGTTGTGTATCAGGGTCAGCATGCTGATGGACTAAATATAGTGCCTCAGACCAGATATAGATGACCTACTGACATCTTCTGCCATCTCAATTACTCATTTATTTTATGGCCTCTGGAGAGAATCTGCTGCTTATGAACCAAACTTTGAAATAATAAGTCTACAATCATTATTTTGTTATTTTTGTACCATATAATAGAAACACAAATTAATTACATTGCAAGTTTTCCATAGCACTAAACAAGCCACTCCTCCAGTTTGTCCAGTTTGGGGGTCACTGCCCCGAGTGCTCCGATGACCATGGGCACCACTGAGGCCTTCACCTTCCAGGCCTTCTCCAGCTATATATATATATATATATATATATATATATATATATATATATATATATATATATATATATATATATATATATATATATATATATATATATATAGATATATATATATATAGATATATAGATATGTAGATATATAGATATAGATGATTAAAAAGTATAACAAACCGGGGCTTTCAAACACCAGGGCCATATTTAAAGGTGCACCATGTAACCTCCTGTGTGCCGCCAGCTTTTCTCTGTGAATATATCATTGCTTTACTTGGAATGTTCCACAGTATAGCATTAAACATATCTATCTATATGAAGACAAGGAGGTGACACCAGCAGGTCAGGTTATGGGCCAGTTCTGTTAAGAGGCATGTTTCCAAAGTATGTTTGGCAATAAAAAAAACTGTAATTGAATAATGCCATACTGTGAAATATTTTAGGCAAAGGAATCCAAGCAGGGAACTCCCACCATAAAGGTTACATAGTGCACAGAAATGTAAATGATCTGAATGTGTTATGAATTAGTTTGGAAAATATTTTGTTATACATACAAGGGATGGTTACTATGGCCCAAAAATATGAGTATTGAAGGCTACAACACAGGATCACCTATCAACACAAATTTTATCAAGGTTGCCATTTATTCCAAATTCCTGTGTAGTAGGAAACTGATAATTTAATGTGCTGACTCCAAGGATAGATTCTTCTGTAAATGTATGACTAATGCAGACTTGCTGTGTTTGGCAGACCTGGATCAGTAACAGGCGAAGGAAATATCGTCTGATGGGTATCGAGATCCCTCCTCCGAAAGGGGGGCCTGCAGTATTTACAACCTCGTCCCCAGGAAATGAGTCTCCCGTGGCCCTTAGCCCCGATGTGGACAGGCTCCAGACGCCGGATTTAACGGATGACACCATTGATGGGCTGTCTGAAGGTAAGGTAAAGGGCTAATCGCAATATATCAAGAGGTGAAAATCTAAATGGCAAAAGTGACATCTGACTACTAAAAATAAGTTAAGATGTGTGAATATTAAGTTTGATCTAACGTTTATGTCATTTTTGTTGCTGTTGTTTTGTTTGTGTGTGTTTTGGGGGAGGCATGGTGTCAATACAATTACCAGGAAAAGGCCACTATTATAACCTACAATATTATAAAGATTGGACCAAGATCGAAGTCACAATTTAGACTGGTTTTCATGGCATTTTTACAGTACTGTTTGCTTCAGCAGCATTGGTTCAAGTGTTGCACAAAGGCAGACTTTTCCTGCAAGAACAGTTTATATTTATTTAAAATAGAATTTAAGCTATAAGATCATTATCTGTTATACACTGAAATCTATACAGCAGCATCCCCAACAACATCTTTAAGTAAACTCATGGTAATATTGTTGATTTTGTATTTAATGTGTAATAAAGGGAAATAATCTTTTTCAGATGGCACCATCAACTCCCATAATAGAGAGGGCGAAGATGACATTGACATGTCCACTGCTTCACTGGCCAACAATGTTGTAGGTTACTTTATATTTCACAGACATTGTTCTTTATAATGGAGTATACTGTATACTACAACATAAGGACTACTAAAATATATTGTTTAAACTTGTGTGTCTACTTCGTTTCCTTTACAGAAAATAGAAGTCAGTGACGATGATGAGGAAGTGAATGAAGACGGTGTCAACATGATGACTTCGGACCTTGAGCAAATGCAAAGCCTGCTTGAATTTAAGGTAATTCAGTTTACATTTTAATGACAATGACACAAATAATTTCTTCTTGCAACTAATAAAAGAGCATGTTTTTATTGTATGCTTACATTACAGCATGAAGAAGTGCAGTTCCTTGAGAATGAGCTAGAGAACCAAAAACAAAGATACCAGGATCTTGCGAGCTTCACCAAAAGCCTGCTTATTGCTGTGAGGAACAAGGACCTGGAGAGGCAACAGGTATGTGGATGAGTGCAAAGTAACAACAACTGACCGACATCAAAGTGGATGGATGGACGGATAAACTGAACAATCTAACACAGAAACTGTATTGCAATTTTGTCTAAATGTCAATGGTCATGATTTTAAGACTGAGTCATTAATTCTGATCAGAGAAAATTCCTCGAGATGAAGCCTTTTTGTTTTAATCCAGTACTAGATATGTTTGTTTCAGAGCCATGTAACTTTCATATCTTAAGATTCTATCACTTTCAAACAAAGCATACATCACCAAAATAAACGTATAGTAACCATAAACACGACGGTTACTTAGAATGGCCATAATGAAAGACATATTTGTAACTATTTTGTTTACTTTTAGGAACTCATAGACAGTCTACCTCCGTCTTCTGATCAGGACTGGGACCTTGTGGAAGAGGACATGCTGACTTCTGGTTCTCCTTCAGCTGAAGAATGCACTGAGCACAGGGGGTCTCCAGGGAGCAGTGGAGGGCAGTCACCACTGACCAATGAAGACTCTAAAAAGGAAGTGCACAAAGTTACTGAACCTTCTGCATCAGAGGGAAAACATTGATTTCTTGTGTAATACATACATTTAGATGTTTTCACATGTTCCAAATAGAAACAGGTGATCTGACAAATAAAAACATGAAATACTCACATCACATCCTGCTGCCCTGTGCCTGTGGATTTAAGCATCACCTTGATAGTTGGACTGATGTTGCCTTTTTATTGTACAGTATAGTATTTGCCTTTACCCAATAAATACTCACCAAGTCACCTGTTGTTTATAATGTGCTAGATTTCTACCTAGTGTTTCAGTATATAGTTAATGTTTAGTTTGCAACTTGCGCTTCTAGGAACTATAAAGGATTGAGTTTAAGCCTCTTAGCCAGTCCTACTTTGAGCAGAGATGGACAGGCTTAAATGAAACAGTCGCTTTAAAGCATTGAAATTGCTCACTTGTATGAAAGGCTTAAGATGACTATGGATTTACTACATTTTTGTATTTAATTTTTCTTCTGCGTCAAGGCAAATTTCGTCAATCTCTGCTATTTCAGTGATCACCACTATTTCGGTCATGAGGAAACATCCGTCCCCCGGAACATGCTTACATGTCACAGCGCGACACAGTGCAGCCCCCTCCTCTCATATCCGCGCATCGGCTGCTCTGCTTTGGACGGGGGAAATCCTTAACTGAATTGCGTCATAAACACGTCAATAAACTCTCATTCACTGGTGATCAGGTACCACGGTAGCCGCCATATTCGCATCCATGGCAAAGCTGCGGAGCTTTAGGTGAGCGTCTATGGTCCAGTCATCAACATCCGATGATATTACCCCTCCGACCCCCACATCTCAGCCTCCCGTCTGACCGCAGCCGTGCAGACTGCCTGTGATCATCAAAGCAGAAGAGCCGGATTTCTAAGGGCAAGACATGCAACGTGGAGCGTGGGTCTAGGTGGACTTAATATGATGCCTTAGACTTTAGTACAAACCTGGGACAAGATGGAGGTAAACAGCGTTAGCAGTGAGGTGAGTTGTCATGTACGTGTCTTGCATGTTAATTTGTCTAGAGCTATTTTTGGCCAGTACTGTCCCGTTAAGTTAGCCTGGCCACGGCGGCTGGCTACGGCTTAAATCCGCGTCACGATCTGCAGCGCACCGTGATGCATGCTAACAAGCTAGCTTATGCTAACAGCTGGTAGAATGTTTATTTTTGTTGCACTTATAAGTTTTACGACTCCAGTGGTCCTTCCCGAGTTTAGTTGCAGCGGTTTAGTCCACAGGGACACCCGACTCTTGGTCTCATGCCACATGCCCCAATTTTCATTTTTGTTTGTGTTACACTTGTAAAAGGGAGTTGCTTCATGGTTAGCTTAGCCTTTGTAGCATTAGCAAATAGTTAGCCTGCTAGCCCTGACAGCTTACTGGCTTTAAACTTGAGTGAGACAAGTTTGTATCAAAGCATTGTACCCTAGTATCAAGCCACAAATCAAACTATTTTAAGTGCCTATGGAACTCAGCTTTTCAACAAGCTGTAAAACAAAAAGCTAAACTATTTTAACTGTCTGGTACTGCTTGCTGACTAGTACCTCCTGCAAATTTAGTTTTTCTGTCATTAAAATCAGGATTAAAATAGCCCCTTTTTAGCTGTTTACCCATTGAATACAAGTCTCTCACTAAAAATAAATAAGTATAGTCTCCATCACAAACATATTTGTAATATTGCACTTTACAAATTATACACACAATTTGTAAACACACTTGTAAATAGTTTTATTGCCACCTGTCAAATACCAGTCAGTGCAGCAGACTTTCTCCTCAGAGCAGCAGGGAGAGAGGGCTAGTTTGCTTTAACCTGGGCCCCAGGATGTGATGTAATGTTTAGCTTATTCAAACTCACATTTGTTTTTCATCTCTGGCATTCTTTCTCCTATCCCCAACTCCGACTGCTGACTACACTGCCTTTTTAGAGCCCACAGAGGAAAAAAAAACAACATAGCATTTACCCCTAAAATACACATTTAACTTTGCACTGTTTTGCATGGGCTTTTGAGCTTCTGTAGTATATTGCTGTAGTGTTGCTAGTCCATATAGGTCCATATAGTTTGTTGTTGATTGCAGTTTTAATTTGAAACCTTCAAAGACCTAAACTGTTATTGTTTACTTTAGTAGGCAACATAGACTTGCCAAGGTAACAGATGCAGCCAAGTAAACATCAAGCTTAACTTCTTAAATGAGAGGAGCAGCCTTGACGGACTTTATCAAGATACCACAGGACAAAATGGATAGACTATAAGTATGTGTGACAGCCATCTTCTAATAAGGCTGAAAAAGACTCTTAGTTTGGTGATGCAAGTGTAGGCTGCGCTCTGCTACTAACTGTGATGATGCATAGTAAGAGGTGGGAATGAATATGTGTGAATTATGAGTTATGATTTTGACTTGACACTTGAAATCAGTCACTCTGTATATTTTGGATGTTTATGTTTTTCATTTGATTAAACGGTTAATTAGCTTTATAGATAATTGCTTTCAGATCCATAATACACTGATGTCACTTTCTGCTATTGGGGACTGGAGCCAATATGTTAGCCTACTGATTGGGGCTGTAGTGCATGAGTTGTCAATTAATCAGTCGATGTTGTCTTAGTTGACTAATTATTTTATTAGGATTATAAGGATTAGCTGGTGTTGGCTGGAGTTTTGTGAGCGACTGGAGAGTTTAATCTGCCTTATGATCTCACTTATGAAGATGCTGTTTACTTCTTTGTGTGAGCTTTTGTCCCCGTTTAGTGAATTAGTTACTACTTTAGGCAGCTACTACTAATTATACAAATATAGAACTTGATTGTCTTAATATTGTTCACAAAGTATTGTTTCTCAATGTTATTTTCTATCGTCCTCTTTTCAACCACACCTTAAAATCTGTGTAATATACAAAATGCCTTTCACTTGCCCCTATCTTAATTAAACTGTCCTATAGATTGGTATAATGTGATGTGTAATGCAGTAAAAGTGTTGATGTGGCGGCGTGCTTTGCCTGTTTTGTGGCTGTAGATGAGTGTATGGTGAGCGGTGTGGGCTTGCGTAGTGCTATGACTCATCCCCCTCTTCACAGACTTGATGGAATTCAACACACACACACAACACATTGGAGTGAATACTTCAAGCAGCTTCAGTAAAAAAGGATGAAACATGAAGAGTGGGGTAATTCTCGTACAATGTCTTAGATCAGGTTTCATATAGTTAGTTGGGTTTATATTGACAATTATATTTTGGGGTATTGACCTTGGTAACCAGTCAATAAGCAGATTTTTTGCAAATCATCTGTAATTAACAAAAATGTGTGTGTAAATGTCATGTTTTATATTACATTGTGATGAGGGCTGGCCATTATGATAAAAACAGGACTTTTTTCCTCATATTGATTGATTACAGCTGACTTTTAATTTAATTAGCTATAAAAAAACACAAAAATACAGAATTATGAGTTTGTTTTAAGTTTACATCTATATATTTTTTTATCTTCTCTCATCTCTACTTTTTGCTTGTTTTACAAAATTATAGTACTGAATATTCTCATGTTGCATATTGTCAACATCACGTTTCCAATGCAGTGTAGCTGTATTACCCACTTTGAATAGTTACAAGTGCTCCCTGAGGTCTCTAAATCTTTTTAAAATGATAATATAAGTGCATAGACACTTGAAAAGTAAGTCATGAATGTGTCAGACTCAAAATAACTTGAAAGAAACATGTGGTCATTTTCTTGTAAATGGCACTTTGAGACCAATACGAAGCAGAATTGCTGAAGAACCAGGCTGGAGTTATTTCTCATGAGATTGAATGCTGACTGCAGCTCTTCACCCACAGCCAGTCAGACATGTTGTTTTTGCTCCGGCCGGGGATTAAGCTAGAATGCTAATAGTGAGGGGCTTTATAGGGACGGGATGAGCGCCGGACAGCTGGACGTGGCTTAAACTATAGACTCCATACTGTTTGACAACAAATAGAGTGAGAATCGTAGGGAACAGTGAAGAAGGCACCTTGTTTTTTTGTACTTGTGACTCATTGAATTCATCTGTTGATTTTGCTTGTATCATACATGTGGGCGTGTGACAGCTGAAAGTACTGGGCTCTGTTAGTGGAGGATCACGCTTTGCTGGAAAATGCTTACTTACTAGTTGGGATTAAACTGACTGAATTCTGGCTCTGCATCTGCACAGGTCAATGGACATCAGATCATGGACGAGCCCATGGAGGAGGGAGAGTCTTTCACGCACTGTGTAAGTCAACATCACTTTATTAAGCAAATCTCTATCAAATCTGTATCAGAGTATTATGTATTCAGTGATGGGCAGAGCTACTTGAAAATAATTTCATAGAATAAGTTAGTAAAAAGTAGTATTTCAAATAATTATCCATGTAAAAGTAAGGATGTATTTGTCAACTATTTAGACATAACATGTTTGATTTAGAGTAATATAATCTGACAGATGAGACATTACATAAAACACAAAATAAAGTGTTTCCAACAAATAGGCCATTAGAATTAAAGAAGTAACACCCTACCAACCGAATTTGAAGCCAAGTTCACAAAGTTTTAATACTATCAATATATAGCTGTTATCAGTGAGAGACATACTCATTGAGTGAATAGTAACAAAAAACATTTACTTATTGAAATAACAGCATTTTTACTTAAGTATGATGTGATGCAACTAAGTAAAATTTCTTCAAAAAATTTCTCCTGTATAATTCAATAACTGTAACTGTCTTGTCTACCTTTTGGATATACCAAATCTTATGAGATAATGAGTTATGAATTTGACTTGACAGAAAACCAGTCAGTCTACATCCTTTCTCATCTTCATTTCATTAAACAGTTAATCACTTAGAATATATCGTGCTTTACTTATACACCCTGCTTTTTAGGACCTGAGTCAATATGATAACTGTAACTGATTACTACCCACCTTTCTCTGTACCTAACCTAATCAGATTTGAATGAGGTTGTTGTGTCTCCAATGGCTCGTGTAGGACGATGGTGCTTATAAGGAGATTCCTATCACCCATCATGTGAAAGAGGGCTGTGAAAAAGCGGATCCATCTCAATTTGAACTTCTTAAAGTGCTTGGCCAGGGTTCATTTGGCAAGGTGAGAAAAGCACAATCTAAATCCAACTGTTCCATCACTTGAAACTCTTATATTAATATAGCCTTTGTTCTGCAGGTGTTTCTTGTCAGGAAGATTATAGGTCCAGATGCTGGTCAATTATATGCAATGAAAGTTTTAAAAAAGGCATCATTGAAAGGTAACACAGCTTTGTTTCGGTTTCAAATTCTACTGTAGAGCTTTTTGTTTAACATTCTTCTTCTGTTAATCTCCACAGTCAGGGATAGAGTTCGCACTAAAATGGAAAGAGACATTTTAGTTGAAGTCAATCATCCCTTCATTGTGAAGTTGCACTACGGTAAGACAAAAACAAACCGGAAATTTCCCTAGTAGAGCTCCAATACTCGCTAATTATTGTTGCTTGGATATTGGATATTAAAATCTGTAAATATTAAATTGCTTTGTGTGCTATTGTGACTCACAAGGTTGAGCGACAATCTTATAAGGTTGCTGGTTCAATCCATTGTCCATATATAAATGGACATAGCTAACCTGCTAGCCGCTGCATTCCAAATAAGAAGTGAGCATGGGTGTGCTTCTGGCTTCATCAACTCTGGCTCCAATTCACTTTCTATTCAAAACTGTCTCCCCTGTCTCTGTAACTGCTGCTGCCAGGCTCGTTATTTTGATCTTAAAATGTGCAGAGTCGGTGGGAAGGGTGTTGCCTTTAACAGACTCGCTCCAGATTGGCTACTTTGGTTGCCATGATACTCGCAGTCGGAATTCCAAATATTGAATTCGGCTCCAAATTCACCCCTATAACTGCTACCCTCAATCAGCTTCACTTGACTGGTGATGTCACCCATAAAACTATGGGTGACATCACATTTCCTTTGTTCACTTCTTTATAATGTCTATGGTTCAGTCCCGGCTTTGACCAATGCATGTTTTTGTTGTGTCCCTGGACAACACACTCCTCTTGCTCTAATGAGTCAGAGAGGCCGTTGGTGCAGACTGACAGCAACATTTCCATCAATCCACCTCAGGGCAGCTGTGGCTATTATAAATGACCATCACACAGCAGAGTGTGGGGGTGAATGAAAAATGGAGTGTTAATGTTAAGCACTTGTTAAAATCCTAAATTGCTTATATACAACTAGAATATCTAATGCTGGCATGGAGAGCTATATGAACTGATCCATAAGCGACATTACTTGGAAGCGCTGTTTAGACCTTATACTAAACCAGTGATAATTATTGTGACAGGCCTATCTGCTACTATAAGTATTATATTGATTTATTATTCAATATATAAAAGCTAGAACAATATGTTTTAGAGCTCTATATGTATTGTGTGTACAATGTCTTTGCAATAGTGGGGAGATTTTTGTTGTAATACAATACAATTTTAGCTTTAGAGGGATAAGTAAATGTCTATGGCTAATTATTGGTTCATTATGCTAATTTAATATTTGTTGAAGCTTGTGCCTTTTTATCCCAGTAAACCATTGTTAAATGGTTTACTGGGATTATCTTGCTTTATTTTAATATTGAATCAACTTTATCCCACTGACACAATTATCATTTATCACAATATTTAGCTATAACTGTATGTCATGCTTCAAAATTAGTTATCGTGACAGGCCTAGTAGCAGAGGCAGTTTCAGACAACTCCAACAGGCCAGAGTTAAAATGATTATAGTGGTATATTGGAATATTGGATTTACTTGTTACTCTGTTAAACTGTGTATGCCCTTTGTGATTATATACACTTCATGACATAACTCTTTCACCCAATTAGGGCTATTCATAAATAACAAATAATTAAGAATTATGTTAACATGGTGTATTTCATTTACTTGTAATTTCTTTGTAAAATATAACTAAATGAAGCAATGTTTTACTAGAGTTTTTATTGCCGGGTATGTCTTGTGACTCACTACAAAGTGTAATGGTTGCAGGTTGTGTTTTAATGTGTGTAATGGGAGGTTGCAACACAGGCAAAAACAGCTTGAGCATAAAATGGACAGCTAAGCATAAAGGGAAATTTATGGCATATTAGCAATCTTTAAGCATACAGTTAAGGAAGTGTTTTTTACAAGCTTTCTGGGGAACATTTTAAACATTGTTTTGCCTCCCACTTTTTCACTTAACAGGCTATCGGACTTAATTTACTGTACAGGAAAATGCATTTTACTCCAAACAGTGTCTTGTAAAAGCAGCCATGTGTAAAAGACTAAATGATATTTACATCAACATTTTAAAAGGCAAACACTACCTGTGACCATCCCAGATGTCTCTTCTTACACTCTGATGTGTGGGTGGGCCATTATATGTTTCAGAATTGAATACAGACCTTTTAATAAAACAAGATTTTGCGAAGTACATATTGTCACTCCAGTTGCTTTATTACAGTCAGCTTGGACCAGGCACAGTTATTAATCAGAGAAATTCTCTTTAGCTTTACAGGAGGCTGCATAAAAGGGGCTATTGACTTTATTTTTACACCCTTTTTGTGCTGAATCTGGGTTTTCCCAAAAGCACTGCAAGCCATTATGTAAAAATTGCATGGAGTGTTTGACAGCTGTAATTTGTTTAGCCTGTAAACACTATTGACCTACATGTGTCTGCTTTTAATCTCGCCATAAAAGTGCCTCCGCTCAATCATAATAATATTAGTTTTTAGCTCAGATCCTTCTTGTGTTTTTCTCCACAGCCTTTCAGACAGAAGGGAAACTGTATCTAATACTGGACTTTCTCAGGGGAGGGGATGTATTCACTCGCTTATCCAAAGAGGTAAGAGGACCTTCTGTTCCCTACGCTGCAGCGTACTGTTGTTTTCATTATGTTTTAAACCCCTAGTGTGGCCTGTGCATATGCCACGCAGTTTAAAATGAGCCCGCTGGACCTATTCATCTGACAGCTACAAATGACAAAACATGAACACAACAGGTGTAAAGTGACTATTGGTCACTTATCTTCCTCCATATTTGCCTATTATTTAAAGGAGCACTATGTAACTTTTTTAGGCGTGGTAGGGCAGGCAAACACTACTTGTCTAGAGATGTACTGGTAGTTGCTTTTGCTCAAATGTGCCACAGTAGAGCATTACACTAATCTAATCTTTTACAACACATCTGACTTATTATTTTCTCTGGTTATGCCAACTGCTTGTCTCCATGGAGATAAATGCCTTAGTGTGGAACATCTTTTTATACGGTCTGTGATGGACTAAACACAATCGGGTTCAGTTCAGGTCATTGTTGCGTTCCCTTCACTATAACAGTTACAAAGTGCACCTAGCTAAACATCCCAGTTAATCTGTCTTGTTATGGCGTGTTTTGGATTAATTATTTCTGAAAACGAAATGGTACTTTTAGTTCCGGGTTTGCAGATCTGTGTAACTATTAGATTGAACCCTAAATGTTACCAATAGTGAAATTTAGATCTTTTTATATGGTTGGGTCTTGTTTTTGAAGTAGTCCAGGTATAGCCACAGTTTAGTATTTTTATCATTTGTTTGTTTTGGTTACTTCTTAACCTTTGCTTTGACTAATCTTTTTTGTTCTTGAAATGAGTCTAATAAAACCATAAAATTTAAATATTTACTTAATACTTGTAGCTGTCGACTGCCTCTCTCATTGCAACAAGTTAAAGATTCAAATTGACATCTCATTTTAAAGGACCCTATTACACTATTGCCTCCTCTGTATTATAATGTTCTTTCCTCATCACCAAAATATCTGGAGTTGTGTTTTGTTTCATTCACACTTGTTTAACACACAAACCCTGCACATTTAGGCGTTCTTCTCTCAAAACGGACAGCACTGTTCCACCATGTGATGTCATGTGGTAATACAGGAAGTTCTTCACTGTGTTTTTAAACTCCACCTTCACTGATTTCAGCCCTGGAATAACCAATCTCTACTGGAAAAAAGGTAAAAGGTTTCTGTTAACTGGAAAACTACCCCTCCATGACATTCCAAAGTGGAACAGAGCATTTTGAGCTTTGAAGATGTAGACAGACTAATAATAAAGGATTACTCAAACATGTGTGAATGAAACAAAACACAACTCCTAGTATGTTTTTTAGGAGGTAACAACATTATAACATGGGTTAAAGCTCACAAGAGTCAATTTTGTGTAATATAGGACATTTAAAGAAATACAAGTATTGTCAAACCATGCGTCACCTCCATTCCCTTTAGTATTTTTTACTGAAATTTCTTTTTATTCCCCCTCTTTGTATCAGCAGTAGCTTGTCAGATACAGGCCCAGATCAATCCCCTTAATGCTCTTGGGAGCCAGAACAATGTATGATTGTTCTGCAGACAGACCTCGTGTTGAAGCCATGTCTCAGAACCAAAGCAACCGCTGCTGGCAATGTCAAGTCAACATCTTTGAGTTGTGAAAATGTTTTTGAAATGTTGTGACAAAGATAATCCTCTGTTTTGTCTTGAAGTGATTGGTAAAATTGAAGTATTTGATGGTGATGTGTCTATTGTTGCTGTGTATTCCTCTTGTGTGGAGTTCAGAGAGTAAAATTGTCCAGTTTTTATCAGGTTATGTTTACAGAAGAAGATGTGAAATTCTACCTTGCAGAGCTGGCCCTGGCCCTCGACCACCTGCACAATCTGGGCATAGTTTACAGAGACCTCAAGCCAGAGAAGTATGAAACATTTCCCTTTACGCCCATAAAAACATCTGCTTTAAGTTTCCTGTCAGTGTGGGCTCTTACATTTGATATCGCTAGTAATCACAAACCTCTTGATAAAATGCAAGATATGAAGAAACATAGAGTAATATTTCTACATTGTGGTTAGATAAATATTGAATATGTATTATGTTATTATTATTAGCATCAACTTTATGGCAAAAAAGGCAGTCCAAGGAAAAACACAAGTAGTATAGTATAGTAGTAGTAGTATACCCATTAAAGTGTTATTGTAGTTTACAATTTCTACATTTTTGGGGAGACTCTAATGCCACACTAACTATATTGGCAAATAAATTAATTGATTTTCTTGTCACTCAAAAGGAACTTGAGTCCCCAATGTGTCAATTTGTTTTGCTTAAAAATCTACTTTATGCAAATCAATACAAGCAATTGTGTTTTCTGATTCTCTCTAGATGTTGGACAGGCACAAAATGTGCTTGGACAATTCCTCAAAATTATCAGCATTTTTTGTTGATTGATGTTCCTTTAGATATTGGACTGAACACTGTGTTACTCTACACGTACACATGCAAATCGCAATGTATATTACATTGACTCAGGCCCCAATCTTTATTTTGCATTTATATGTAACATTATGATTTTGAGAATCTATTTATGGCCTTCCAGCTATGGCCAATATGCAATATATCGTTTGAGCTATTGTTAAAATTATGTGCTTAAACCCCAATGATTTCTAATTAATGAGGAAAATATATATTTTTAAATGGTGTAAACATGGGCTCTAAAAGAATTAAAAACCAGTTTTGCATACCCATGTAGTCAGTCCATATTGAAGCCTTTATAACAGACAGATTTGTTAAACTCTCCTTTGTGTCTTCTTGATTTTTCAGCATCTTACTTGATGAAGCTGGACATATAAAATTAACAGGTGTGTGTGGATAATTACAATATCACACATTTAACATTGAGAATAAGCTGACTGTTTCCTCTTTCTTCTGCAGACTTTGGTTTGAGTAAAGAGTCAGTGGATGCTGATAAGAAAGCCTATTCTTTCTGTGGTACTGTGGAATATATGGCCCCTGAGGTGGTCAACCGGAGAGGACACACACAGAGTGCAGACTGGTGGTCACTGGGCGTACTCATGGTATTTACACAACACATTTACTTATCTAGTTTGTATTTGTTTATTGACAAATTGGAAGACTAAATGATTGTCATTGCAGACTGCAAATTCTATAACTTCAGAGTTTGACAGATTCCTGTCAGAATTAATTGTTCCAAGAGAGAAGGGCTGTGGAATTAATCAAATTCTAATTGTTTCAAATTGCCGGTTGTCAGTTAGGGTTTTTTTATTGAGGTCTATCATGTGGCATTAAGTAAGTATAGAACAGTTAGTTTGAGTTAAAACTTTGAAGGAATACATTGGACTATTTCTGTGTTAACTGGCATATTGCCTTGTTCATGCTCATCAAATTAAAATTGAAAGCCACCTTGATTAGTTTTTGATTCTAAAAATAAAATGTAACCAAAATTGCGATTGACCTATTTAAGGGAAAAAAAGTGATTAATTTATGTCGTGTCTAGTTTACAGGTATAAAAAAAAAATCACAGTACAATCGGAGTCTAGGCACCTGTGGTGACCACTTTTGAAACTGACCACTGCAGACATAGCCATCGCAATTGGCTTTTGTCATTTTCACCCCAAACACATTAACGAGGAAAAAATATTCAATTGATTTTTTATGCATCTACCTATAAACATCTAGATGCTAAAAACACAAGATAATCATTTTCATTCTCTTTACCTGTTAGTGTCAATATGTTATAATAATATGGCTTGTATAGTGCTTTGTGGTTGAGTCCTAACCGTATTTTTTGATCCTGTGTTTTGGCAGTTTGAGATGTTAACGGGGACATTACCGTTCCAAGGGAAAGACCGCAATGAGACGATGAACATGATTCTCAAGTGAGTCATTTTACACTGAATACATTAATATTACACCACTAAAGCAGCAGTAGCAGTAGGAGGAGGTTGAGGAGGAGGAGGTGGGCATTTACCAGTGCTACTCTTTTTTTCTCTCTCTGTTTCAGGGCTAAGTTGGGAATGCCCCAGTTCCTCAGTTTGGAGGCCCAAAGTTTGTTAAGAATGCTGTTCAAAAGAAACCCAGCAAATAGGTTAGGTAAGTGTTGTGTTGTTTGAAAAATTAACATAAAAGCAAGTGTATATGGGGGTTGAAATCTATTGCTGGCTTGTGACTGAATAGAGAAGAAAAATACATGTTAAACTACCACTTCAAATGATTTAATATTCAAAATCATTTCAGTTTAACATTTTTGTACAGCCTTTACCAAAAGAGAACAGCTCAACAGCACATAATGGCAGAAAATCAATTAGCCACTGAGGTTCACAACACAGTGAAAAGTATAAGGAGAGCGTCCAGCCTTCATTATTTTTCAAATTGCCAAATGAATATGAAAACATAACTTGCTGTGCCGAGATACAAGATACAGTGCAAAGATTGTCTATGCTATAATTAAATTTAATTAATTAATTTTAAAGTCACACTATGTAACTTCTCTGGTGGAGGCTCTCCTACTCACTAATATGTTCAGCCAGTATGGCATTGAATTGATCTACACTGCTCAAAAGAATTAGAGAAACACTCTTTAATCAGCAGTATAGCAACCTATCAATCAAATTTCTGGGATATTGATATGGTCAGTTAAGAAGCATAGGGGGTTGTTAATCAGTTCCAGCTGCTTTGTTGTTAATGAAATAAACAACAGGTGCACTAGAGGGGCAACAGTAAGACAGTCCCCAAAACAGGAATGGTTTTCCAGGTTGATGCCACTGGTATTTTTCCCTCCTGATCTCTTCCGGTAGATTTTTTTACTGACTGACTTTTTCCTTTGGCTTGGATCGGCATTACTGATAGCATGGTGCGGTACCTGGACGCTGCATAGGTTGCACAAGTGGTTCAACTCCTCCAGGATGGCACATCAATACGTGCCGTTGCAAGAAGATTTGCTGTGTCTCCCAGCACAATCTCAAGAGCATGGACTAGATTCCAAGAGACAGGTAGTTACTCCAGGAGAGCTGGGCAGGGTCGTAGAAGGTCCTCAAATCCTCGGCAGGATTGGTATCTGCTCTATAGTGCAAGGAGGAACAGGATGAGCACTGCCAGAGCCCTACAGAATGACCTCCAGCGAGCCACTGGTGTGAATGTTGCTGACCAAACAATCAGAAACAGACTCCATGAGGGTGGCCTGAGGGCACGACATCCTGTAGTAGCCCCTGTGCTCACTGCCCAGCACCGTAGAGCTCGATTGGCATTTGCCATAGACCACCAGAATTGGCAAGTGCGCCACTGGCGTCTTGTGCTCTTCACCAATGAGAGCAGGTTCAACCTGAACACATGCGACAGACGTGAAAGGGTCTGGAGGCGCCACGGAGAACGTAATACTGCCTCCAACATCATTGAGCGTGACCGGTTTGGTGGTGGGTCAGTGATGGTCTGGAGAGGCATATCTCTGGAAGGACGCACAGACCTCTACAGGTTAGATAATGTCACTCTGACTGCAATTAGGTTTAGGGATGAAATCCTTGGACCAATTGTCAGACCCTATGCTGTTGCAGTAGGACCTGGGTTCCTCCTGATGCGCGACAATGCCCGACCTCATGTGGCCAGAGCATACAGTTCCTGGAGGATGAAGGTATTGATACCTTTGACTGGCCCTCACGTTCACCTGACCTAAACCCAATAGAACACCTCTGGGACATTATGTTTCGGTCCATCCAGCACCACCAGGTTGCTCCTCAGACTGTCAAGACATCACTGAGCTCCTCAGTGATGTCCTGGTCCAAATCTGGGAGGAGATCCCCCAAAACACCATCTGTTGCCTCATTAGGAGCATGCCCCGCCGTTGTCAGGCACATACAAGCATGTGGGGGCCACACTAAATACTGAGTATCATTTTGAGTTGCTATACTGACATTTTGGCAAAATAGATCCATCTGCTGCATAATTTTTTCAGTTTCATTTTTGGGGTTTCTTTGGTTTAACCCCTCTGTAGGGTGACCATTTTCATTTACATAAAATCATGTGGCATCCTTTTGTTAATAATAAATTACTTTCTCAGAAAAGAAATTCTAGATTATTTTTTCCTTCATTTAGATCTAATGTATTTTTAAAGTGTTCCTCAATTTTTTTTGAGCAGTGTATATTTCATGCATTTCATTTGGGTTGTTTCGTATTACTTAAAAGCATTTATCTTTTACTCTGGGCAGGCTCACCTCTCCACAGATACAACTTCTAACTTGACCTGGCCAAGTCACTTGCTTTTCTCCATGTAGATTGATATGTTCAATGCCATGCTGTGGAACTTTCCATGCAAAGCAATAACTTCCCCATGGAGAGAAAAACCAGTGATGGATCTTCCTTCAGGCATTACATACAGTTCACATTTAGCTTAGAACAAAAACACCAGTATGGTTTGTGTCTCTATTTTAGGTTTTGATTTTTAATATAATAAAAGTCATTTGAGCAGTACTGTAACTGTCAGTGTAATTTGTTGCATGTGTCTCAGCAGCTTGTTGCTCCATATGACTTCACGTTTTGGCATTCACTCACACAACACACTGTGAAGACTGAAACATGAAAAGTGTTAATCCCTTTGAAACAATAAACCACAACTCATCAGGTTAACTCATTTTTGTTTTGTTTAGGGGCAGGTCCAGATGGCGTGGAGGAGATCAAACGGCATGCTTTCTTTTCCACCATCGACTGGAACGTAAGCAACAAAAAACATACAATAGATTACCTTCACATGATATTTTAGGACCCCTATAGTTTAAAATTGAGCTGGAGGACAGGTCAATTTCTATGGTGGAATTTGTTTTTTAAACTGTCAGACCCAGTTATTGCAGATTTGTTGAGCTGGTTTACAGTCAATATCTCAATAATCTATCCACATGAAACAAAAAATGGCACAAAGTTCAACGTCTTTTCTGTCATTTTTTCACAATAACTTCAGAAAGTGGTGCGATTATTCAACTCTTAAGACTTTAGGGCTTAAAACCATAAGATTAATATAGCAAGTTTGTGGGACTAATTCCCAACAAATAATAAGGTTCAACATTTGTAGATCATAAATTTAGGTATTTCTTTCCAAACAGTAAATCTTTCTATTGTTCTTTATGCCCTTGTCCACCGTCTGAGATTATGACATCCAATTGTAGAACATCTCCTCTCTCTTTTACTGGTCACAGCGTGGTAACATGTAACTCTCCAACTTGTGCTGACGATTCACACCTCACGAACGTTTTGGCTGCGTTGGCTCGTGGGCATCGTGTTCGCTGCATGCCAACTCCGTGCGTGGTTTGCCTGGGCGTGTGGCCAGTTCTCTGCGTGCCAGTGTTTAAGAGGCAGTAGGAGGCAGTTGGCACGACCATGCTATTAAAGGGCGAGTGAGGGTTAATCTGGGAAAAGACCCGCTCACTCTCTTGCATATGTTCTGCACAATGAACGGCTTAATACTGTGATGGGATCTCCTTTTGTTATAAAATATGTTAGGTTTAAAGTACTAGTGTTCTCTAATATAGCCATCCCTCTGAGATTTATTTATTTTGAAAAAAAAAAAGAGTTCATTACAAACCGCTCACCATAGTCTTTTTTTTCTTATCGTGTGTTGTCCTCTGGGATCATGCACACTTCTTTTAGACATTTAAACCCCAACAGTGTAACATTTCTGCTCAAATAAAATACTATGCTATTACTAATACTAATACTAAAAATAAAAGTGTTAATTTCATCATAGCTGTTTTGATTTATCTTCTTTGTTTAGATTACTTGTTATGCTCTTGCATTTTAGTTGATGTTGTATATCTTTTCTTTGTGATGAATATGTCAAAATGAGCATGTATGCCATAAATTAGACCTGGTTTCTTCCTTCATGCTTAAACACAACTAATTCAACTTCTTATTAGCTTCCAAGGAGATAGGATTTTGTTTGGGTTGACACTTGTGTAGGTTTAATTAAACTAGTTGTCTTTGGCTGAAGTGTAACATATTCTGATATTTATAGAAATTGTACAGAAGAGAGCTCCAGCCTCCGTTCAAGCCTGCAGCAGGAAAACCAGACGATACTTTCTGCTTTGACCCAGAGTTCACTGCAAAAACGCCTAAAGGTAAAAACTCCTATGTGTACATGTACTCCTACATCTGAGAAATGTTGTCTATTGCTGCATTCCGGATGTCTCTGGATCTCTATGTAAAACAGGTCATTTCAAAATTTCTGTTCTTGAGATTAACTTGAAAAACATACACAAAACCTATAGTACGTCAATTAACATAACAAAGATAATATGTTGCTACACAGAAAAATGTAGAGAACCGCTTTGTGTGTGTGAAGGGAGGTATTTTTTTTTATGTAGGTAATTTCCAAGCAAAACAACAACAACCTGGGTACAAAGTCTTTTGTCTTTTTTCTCTTAAATCTTTGTCAAAAACTAGAATGTACATAAACTAGTACAGTTGAGCCATATCATATTTCTGGTAATGTATTGTGACATATATGGGAATGATATGAAACTTTGTATATTGTGACATAATTGCACATACCACCACTGATTTTTCTGTTAAGGCTAGGTTAAGGCTAGTTGCTCTCACTAGACCCGAGAATGACTCTGGAGGCTCTGCAGAGGCTAAAACTCTAATGATAAAAAAAAAGGATAAGTCAGTAGGAGTGGATGTAGAACTTATAACTATAACTTAAAGAAGACCTATTATGCAAAATTGACTTTTTAGAACTTTTAACTACATTATGGTTGTTTTTCCCCCCAACATTTACATTCTCAAAGTTGTATTTGGAGTGGTTTGAGCAATCTTTAATCACTTATTTTTAAGACATCATATTGCTGATCAACTCCTGTTTTCACCGTCCCCCGGTATACGCCCATTTTTCTCTACTTACTTTGTTCTCCAATTTTATTTTCTTAATTGGTGATACACATAGGATTCTGCAGCACCATGTAGTCAAAAAAGTGTTTTAAAAGTCTGCAGCTTGCTAGATGTGCAGCTAACCATAGGCAGGGCAAACTGTTTGTTGTGGTGACATCAACGGCGATGTCGGCTCTCATTGGGCACCATGGTTTTCTTACATGGAAGTCAGCTGACTTGTCTTTCATTAAGTTGTTTTTGATTAGATGATGACGGATGAAATTATAACATAATGATCCACGGTTGTCATAGAGTATAACTACATAGGCCGTCAACTATATAGCTTCTTTAAAGAGCCAAAAGCAAATAAGCACATGCATTTTCTGTTTTAACCATATCACCCTGACCTACAGCCTCAGCGCTGCATTACAATCAATGGCTTGTGTATATGTAATAATAAGATCCTACGTGCAAGCCACTTCAAGACCCGACCCTCTAGTGAAGGATCATTCCCCTAAATCTGTAAACCTTACCAATCTCACATATCTGTCATTATATCTATATTGTTTAGAATTTATCTTTATTTGCTTATTTGTTCCGTATTATTTCACCCCTTCATGTTGCCATTGGTAGAAAGAAAAGTCCTATTATATGTGCTTATCTGTCAGAATATATCATTTATGTTATAGTATTCTGTGCATGTTAGACTCTCCAGGTATACCTCCAAGTGCAAACGCTCACCAGCTCTTCAAAGGCTTCAGTTTTGTGGCTCCAACGCCGATGGACGAAAACAAGAGCTCACCACTGCTCAGCATTCTGCCCATTGTCCAGGTAACACCCATTCAAAGGGTAATTAGAACAGATGTAATCATTATTATAGTAGAGGCTGGTAATTATGTTAAAGTGCGTGGAGATGAATAGACTGAATGGTATATCTAATGAGTGTTATGCCATTGGACAGTAAAGGAAGGTGTGAATAGCTTTTTTCACATAATATAGTTGCATGTTTCTGCAAATACATAGACACAAAGTTGGTGATTTGCTCTTGGTATGAGCCCAGTTTGGCAAAACCAAGATTAAATCCAGACCCAAACTTGGGCTAAACAAGACTAAAACAGAACCAAACCCCATCAAGTTTAAAATGTGTTCAATTTAGGATCAAATTATGAAAAGTTTGAACACCCTTAGGTCGCTTTCCCACTGCCACTAGTTAGGGTGATATAAAAGAGCATTCACTCCGAGAGCGGTGCGCTTGGGCCAGTGTGAAACCAATAGTTGCATTCTGATTCGCAATAAAGGCTCCACCCACACTCTGGAACGGGACGAGTGTGACCTTGTGTCAGCCTACTCAGTCCGGTGATAGTAAAAGTGCTTGGAATTGGGCAAAAAATCCCATACATTTGTATGAATGGGCGCTGCTGAGCTGCTGTTTGACACATTTGTCTGTCTGTCTCTGAAGGTAAGCCTGCCTCTCCTCATGGTGCATTTACCCACAGGTGAAAGAAAAGGCCACCGCCTGTAGGCGAAAAGAGCATGTGCGCACATATTCACAAGGCTCTGTGCACTTGAAGCACGTTGTCATAGAAATAAGTTTGGTGATCAGCTCGTGTGGCTCATGGTGTGGTGTTTGGAGTGATGTGCGACTCAAAAGTAAACAAAACTAAATCTATTGCCCACTCCACAGAGCACACTAACGTGTGAGAAAACAACCTACCGTATTTTCACGGCTATAAGGCGCAGCTTCAGTTACGGGTGCTTTTTTGTGCTTTTTCTGCATTTAACACATACAAAAGTCGCACCGTTAGCCCAAGCATCCACAATCCAGTCACAAATCATGGCGTAACTCGCCCGGCACGGCGTGTTCGCCGTCTGTCATCCATCGCTCCCGCGATGTTCGCAACTTTTTACCGCGCCTTATAGCCATGAAATTACGGTCCTGGTCTAGTTTAGTTCCTGGTTTAACCCCAGTTTTGATGAAGTATGTTTTTGTAAGTGGGTTCTAGAGGATCCCATCACAGCACAAAGAATTGTAAATAAACAAATTAAATGTCTTCCTAAAAATGTAACTTCTATTTTTCTTTATTTAAATTATTTTTGTGTTTTTCAGATGCACGGAGGCTCAGCAAAATTCTCTGACCTTTACGAGCTACAAGAAGACATAGGAGTCGGGTCATACTCGATCTGTAAACGCTGTGTTCATAGAGTGTCTGCCATGGACTACGCTGTGAAGGTAACCACGCAATGTTCAATTCACTATCTATAAGGGAGTTAACAATATAAAAACAATACACAAAGGAAAAGTCATATTAGTACATATTTTTTTTAGAAAATAATATTATTTGTTTTCTAAACTTTTTTTTTTTTTTTTTTTTTTTGGGGTCCACAGAGTCCAGCTCTGCTTTTCAACTCAAAAGTGTAGGTTCAGATGGTATTTCATGATATTGCATTATATAATGTCTGTTACAGCAGGCTGAAGAAGTGATTTTATAATGGAAGTCAATGGGCCATGTTTGGTTCTGAATTGTACCAACGTAAGCCAAAATCCTAGCACATTGATTATAACATTATCTGGAAAGTTTCATAGCTCTAACTGCAACATCAAGTTTGTAAAATGTACACAAACGGTTCCCCAGGTTGTGAGAGGATTAAGGGGTTAGAAGTCAGGGTAATAGTTTTAAGCCTAAATTAATTATTCATTATAAATTAAGTCTTCATGCTTTATTCGGGCTAATTAAGGTGTAGTTATTATAAAGTGCTACCGAGAAATCATCTTACTAACGATAATGCACCTGCCCCCTATCCCCATTAGATATTATAACCCAGCATGTTGATAAGCCCTATTCATTTGCGCATAAAATGGCTTAAGCTGCATCACTATCCCCTCTTGTTCCCTGCTTTCATTTATTACATTTATTGTGTAAGATGTCTGCTAATAGAAAGGTTACAATGAGCCATGCTGAGTAATATGGACCCCCTCGTGATTAATGAGATGTCTACATTTGCATACTACACTCAAGTCCTCACAGTCAGAACATAATTACACCAATTACACAGTGTTTATAGTACAATTGTGTAACCTGGTTGGAGGTAATATTGGACGTTGAGATGTGGTAATCACCTCTATAGTGTCTCGCCTGTTTAAAATCGTGCTTGTTCTTTAATAAAGTGACCTAATGAAATTTAGCATCACTTTTTCCATTTATCAGATGACAGCGGTGTCTCTAACTGATAATAATGTAAAGTTGATTACCCAATTTAACACACTAACATTTCATATAGGGTGATCTTGAAGTATAATCACTATATAATATTTAAATGAGGACAAGGTTAAATTGAAGAAGGGCTTGTTACCTTGGGTACGCTCACGCTTATCTTGGAGTTCATTCTAGTTTAGTCATGGTGTAGTTCTGGTCTAGAACTGGTCTAGAACAGGGATTTAGTCCCAGTTTTGAAGTGGTAATTATGAACACACAAAAAGATAGCCTACCCAAATGTTTTCCTTTTCCCTAATTGTGCATTTTCTTACTTGAATCCTAAAATTCTGGAAAATGACAAGTGTAAAGAAAGTACATCTTAAGAACCATGACAAGCATTATTTCAATAAATTTGATTTTATGAAAAGAATTAATTGTTTTGAGCCAGTATGTGAAGAATTGAAATGCAGTCATTAACCAGGTCAGGTCTGAATAAGCTGAAGGCAATTTGTTCTAAGTACATAGTACACAGTCATCTTTGGTGGTGTTTTATATAATTTTATTCACATAAAAATATGTCTACAAATACCACATTAATACTTTTGTTACAGATCATTGACAAAAGTAAAAGAGACCCTTCGGAGGAAATTGAAATCCTTATGCGATACGGGCAGCATCCGAACATCATCACATTGAAAGACGTATGTATCATATCACACACATATACCGTATTTTCACGGCTATAAGGCGCACCGGATTATAAGGCGCAGCTTCAGTTACGGGTGCTTTTTTGAGCTTTTTCTGCATTTAACACATACAAAAGTCGCACCATTAGTCCAAGCATCCACAATCCATTCACAAATCGTGGCGTAACTCGCCGCGTGTTCGGCGTCGTCGTCTGTCATCCATCGCTCCCGCGATATTCGCAACTTTTAACCGTGCCTTATAGCCGTGAAATTACGGTATGTTTGACATCATACTCTGTTCTGGGTGGGGTCTTACCTCTTCCCTCCTCCTGGTGTCCCTCAGGTGTACGACGAGGGCCGGTACGTTTACCTGGTGACAGAGCTGATGAAAGGTGGAGAGCTGCTTGACAGAATCCTCCGACAGAAGTTTTTCTCTGAGCGAGAGGCCAGTGCTGTGCTCTACACCATCACCAAGACGGTCGACTACCTCCACTGCCAAGGGGTAACATGCTTCTCACACTGTATGGACACATATAATGCTGATCGATGAGATGGAGACTTCAGAACATGCAATTCTAGCCAATCTAGCTACCAGCAAGGACAAAAATGACATCACCGCTAACAAAAGTTGCATTATTATTATTCTAACAGAAGTTGTTACTTCAATCTATTTTTTTCCATAGAGATACACTTTTTTGTGAAATTATAATATTGTCTATTGATCACGTTATCTATAAAGCCTAATGATTTACTTTTTACATTTTCACTCCAGGATTTTTATATATATAGATATAGATAGAATAGATAGAGATATACACACACAGGCACACACACACTTTTATTTGATTATATTCACCAAACAAAACCTGTACATTTTGCTAATATGAATAACTTAAAGTAAAGTTGATAATGAACTTTTTACATTGATCTTGTGTTTTGCAGGTAGTACACAGAGACTTGAAACCGAGTAACATCCTTTATATGGACGACTCTGGGAATCCCGACTCGATACGAATCTGTGACTTTGGTTTTGCCAAACAGCTCCGAGGAGGAAACGGGCTACTGCTCACACCCTGCTACACCGCCAACTTTGTGGCACCAGAGGTTCTACATACAGTACACATATTTATATATTTTTCTGTTTAAGGTCACCCTAATAAGTGTGCGTTCAAACATTTGTCATCTTTGTGTAGGTACTAATGCGGCAAGGTTATGATGCAGCCTGTGACATATGGAGTTTGGGAGTTTTACTGTATACAATGCTGGCGGGGTAAGAATTCATGACATGACTTGCATGTCTACCATTTTGTCTTTAAGAAAATTAACTGTTCCCATTTATGACAAATTTCTGGGTCCTTGTTCACTACATCCAATAACAATATATAATCTAAGAAGTAAAAGAAAAGATCATTTTTCAAGCAGAACTATTTCAATTCAATTCATGCTCCAAAAAAAGATAAACATGCATATAAAGTACAGGTTTTCATATGTCACACTAACTTTACATTATTGTTCAGGGAGTTTGAATATGAGGAGTTCACTGTTGTTTGGTTATGTGTCAGTCATCACAAATAATTGTTAACTTGTGATGTTTCTTTTTACAATAATCTTATTTTATTCCTATGCTGTTTTTAACCAACAATTTATTCTGTCAATTATGGTTCAACATTTATTTTTCTTAAACCTTTTCCTGTTTACTCTCACCAGGTACACGCCGTTTGCAAATGGGCCAAATGACACACCAGAGGAGATCTTACTCCGAATAGGATCTGGCAAGTTTTCTTTGACGGGTGGAAACTGGGATACAGTCTCAGACTCTTCGAAGGTACATACAAATAAAATGCATCATGCTGTATGTAAGACTCCAGTGGGAAAGAAAGTGAAATTAAAAGTTGGTGTAAGTTGGAGCCACACAGGATTTTGGAAAAAAAAAATCAAATGGCATTTTTTTCTGGCATGTTTTGCAACTGCGCATTTCAGAGGTCTAAACTACAGGTACAACATGATTTTTCTATAAAAGACATTCTATTGTCTATATAACAATTTGATAATTTTTCCAACTCCAAATTTTAATTTAATTTCCTTTTCAATATATTGTGCAATCCTCATATAAGTTGATTTTTGTTATAACAGACCTTATTTCCTTTGCTTGTCCCAGGACCTCTTGTCTCACATGCTGCACGTGGACCCCCATCAGCGGTACACAGCGGAGCAGGTGCTGAAACATTCCTGGATCACCTGCAGAGACACACTACCGCACTTCCAGCTCACGAGACACGACGCCCCGCATTTAGTCAAGGTGAGATGGTCTTATTAGCATCTCTTAGCATTTTGTTTTCTTATTAAGGAAACTACCTCAAACCACCACAAGAGGGCAGCTGCTTCACATTTACTCTGCCATTGTTTTATCTGAAACTCTGGTTTAACTTAATCTCATATTGCAAGCACCGCATATAGCATGCTAGTTGTTGGCATTATATGATGGCAAACTCTGCCCTCGCCTCGGAAAGTTGTGAAAAGCACTTGTAAACTCATTGTGGTGAATAATTAGGATGATGCAAACGTGTAAGAAAGTGAGGAATAACTTTGGACCACTGCAGACCTTTTAGAAAAGAAGAAGTAATCTTCCTAAAAGGTTGTTTGGAATTATACGTGGCCTAAAACATGTTTTATGCATCTCTGTGTGTTTTGTGCACACCTTTTGTGTTCAGGGAGCAATGGCTGCCACTTACTCCGCTCTGAGCCAGAAGACCAGTCAGCCCGTGTTGGAGCCAGTGGCCGCGTCCAGTTTAGCCCAACGCCGCAGCATGAAGAAACTCACCTCCACCGACATGTAGTCCCCCAAAAAACTCTAAAACTACAACCTCAGAATCTCAACCGGACTAAGCAGATCTTAACGAGCTCTGGCCAGTCGCACTTATACAAAATACTGTCTCTCTGAGTATTTTTTTAACCTATTTATTATTATTGTTTTTGGACACGCCCTTCATATGCATTCACACACTGGACGAGGTTGCATTATGAAGAAGTCAGCTGATTATGACATATCTGTTACTGCTGCGGAGAGAGACGTGTACAAAGCCTACATCAGTCAATTAGAATATACTAAGTGGGAAAGTGAATTGTGTTTTGGTAGTGGGGTTCAAATATATATTGGTGTAATAGAAGAAAATGTTTCAAGCATGTATTCATTTTTATGGTGATGGCTATGTAACATTATACACAGTGAGTGAACCAGGGCTAAAAAAAAAACATTTTTTGTAATCCAGGTCTAAAATGAGACTTAACCTAGATCTAAAGTTGTTCTAAACCAGGACTAAACCTGGACTAAACTGAGCAAATTCAGACTAAGACTAAACAACAGCTAAATCAAAATTAAACCAGGTCAGAGCTAAGACTGAACCAAGTTGTAACTTATGTGGACTAAATCAGTTCTAAAGCGGGTCTAAATCAGAAATAAACCAGGATTAAACCAAATATAAATTCTGATGAAATCTAGTCCGAGATTAGACCAGAGCTAAATCAAGTCTGAACCACAACTGAACCAGGTCAAAGCTAGGACTAAACCCAGTCTGACCAGGACTAAACCAGGACTAAACCAGGACTAAACCAGGACTAAACCAGGACTAAACCAGGACTAAACCAGGACTAAACCAGGTCAAAGCTAGGACTAAACCCAGTCTGAACAGCACTAAACCAGGACAAAACCGGGACTAAACCAGGACTAAATGAGGTCAAAGCTTGGTCTAAACCAAGTCTTAACATGAATAAACCAGGACTAAACCAGGTCAAAGCTAGGACTGAACCAAGTCTTAACATTACCATACCAGGACTAAACCAGGTCAAAGCTAGGTCTAACTCATTTCTACGTGTTGGTGCTAATTTCACTTTTAACCTCCATCAAAGTAGGACTAAAGCAGAAATGAAACTGACTCTAAAATAAACTAATTTGTGAGTTGAACTGCTAAATACTTGTATTTTTTTATTATTTTGCAATAGATATCCTATTTTAAAAGCTGTATATTTGTATTAATGACTGAATTTTGATGCCATTAACTCTAACCATCCCATCAAATTGAACTAAAACACATGCTTGAACATTTTATCCTAATTTATAAAGTACGCATATCACTTTGAACTGCACTACTGACTCCAATGGTATTTCCCATGATGTTTTAATGTATTGATGTAGGGCAGTGTTTATTTCCACAGCTCTCATATGCACTTGCCCTCCTCGCCTTCTCACCCTCTCTTCCTCTGGCCGGGGGAAGATACGCACCAGCTGATGTTTTTCCTTCACTGTGATTGGCTGATTCAAAGCTGCTTCAACAAACTGTGGATCCCCCCCAAGACCCCCCACTGCTCTTCATCGACATATCTTAGCTTAATATTTCTGTTTTTTTTTCTATCTCTATGTGTACGTCCTTGCCGTTTTTTGCTTTGCTCTCGTTTTTGATGTATGTGGGAGAGTGCTGGGAGGATGGTGTATTGACGTACAAGGGGGAAATATGACTGTTTATCTTCTGAGGGCTTGTAATGGAAGATTATAGAGTTTTGCCAAAAAGAAAAAAAAAAAAAATCCCCCAAGATCAAAAAATACATCGACCAGCACTTTGGTTTCATTCACCAACCAAGCATAAGATTATGACCACTGATTATAAGCAACGTGCAATGTATTTCCATTACGGTGCAATATGTATCAGGGCCCACAAACTTGGGATGGGTAGAGTACAAACTTACATTTAAGTTTGTGCTCTACCCATCAACTTTGAGGCAAAAATGTTAATACTTGCAATTTGTTAATGGCAAATTCTGCAATTGTTTAGGTAATATAATGTCTTTTGCAGAGAAGTAAAGAATTCTCATAGTGTTACGTATAAAATCTGAAATTTACATCAAAAATATATACCTTTATTGGGACATTTCTCTTGAGCAAAGTGTTCACACAGAAGTATAATAAAAATAATCCAAATTCATAATAACCCTTAGCAAAAAAAAAAACAGACGTCTACAAACATGTTCTTAAATGCAAATGATTCTTGCATTTGTTGATGCACCCAATTGAGGTCATTGTGTCTGAAATGTGTAATTAAGAATTTTTATTATTTTTTTTTTCTCCTTTCTTCCAAAAATTGCTCAACCTGGATCTATATCATTAAAAGAAGGAGCAGATGTCAACCAGTGCCAGGTAATGCACATGGGAAATAAAAGTTTTCCCAAGTTATTCAATTCAAATTACTGGGAAAAAATAGAACAACATCTGAATATATAGTGTATCACATTTATTTATTTATTCTATTATTATAATGTATGTTAGGTTGGTGGTCATAATCTTTTGCCTGATTGGTGTAGATGCATGCAGATGACAGTGTCTGTCTTTAAAATTCGACATCATGTTCATGTGTGATGTTGTGCATTGAATGTGATTGCTGCAGATGGATAAAGCTAAAAAAAATAGTATTAAAGTATTGAAGCTGTTGGCGATGAAGAGCAGATGGGGGCGCTGTAGGGACTTCGCTGGGGGGACAGGACGCACCCCTTTGAACCAGAGAAGCTGAATTATAAATATATATATATAAAGACATTTCCATGGATTTCTCTTCAAAAAGACATTGTGGAAATTGTATGATAATGTATTTATTTCATTTGATTTTTAAGATTCTATTTTTCTTTCAGGTTATGTATATATTGACATTAAAGATCATTATTGACATGCACTAATTGTCTTCTATAACAGTGATTCTCAAAACTTCCCAGGCAAAGCAATAACATCTGTGTGGAGACAAGCAAGAAAAGTTCATCAAAATGAACATGTAATTATACTGGATATCTTGCATCTAGTGTTCCTTATATTCTAAATGAGTTTTACATGAAGGCCTTAACAACCTTAACCTCACAGCCTTGCCCTCTTCTTGTAATACGAAAGTGTTGCTAATTATCAAACAAAAGCAGCTGAAGAGGTGAGGAACATTATGTCATGTTTCTGAGGTGAAAGTATTAACAGTCCACTAATTGGCTTCAGAGTTGACGCTTTGATGATGCTTTTTCTTCTGGAACACGTGTTTGATTAGGTCTGCAATTCAGTAGCAGTAGTTTGAAGGGGGCATTTCAACTTTTATATATAGATATGTGGGAATTGCAGCAGAGGTTTCTGGCCTGTGAACTACTCTGGCAAGAGCTGTACCCTTGCAGTGCACTATGTAACCTATCTGGTGCCTTTACCCATGGAGATTGTATTGCTTTGTCTTGAATGTTCCACAGTATGGCATTAAGCTATTGCTACTTTCAGTGCGATGTTCTGGAACCATTCGAGGCAAAACATAAACATATTGAGCCTATATTTTTATAGTGTGGGATTCCCTCTTTACCTCATATCTGAAGCTGTAGGGACCACCAGTTACCACTAGATGTCCTTATTGCTCACTTCCACCAGCCTCTCTCTCCTCTCTCTGTCTCTCTCTGTCTCTCTCTGTCTCTCTCTCTGTCTCTCTCTGTCTCTCTCTCTCTCTCTCTCTCTCTCTCTCTCTCTCTCTCTCTCTCTCTCTCTCTCTCTCTCTCTCTCTCTCTCTCTCTCTGTCTCTCTCTCTCTCTCTCTCTCTCTCTCTCTCTCTCTCTCTCCTCTCTCCGCTCTCCTTTCCTCTCTCTCTCTCTCTCTCTCTCTCTCTCTCTCTCTCTCTCTCTCCGCTCTCCTTTCCTCTCCCTCTCTCTCTCTCTCTCTCTGTCTCCGTCTCTCCATCTCTCTCCTCTCCTCTCTGTTTAAACACAGAAGGGTCCCCGGTGCTGCTCCGTCCTGCTCCTATGTAAATGATCTCTCGCCAGGCAGCCTCGCGCATCCAACCCCCCTCTCCCCAGAGAATTGTACCCTTTCGTCCGACCACTGGTGTGTGCTGGAGCTGTCACGAGCAGACCACGTAGACCGGCACAGGGCAGTGACGCACAGATGGATGGAGAGCACACAATCACACACACAGACACACACACAATTACGCACACTTTGGCCCGTGGACCAGCTGTTGTCTGAACCCCATTTTTTCTTTCTTATTTCAGCCTATGTCCCACACTTTCTCCCCCTCCCCTCTCTGCAGGATTAGGTGCGTTTTGTAGTCAGACTGGAAGCTATAAGATGTAAACACTGGGCTAATTGGTTTGACATAGTGCTCTTTGTTTTTGGCCTCCTGGTGCTAATAGTCCACGCTGGCTAATAAGTCCACTCGGCTGGCACACGTTTTGTTTGGGATAGAATAACCGAGTATAGAGGGGCCTCTATATTGTAAAGATTATTGCACTATTGCTTAGTTTCAGATGACGTCAGGTTATTATATCCATGAGTTTAAGAATGAAGGGAAACAATGGGACAAGCCTATTCAAAACTTCCTGTATTTTGAATGGTCATAGGTCCTCAAAATGTCACCAGTAACAAGACGCTGAAACCCATGAATAGGCCTGTATTATAGGCCTAACTGAGATATAGTTGATTTGCATGAGGTGGTTGGATAAATGTCAGCCTAAAGGACCTTGTGTAACTTTTTTACAGGTTTAATCCCAGTTTCTTGGTTTGGTCCTTTTCTAAACCTGGTTTTGTACTGGTCTAGTTCAAGTTTACTGAATTATCTGGTCCAATATATGTGATTTCTCCATTTTAATCAAGGTAGGTATGGTAGTTGTGACATTCTGGATGTTTTCAGTCTGATGTTGGTCATATAAATACAAGTATAATTGGTCAAGGTGATGAGAGCAGAGTCATAATGTTGTCAAATGGCTGAGTCAGGAGGCATCCGCTGTCGGGGGCTCCAGAGACAAATTCAGCTTAGGGCCCCCTGAAAGCTAGGGCCGGCCCTGATTTTAATATCTAAAATAGTCCATACAATTGATAAAGGAAAGATCTGATAAGCTATGGACACCAGCACAGTCTGTTTTCTGGAAATAACCTCTAATATAATGAAATGTTGTCATCATATTTGGGGTCCGTATTGGCCCGGAGTTCCCAGAGTGCACGTTGTGGCGGGATACCGTTCAGGTGTGAATCTATTTATCCTCATTAACAAGGCGCTCTCCCCAAAGTCATCCAATTAACACTGGGCTCGTAATGAAGCCATTAGCTGTCAGACGAGGAAGAGGCAGTGCGCTTGTCGTCTGTGGGTCCGCCGTGCGTCATGTGCGTAATGTGTATACGTCTCTAATATAAGCAAGAGAATTAATGGAGTGAGCGCGCGTGATAATGAGGTAATGTGGAACAAGAAGGCCGCGCGCTGATCGGCCCAGTGTCTCAAATGAAGATATCAAACACTGTGATTTACGCAGACGCACGTAGTCATAAACACGCCTGTCGTTCTGCGCCTCTGGAACCACCGAGCTTTGTGTTAATGGATAATAAACATGTACACACATAATACACAAAAAAAGTGAGGGTTTCAGCTCCGTAGATGCTCTGTGGGCACGACTTTGTGAGTTTGTGGACCAGACAGGAACAGATTAAACACTTTTAAGGTAAAGACAAACACCAACTTTATACATATGATCAGGTTCAACATTTGTGTATTTACCTTTTGGATATTTCATGGCATAATTTAACCAACATGGAAAATTCTCCTGCCCCTGATTTAAACATGACATCATCACTACAAGAGAGAACAGGCAGATGCCATCCAAAGTCCATCACTATTTACATTTTACAGGATGTAAAGGGAGGAGCTCGGAGTAGAGCCACTGCTCCTTCACGTTGAGAGGAGCCAGCTGAGGTGGCTCGGGCATCTGCTCAGGATGGAGGGACTATGTCTCTCGGCTGGCCTGGGAACACCTTGGGGTCCCACTGGAGGAGCTGGAGGATGTGTCTGGAGTGAGGGAAGTCTGGGAGTCCCTGCTTAGACTGCTGCCCCCCGCGACCCAGCCCCGGATAAGCGGAAGAAAATGGATGGATGGAGGATGTAAAGAGGAATATATATTGATTGAGAGGAAGTCACATGAAAAACCATACTGTTTCATCAGCTTTCATAAAACTCCGCCAGTTAACAATGTGAGTCACTTCTCCTTAAAGATGAAGTGTCCTCAGTGTTTGACCCGCAGCCAGGAGCAGAGGGCAATGACGGTGCAGTGCCTGAGACGCTTCTCCAGATCCAGAGCATGGGCAAGAATACCGCACACACAATATTAGAAAAACATGCAAATTTAATACAAATCGGGGAATAAAACCTGAGAAATTTTGGTCGTGAGGTGTAATCAACAAAAGAAACTCATGGTCGACTAAAGACGCCTTGCTGATCATTAGTGCACTAAAAAGAGGACGTGGCAAAAACCAATAGGCCTATGTATCTATATGTATTTGACCTAAAGTGCACTCACTACAACTGGGGAGTCCATGCAAAATCTACTCGATATGCAGAAAAATATACTAGCAAACAATATATAATTTATTTATATTAAGACAGATTCAACTTGTGAATCATGATCATAATTTGCCTTTTTGCATACAAATACCTAAAAATACCAAATCTTCTGCTAACTCACTCATTTAATAATTGCTACTTTCTCCTTTTGTACCATTTTTTTTTTTTTTTTTAAGTTTCAAATGAGCTTATATATGTAATAGTTTGTTTTCGATTGTATTTTGAACAGGGCATACATGAAAAAGAGAGTGTTAGTGCTCTCATTGGGTCTCCCTGTATAAATAAAGATTAAAAAATAATAATAAATCCTTATAATCAAAATAACATGATTAATACACATGTTGGTTGACTAAGACTCCATCAGCTGATCAATCGACTAAACAACTTTACATTCACGTTGTAATTTCTGACCACATCTGGATGTTGAAGGCTCTTCCTTATGTTAAAGCACAGATTTGGCCTCCAGTGTGAGTCTATAGCCTATGCTCATTTGTTCCTTAATGAAGCTATCACACGCGCGACCTTAATATAGTTTTAATTGTCAAAGTAATTGCGCCAACATGCTTCAGCCTCAATGGGGAGGAGTGAGGGGATCGCACAGGCAGATGTCTAATGGCACTGTTTTACCATTAAATGTTTGTAAATGGAGAAAGCTGTCCATGATCTAAATACATTACACACATCAACCATACCACTCTCCCTCAAGCGAACGCAAAGCTTCATTTTTCTATTTAGCCTGATTACTATAGACACTCGTATTGAGATCCTCTGCTCTCTGCCCCTCCTCCATCCAAACATGAAAGCTACATTGAAGAAACCAGAACTGAGAATAAGAATTGGATTTACCATTACACAATTAATCATATTTCTCTATGCTCACTGTCAATTTACTTTGCTCTCCTCCATTCTTTGGTGTGAAAACCTCCCCCACCAACTGTACACTTCAAAACAGGACGACTGACAACTGCAGATCAGCTCTCTGAAGATACAGACGAGCCAGCCAGGCATAGATTTTTACTTTTCTTATTAATAATAGAGAGGCGGAGCAGGCAAAACATTATGATCACCTGTCTATTATGGGTTGGTATATTATGTTTCAAAATAGTTGCAGACATTGCTGCCTTTACAACAGAATCCTGGTCTTCCAAACATTATTATATAATCTAATGCAGACAAAGAAGGCTCTATACACTCTATGGCCTCCTGAGTGGTCAGCACTCTCATCTCACAGCAAAACAGTCCTGGGACTGATTAACACATGAGGCCTCTCCAGTGGAGTTTGCATGTTCTCCACATGTTTGTGTTGGTTTCTTCTTGGCAACAGTAGCTGTCCATTGATCTGAAGATTGGAGGTTCGAATTCTGCTCTCAACATTAACGTTATTGGCGGTGAGATCCACTGGCTCACAGGTTGGCGGTGTGATTCCAGCCCCCATAGATGAATGCTGTCATTGTGTCCTTGGGCAAGACACTTAATCCACCTTGTCCCCGGTGTCTGTGTACACTGGTGTATGAATGTGTGTGTAACTGTGTGAGTGGTTCTTTGATGGAGAGCACCTAAGTGCCTTGAAAATGGAAAAGCACCATATACAAATGTGACCATTTATAACCATTTACAGTTTCACCTGCCTCTAAAACATGTTGCCCTCTTACTTGCCATCTGATCTACGTCATTTTGTTGTACAACTTACATATAATAAAGAAATTAACTTGTAGTCAGTTCAATTCAAGTTCAAACCACCACATACTGCTATTGTGTCTTTGAGCAAGACACTCATCTCATCTCTGACATGTTAGTGCCAAATGAACCATCTCACACTCTGAGGACTTCAGGGACGGGCCTCCTGCTGGTGTCCAGAGTCAGGACTAAACATGGGGAATCAATGTTTCAGTTTTGTGCAGCTAAAACCTGGAAAAGTTCCTGAAGATGTGAGACAGGTCTCTACTTTGACAATGTTTAAATCCAGGCTCAAAACAGTTCTGTTTAGCTGTGCATATGACTGAAAGGTTTTAATCTGCTCTCTTTTCTTTTAATGTTAATATTACAATTATTAATGTTTTGATTTGTTGTATTGTAATTCTAATATCTTTCTTATTCTGTAAAGCACTTTGAAGTACTTTGTGCATGAATTGCGCTGTACAAATAAACTTGTTTTGCCTTCTTGCTGTGAGTTTAAATGTGCTGTGTGAGTGATTAGTGGTGACTGGTTGGGTTTTTGGCAGCCAGATTTCCACTTGCCAGGCTTAGGGCACCTTTGGATATATTTTACAACCACCATCAGGTTGGGGAGTAAATGAATAATGTAATGTGAGTGTTTTTAATACAATATAAAATCAATTAATTATTTTGAAGACATGAGCTTTGGAGCTGCAGCTTTGACCCTCATCAAATCCTTATTCTACATGTGTTTACCCACTGCTTAAAGTGGACTCGACTGTTGGGACAAATCATCTAATGGTGGAATGTAACAGAATAAAAGTAGCAAAGTACTGTAATTAAGTATTATTTTAAACTGGACATTCTCTATTTTTACTTCACTACATCTGACAGCAGGAATCTGTACTTTACATTACTTTTTTTTTTTTTTTTTTTTGATTGGACTGAAAAGTAAAAGTATTTTTGTTATTGTTTGACACCCCTGTAGAAAAGGCTGAGGTTTTTTTTTTTTATCACATTCATAATTTGAGCAAACAAAATATAACCACAAATAAAAAAACTATAATAAAAGCATTGATTCAGTTGTTTTCTTTGCACAAAATTCAGCACACATTTTTAATAAAATCAGTACAATACACTACTTTTTTACTCTTTAAGTACATTTTTAAACAGATACTTTAATACTTTTACTTGAGTTTTGTTGTGTTTGTTTTGTTTGTTTGATTGTTTGTTTGGTTTTTTTGCTCCAGTATCTGTACTTTTACTTAAATAACAAAGCTGAGTACTTCCACTACTGCAAACGTCACATATAAAAGTACGGGCCCACCAGAGGAACACATTTGTCCAATCCTAGACATGCTATTTGGTGGTACAGTCCAAAAAACTCTCACTAAACCCTTCATCATGTCACTCTGTTTCTTTATTACTTTCTATCTGCTCTTATTCTCGTGAGGAGGAGGCGTCTGGAGTCACATCCTCTTTAGGACTAAAATCACTTGTGCGGGATTTGGCTGCAGTGTTAGTCTGCTAATGGATTCATGTCTCCCAGAAGAGGAGAGGCAGTGTACAAGAGTTTACTGTGTGAGTGTGAAAGCAGAAAACGCAGACAATAACAGAGTGAATATGAGTGCGCCAAAACATGACATAGATTTGTTCTTTGTCGCGTTTTTTTTTTTTTTATTGAGATACTTGACCACAGTGGCTCACATTAAAGGGCTCATATTACACTATGTTCTGATCTATGTTATAATGCCGTCTCCTCATTAAGAACATACCTGAAGTTGTGTTTTGTTTCATTCACCCATGTTTAACACACAAACACTGCATATTTAGGCTGAGTTCTTCTCTGAAACAGAAAACACCCTGTTCCACCTTGTGATGTCATGTGGTAATACAGGAAGCACTAAACTCCACACACCTTCACTAGAATAATTTGCATTTCAGCCTTGGAAATACTGAACAAAAGGTAAGAGGTAGCTGTTAACTTGAAATTTACACCTTCATGACATCACAAAGTGGAACAGAGCATTTTGAGCTTTGGAAATATAGACAAACTAATAATAAAGGGTTACTCAAACACACAAAACACAACTCCAGGTATGTTTTTGATGAGGAAACAACATTATAACATGGCTAAAAGATCACAAAATTACACAAAAATCAGTTTTGTTTAATATAAGACCTTTGAAACATTAGTGAATCGGTGCAGGGGTCAGCAGTACTTTTAACCAAGTGTTTTAACAGCGTTCCCACATTGCTTACTTTGAACTGGATTGTGATTGATCCATGTATGTTAGAGTAATCCTGTATTTTTTTCTTTCAATTCTTGAATGCTAAGGAAATTCCCTACCCCCCAGCATAGCCCACATCTCTGTACTTAAATGAAATGATTTGGAAAATATATTCAGAGTTATACATGCAGGTTTTTAAAATGGCACTTAAATACTTCAAAAATTAAAATCTGCAGCTTGTTACAATGAAATGCCACAGTTTTGAACCAGAAGTCAAGGGCAACATTTCTATTATCAAGCTGTTTTAGATATGGTATTTTGTATTTGAAGACTTTCAGTTTATTATATATCTTTTTATTCTGAGTTTTTTTCTTCATGAGTGCATTTTCAGTAATGATTCTCACAAGTGAAACTCTCAGATTATGTTTTAGTGCGACAGTAGCTCAGTCGGTAGTGTTTATCCACTGACACATCCAGGCATCGGTGTGCGCAGACACTGGGGGCAAAGTGGGTTCGGTGTCTTGCCCAAGGACACAACAACAGCATTCATCTCAGCATTCATCTTTACATCGAGAGCAGGATTCGAGCCACCATCTGTCGGATCAGTGGACAAACAACTGAGCTACTGTCTCTCCACCAGAGTACCACTAGAAGAGGCCCACACACAAAATTACAAACCAGAAAGTATTCATACCCAAGCTGTGATTAAATTACTTGAAACTCTTCAAAAACGCACAACTCACTGAACCTGGACGTGAGTAGGCCCTCCCCGTCTGCTCTGGGCCTGTCTCCGTGTCTCCTCCCTCCACGGCTCCTCTCCGGTGGGCTGTGGAGTCTGTGTTCTGGTTTTCACTTCTCTCTTGGCTCTAATTAAAGAGGAAAGTCTCTGGGAGTGTCCTCTCTGTGACCCGCTGTGTCGCTCAGTGTTAAACATCAGTCGCCTCTCTCTGATACGACTCCACGCTTTCATCTCTCTGTCGTTCTCTGCCAAACTGTGAGGAAGTTTGAGGGAATTATGCTCTTTAAATTACTTCCTAAAGTGCTAGAAATGATTATTGTTGTTGTTGTTGTGTACTTAGTGTAGACAGAAGAATTATGAACACGTTTCTACTGAATTTATGAGTGAAAGACCTATAGTTCTTGCGCCAAATTGGCTAAAGTTTCAGTACAAGTATATGTACTGAGTGAAATATTTGGTAGAATAAGATTTCCTTTGCATCTATTGTTGGCACCTGGTGTAAACTACTGCACCTGGACAACTTGTTTTATTTTCTATAATATTTTCTATTTTAAGACTTTCAGTTTATCATCCCTGTCTTTTTATTTTGAGCTTTTTCTTCATGAGTGCATTTGTCAGTCATGATTCTCACAGTGTGACGCTAGCTCAGTTGGTAGAGAGTCCAATCCACTGATCCGAAGGTTGGCAGTTTGAATTCTGCTCTCAGCGTAAACATCATTGGTTGAGCGATCAGATCTACTGACCCACAGGTTGGCGGTGCGATTCCACCCCCACACATGAAGGCTGCTGTTGTGTCCTCCTCTCCCTTAGCGTTTGTGCACGAATGGGTGACAGGTAAAAATGTACAGCAGATTGGCCAAATATTTCATTTGCAGACACAGATAAAGTTAGTGTTTGCTAAGTCATGTGACTAGATAGATCAGCATCTTGGCCATCTTTATTTATTTATTTTTTCTTCACTCTAAACCGTGTCATTACTACTCAAAGTTATTTATCAAAATGATCTCATTACCATTAGTTTTCTCTTGTTTTGATTTCAAAGCCAGAGTTCACAGAGCATCACATTTCAGCGTAGCATCACTGGTGTAGTATTTTGTACACACAGCAGCCCCTTAGATACTCCTCCTGCTCCCAGTCTATTACATCGCGAGGTCGGCCATGTTGGTGCTGTGTGGTGTTGGCAGAGTGTCAGCTTTTTAAAGGTACTAATGGGGCAGAAACACTGTGTGAAGTGGAGAACACAACACTGCTGCTCAGTCTGAACCCTGGCTCCTGTTTACTTCCTCCTGTTTCCTTTAAAAAAAAAAAACAATGTTTTTAAGTTCTTTTTTCCCCGTTGAACCTTTTAAAAAAATGTTACATTTGCATCTTTTGTCAAGCAGTTTGTAACAAAACGCGTATTATTTTACTTTCATTAGATTTACATTCTTTGTTCTAGATTGAATTTAATTTAGTCCAATATGCAATAGAGTTATATGTGATATTATGCATGGTATAGGTTTGAGTACACAGCATTCTTATTTGAACTTCCATAGAGGTTCTGTGTTGTTAGTGTCGGGAACTGAATACATGTACTGAAAATATATTCTGAATACTAATTTTGAGTACCTGTATTGCAGTACAGTTTATTTGGTGGTATTCAGAATACAGTTACTTTCTTAAATAGAAAGGATAAAATAGCAGTACTTTATCATGTAATTGTGGCATTTGTTCTGCAAGTTGTTAGATGAAAAAAAAAAAAAAAAAAGAAAGCACCGCTCTTACATTGTGTGTGTGCAATTCTCCTTCTCCTAATTAGACATAAGTTAAAGCATAACAGACAGGTCAATGAAAATAAAGCAGTTTGTAATACTGTGTAGTATCTGTCTCACTAGAATATAATGCAACTTAGTATAAAAGTATTCAGTACTCTGGTTGGCCCATGTAACAGAATACAAAATACATTAAATTCAGCTATTTGGTATTATATAATTAAATACATTGCATATACTAAATACTTTGCATTTTAAAAAATCAGCCCTGTAGTTGTCTATTTGTTGATTTTTTTTTTTTTTTTTGCAATAGGATTTTTATTAGTCACATTGACAAAGTATAATATCTGCTGTTTAATACTAGATCTTCACCAAAACCTTTAAAGTTTGAACTAACTTGGTCCCAAAAAGAGCTAAATGAAGTCTTATCAAAACAAAACTAGGACTGAAATAGATCTAAATACACCTTAAAATGCATACATTGTATCAAACAACCATAACTTTACAACAGTGCATTACTTTTTTCCTCTTACTTAATTGCATTTGCTAAGATTGTTATAATTCCCCAGTCCTGTCTTGTAGATCTATTCTGACATAAGAAATATATATATATATAAAAAAAGGGGGAAAAAATAGATGGAATCAATCAGGCATGCTTCTTCTCCATATACAGCCACAGTTCACCTCCGCCCTCTCTCCCTCTCCTGCCTCTCCTCCCACTCCCCAGCCGCTTCCCCCACCCCCTCTCAGGACTGCAGACTGAGGACATGCATAAATTCAACCACATTAGTATTCCAGTCAGGCTACTCCATTTCAAGGCAAGGCCGGGCACCCTTTTTCCACCACCAAACCTCTCCAAATTCTTATTTTGGACAGCATCTATAGACCTGCACTTTTTGTACCCCAACTCGAATTATTTTATGAGTTTTCAGAAGGCATACAAGTCCATTTTTGACACATTTATAAGCAGCTGCAGCCTTTGAAATTAGGTTTTGGTCATGTGTGTGCGTGTGTCTTTGTGTTTTGATGTCAGCTCAAGCGGACCGGGCGATAAATCACGCATGTCTGATTGAGGAGGGCAGAGGGTTTGGACAATAACATTTGAGAGAGGAGAGGAAGGAACGAGAAGTGAGGGAGAGTGGTCCAAATGAAGCAAAGAACCAAGAGGAAAAGCCAAAAGACATAAGTGGATATTGTACAGAGCGTTCGGACTGACATTTGGGCGATGGGCAGGGAAAGGCACGGTTTGACATTGAAGCGGAGTCAAGGTTACGCCGCTTTGTTGTTGTGGTGTGGAGTGAAAAACAGTCAATATTGAGAGATGTAAAACAAAAGGGTGGATCAAGTAGAGAGAGTGACACATTTGGCTATAGGGTCATAGATAAAGATATAAAGTATTCAGCAGTTTTCTGAAATAGACCATCACACACACATTCTCCACACTCGAAAGGCAGATTTCTCATGCTAAAACGTCCCTGCAAGTGTCCAATTTATATCATTTTCATTTCAACCCAATGATTCTATTTTCTATAATATTGTTTTCATTTTTGATACACGGTTTTGCTCATATTTGCTTCTGTAGGAATAAATCAGATGAGATTGATATGAATTTAAAACTGACCTTTAAGACACTTATTAAATGGTTAGAAAAATGTTCAATTGTTTAGAAAAAAAAAAAAAAAAAAAAAAAAAGTAATAAAAATTTAAACTAAATAAAATAAAAAAGAAATAATAACAACAATAATAGTAACAATAATAACAATAATAATAATAATAATAATAATAATAATAATAATAATATTGATAATAATAATAATAGTTTCAGTTATATAATTAATGGTTTGAGTTCCTCAAAGAAAAAAAAAAATCAATTGCAAATAATCAATACACTCAATACTATTCATAAAACTAAGTGTTAAAATATGGGTTATTACTTTTCATTTTAAAATAGAGGTTTTGCCAAAAAGTAAAATGTTATTTCTAAAGAAATAATATTTTTCTCCCCCTTGAACCTCGTTACACAATATTTGACAGTAAAGACTTGTAGCATGAAGTGTTTTTTACAACATACATAGTTTATTTGGAAACATAATACAAGCTTTATACTGAAAATAAATAATTACTTGAGCTGTCATCGAAATTTGGACCAAACCTCGCCCAAACAGTTCAGCTTTCTTACTGAAAATATTGTGTTTGTTTTGTACGCTGCTAATTAAGTGCGTGGATAACTAAGAGCATTTCTGTTTAAATTAATGACTTCAAAAGAGTAATATATAAAACTGTACAATATTCGAAAAAATACTTAAGAAATAAACCGATAAACAGGAAGATTATAAAATTTGTTTTTCGATAGTGAACGTACAATAAAATTATAGGCAGGTGTATAGCGTCGCTCTGCTCAGAGTCCACACAGTTTATGGTCGAAAATGTCTGAAAACACAAATATAACAGATGTGAAGCTACAGGCCAAAGGAGAGCGGTTCAATTAAACCAGCTCCATAAGTGCTATGGTTCCTCTACGCGTAAAAATGACTCAGGGCCTATTGGAGAAAATAATTACATATTGCGTTACAAAATAATGAGTGTAAATATGCAGAGAACTAAAGCAGTGGCTTTGAGCCCGAGGGAAGCGTGAGGTGAGAAAACGGCCTCTGGTGTCCACAGCAAATCAATTAAGAAAAGTGACAGAGCCACTGTTATTTGTGGTTATTGGTCTCACTCCGCTGAGCGCACAAACAAACGCGTAAAACTGAGACGCAACCCCAAAACAAAACAGCAGTCCCAGCTGATGCTGACGTTATTCTGAGCTGATGGTGAATCAAACCAAGGCGCTGGCAGGTTATAGGCACATTTGTAGTATTTATATCCTTGATTCTCGTGGGTAAAAAGAGTGGCTCCATAGATGGTGCTGATGCAGTAATGCCCTCACGGCGCTGGGAATGACGAAGGCCGGACAGGTGTCTGTTATTGTCTGAGTCTGTCAGGGGCGCGCGCCCCACGGTCCGCTCCCTCCCGGGGTCAGAGGTCGTGGCACGAGGCGTCGCCGTGAGAGTAAGGTCCCTCGTGTGGCGGTGGCGGTTCTCCCGGGGGCGTCATGCGCTTCTCCTTCTGCCGCCGGTTACAGAACCACACGCGCACCACCTCCTTCTCCAGCTGCAGCGAGTCCGCGAGCGACGTGATCTCGTGCGCGGACGGTTTGGGGCACTTGAGGAAGTGCGTCTCCAGGACCCCCTTGACGCTCACCTCTATGGACGTGCGCTTCTTCCTCTTCCGACCCTGAGCTGCGATCTTGTCTATGCTGCTGGCGCTGCCTGTGGAGGAGTCGGCCTCCTCCAGCCACTTATTAAGCAGCGGCTTGAGTTTGCACATGTTTTTAAAGCTCAGCTGCAGCGCCTCGAACCTGCAGATGGTGGTTTGAGAAAACACGTTACCGTACAGTGTCCCGAGCGCGAGCCCCACGTCCGCCTGCGTGAAGCCCAGTTTGATCCGACGCTGCTTGAACTGTTTGGCAAAGTGCTCCAACTCGTCCGAGGTGGGCGTCTCCTCGTCCGAGTGGTCGTGGCAGTGGTGCGGGCCCAGGTCCCCGTGCTCCGGGCTGAGGGTGTCCCTGAGGCCCGCGTGCATGCCTTGGCTCTGGGTGGCACCGGGCTCCATGATGCCGTTCACGGAGAAGCCCGTCTGGGAGTAGGACATGTTGCTGTGGGACACGGGGCTGCCCCACGCGCCCGGGTGGTTGTTGTGGTTGTTGTGATGGGGGGAGTGGTGGTGGATGATGCCCGGCTTCACGTCCTGCTGCTCCATGGAGCCGGACCAGGGGCTGCCCTCCCACTGGTGACCCAGCGCGTGCCCGTAGTCGCTCTGCAGCAGTTTGTGGTGGCTTCTGTAGGGGCTCGCTGGCTGCATGGCCTGGCTGTCCGCGTGCAGCATGGGGCTGGAGCTGAGCAGGGTGTAGGGGCTGGACGCCGCTGTGGCCATGCTGCTGCTCGACCCCGCTGGAGCTACTGACGCCAGGCAGCACCGCAGCCCCTCACATCTCCCTCTGGCTCCGTGCTGACTGACAGCTGCTCTGACCAATCAGCGTTGAGTGACGACTCCCACAGACCAATAGCACTCGTGTCCCGCTGAGGCCCGCCTCTGCTGCTAAGCTTTTTTATTTACTGTAATCAGAACTTTATTGGAAGAGATAGAGATGTAAACACACGTGCGTTCAATATGACCGCTGGAAAATATTGATATTCATTACAGTCAATTGTTCCCATGTTTCAAATGCAAACTTCTCACAGACTCCCACAAAAGCAGACTGTTTTATATTTGGCACTGATGCGGTGAAGTCTTGTGTTTGATGAAGAGACTTTGCCAAGGCCTAAACCTGTCAAGTTTTGTTAAACTCAGATTTCAATGAGCTCATTCAAATGTTTTTCACTTATTAGATTACACCTGTGTAAGTGTAATTTACTGCTCATTTATAACTGTGTGGTTTGTCATTTCACAACATAATCAAAAATATTTCATAATGGAAGCAAGAAACAACAGTTCATTATGATTTGTTTAGCCTGCAGTACATGTGTTGTATTCACCTGGCCTGGCCATCATTGGGGGAGGAAGGGGTTACTCGAACCGGAAGTGAGCAGTGTCGGTCCACTTGCTCCACGCTTGGTGCGGAGTGATGCGAGCGTGGAGCGCAGTTCCTGTTTATTAATTAAAGTTTCCAACTGATTTACGCACGAGTTTATTGCCGCTCGTGTCACCCTCGAGCGCGTGCGAAGGAGGAGATTAAAGCGCAATGGCATTTGTGAGACGTGCCAGCACTTCATTTAGAGCCTCCTACAATCAAACCAGGACCAGTTCTCAGGCACTAATGATTAACTTTAACACAATGTTTCCTGGGGTGTTTATAAGATGTCCCCGAGATAGGGTGACACGCTGGTTTTACGCACGAACATTCCCATATAAATATTCATTACCGTTCAATAGTGGAAATAACTGTCACGGATGTAGGTGAGAATGTACTTGCATTAAATAGAAATCCCAGGTTTTTAAGACAAGCAGACAACCCCACATTTTCAGCTCATGAAATTCATTGATTCAAATCCTTTACTACTCATACAAAACGAGGCCTCCTTCATTGTGGCGCTATTTAAAAATCTCCCCACAGCTCGTGTCTGAATTGAAAAACCTAATCTAACTGCATATCTGAGCCCTAACTTCGCCTGCGTAATTATATTTGCCATTAGAAGACTGCCGCGTTCCAGTCTCCTTATTGGTTTGTGAAATTCCATTAAATATATTGCTCAGGCTCCCAGGTTAAGCTTGATTTAAATTAGCATACATTTTCATACATTTAGGAGAAATAAAAGAAGCACTGCAGCCACCAGAAAGTCATTAAAGAGCGCAGAGCCGAGGAGCTACCGCGGTGCTGGGGGAAACAAGAAGGAGAAGAAGAAAGCGGGCAGGAGGCACACCGGAGGCCGAATCAGGTGAGGGGTATGGCCGCAGGGGTGGGCGAGGGGACCCGGGGCCGCAGGGGGTGGACGGGCCCGCTATCAGGGTTAGACAGAGGACACAGCTCTCCTCCAAATTCATGCAAGTGCAGAAAAGGCATATACATTGGACTTAATGGGTAGGATTTAGTCTTTTCCTCTGCGTAATTTGACAGGTTTGAAGCTGGAAGACACTATTTGATGTGTGAGCGGTTAAAAGCACAGTTAGTAGATGGATTAGGCTATGCATTCGTCACACTTAAATATATGCAGTTAATTTGTTGTAAATGTAAAGTATTTGAGGTAAACTTTCAGGAGATGTACAAGTTGAATTTTTTAAATAATATTCACAGTTTCATTTGGACGCCTAAACAACATTTGCTTGTGGGTAACACATGCGTAAAACTTGGCTATTTCAACGAACCTGAAGCTTACATTCTACAAAATAAAATCTAATGGGACAGTTGGAAGTTCATATCGTTTTAAAACCAAAAATAAGACACATATTACGCACGAAGCCAAAGCAGAGTGGACTTAACTCTAGACGGGGGTGCTCTCTCTCAACAGTCTAAGTTTCTAAGTGTAACAGATGCTTCTCTAGAAACGCTCCGTGTGCCGATCCCTTTTATTCACATGGACATTTTTGTGCCGTCGAGCGCGTTTCCATAGCGAGGCGAATAAAAGGCAAATCCCCACTCCGCGCCTCCAATAAAGAGCCCATTCACAGATAACCCAAGCCATGCAAACCCCGCTACACTTACACAGGCTGCATGTGCGCCCCAAACACACCAGCGATCATTTCTGCTATGTTTGTTTATGTTTATTTAGCGGATAGTTCAGCAATTACGCACAGCCACACGTATTTCTATTGATATTTGTCTCAATATCTAGTCTAGTAAAAATAACAATTTGAAACAAGGATTTTTTTTTTTAACAATTTTGTCCAGCAGTATTTAACAGCAGTATTTGCCTATTGGTTCATATTTGAATATTTACAATTTTACGCATAACACATAATTGATTTGCTTTGCATTAAAACACGGTACATTGATATATAAAAGTCAGTTTTTGAAAAATATGTGAACAATGTCATTTTTAATTCATATTCATATATTTTAATGGCATAAACACCACATTTCTTTACACATTCTTGGCAGCAAAAAGAGACATATTTGAGGTCAGATGTGAATGAAAAGGCGCTGTTTTTGTTGCCAACTCCCCGCTGCTAAGGTCAGAGAATCACAGCGCGGACAAATATAATTCACCATGTAACAGATGAGGGTTTGGCTGTCCGTGGTATAACAATAAAAGCGTTAAAATAAAAATGATTGTTTAGCACTTAAGGTTAAATTAAATCTCCACCATGTTCTTTATCGTGCCAAAACCTTAATATGTCATCGTTGCCTTGCTCTTTTACTCATAATCCGTTCTGCTAAATATATTGTTATTTTAAGCCGTCATATTCGCCCTGACTGGGTTGGCCCGTAGATAAATCAACCCCCGTCTGAGGCACAGACAGCTCAGGGCCCCGGGCGGGACCTGTCACGCGGTGTCATGACCCCTCTGAAGCCTAAATCTCACTGAGCGCGCTAAGTCTCAAAACTGAGGACCGTCTATGAAGATCTACAGTCACATACACGTTTGATATTTGCACATTTAAATTCATTATGGGTTTCAGAGGACGGCACAACTTTACGCACACCTATATTTTAGTAGAGATTTGGTAATGTAAAATGCATGCTCAGTATTTGGTATCGTTGGATAAGATAAGGTCAGGTTTAACAACTTAGAAGTCATTTATTTTGGATAATATTGCTGAGTCTCATTTAAAGGCCTACAGTAATGCGTAAACTTGGCGTGCGTAATGGTGGAACTGTTGGAAATTAGGGATGTGCCATGTATATCCCTGGTTTGCGGAAAAATAATAATAAAATAGGATCGCTGTCATCGTAATTCACAATTTAAAACAAAATATTAGCCTATATATCATTTGAATATTTGGGAAAAGGCCTCAAAATGTCGCAAATAACAGGATGCTGAAACCCAAATAGACGTAATTGTTCAGGTAGAGCATTTATGAGTTTTTGTTTTGGATATTTCTTATTAAAACACCACAATCCACTCTGGTAGCACGCCTCCTCCTCTATCTGAAATCATGACATCATCAAATTCCACAGCCCTACAATTTACATAACAAAATTTTGGATAGCTATACCCTTTTTAAGATCTATTTCTATTTTTGAGGCATAAACGGTTTTGGTGTCACCCCTGGCTGTAAACTCAGTCGTCCTCTCATCCTTGACATCCGCGACACAAACGCACCGCTGCCAGACACTAAAATCGATATTCCCATTAGCGCATGACGTCGCTAATAAAGGACAGTGACACCGCGCTTAAACCGGGCGACCCCACGAAAAATAAAGCTCGTCTTGTTTTACGTGACAGGCTGCGTGCTGAAGACGTAAAGCTAAAACGGGTTTTTAGTGGCTCCTGTGTCCAGCTGTCAGTCATTATAAAGGGGAAACGCATCGGTCACAGTAATGGCGCAGATATAAGGCTTAGGCGCATCCCACGAGAGCGCGCCAATGGAAACCTATACGTTCATTAAATATAAGGCAGCGTCGTGCGTAAAATGCTGATCTCTTGTATAAACCTTGAATAAACCAGATCATCCAGCATATTACGATATAAAAAAAAAAAATCCAGTTCCCATGTTGTTGAGAAGTTTTGATCATTTTAAAATATTTTTGTGTCATGTGTTTTAGGGAAGCAAATCCTTTTTCAAAATAAACGCTTTTGACACAAGCCATAGAAGGGATTATATTGTATTGTAAATTACACAATGTTTTCCCCCAAAGACCCCCAACTCTATTGGACCATACCTTGTTCATGTCATTTCTTGTCTGTCTTAAAGATTTATAGGCCTATTTTTTCCCCACAATTTAATATTACATGTTTATAAATACAACATTTGTTCAAGATTAACTATTGTTTTATATCAGACAAGGTTAGTCCTTTCAGCTGTTTCAAATTTGAACCCTGAAACTGTTGGAAAATACCAGGCTACAACTTATTTTAACAGCTTTAAAATGCCCAGATTGAATCCAGCTGTTTTTGTTCATTTAAGTCAAATGCTGGAATCCATTTAGCATTGATTTATTTCTGGCATAAGCTGTCAAATTAAAAGCAATAATTAGGAACAATCTGACAAATTAATCCAACTCTTGAATCGTTTCTATCTGAGGATTTTATACACTTTACAGAACCAGTTACTAATTTTGCAGGTGCAGAGGGCTTGTAGCGCACACACTGTTTCACTATTTCATGTTATTTTCTGAAGTTGTACATTTAAAATTCCATCTATAATGAAGTTTGTGACACCTTTATGGAGGAGAATCTTGGTAGTGAACACTTAAACATACACATTTTTAATCATTTTTACCATTACGACTTCCGCATGTCCTCAAAATGGCCTTGAAAAACTAAACTTTTTGTAATATTCTTTGCACCAAAACCATGCAGTCTTAATGTCATCAAAATGTTCCACAAGCTTTTTAAAACATTGCCTCTGTCTCATTAGTATTCCACCTCTCATTCAAATCCAAAGACTCAAATGATTTGGGTTTCCAGTTAATTAGAAAATGAATTCAGTCAAAACACGGCGAGCCTCAGGTCACACAGTCTGTTATTTCGTGTTTGGAGAATAAACATCGACAGTGACTGCGGTTGTGTCACCTCTGGATTATCAGGGAGGAACTCAACACCTCACCCAAATGGAAACAGTTAGGCATAGTCAAACAATACACTGTTTACTATACACAACAATGAGGTTCTCAAGCTGTGGTACAGGTACAGTACATGGTCTTGTGCTGTACAGGACTGCTCAAATCATGCATTTTCTTGGGGACATAGTCTGGCTTGTCTTATTGGGATTGGCGTTTTAGGTTTGCTGAAGCAGGGATTGTTCAGATGACCTTTAGGAACTATTCTCTGCAAATAATAAGTAAAACATACGCGTCCATATCACTGTGTAGCATTCAAATCTCAAACATGCTCTTGCCTTATACTTTCACTTGCAATAAAAAGTGTAATCTTGCTAGCCGTGTTTGTCACAGAACTACCAGCAAAATGAATGTAAAGCAGTGTGGTTGTCAAGCTGTGGTGCATGTGCTACTGGTGGTACATGGTCTTCTGCTACAAACTTGTTCAAATTGTGTGTTAGCTTGAGAAAATAGTCTGCTTTGTCATATTGGGATTGGCATGTTTAGATATAGATCCTATTCAGGCAGAGACTTTTCAGATTACCTATAGGAACTAATCCGTCCTAATACTAAATAAAACATAAGCTTTCATATCAAATTCAAATCTCGAACATGCACTTGCCTTATAGTTTTTTATAACTTCACTTGCAATAAAAAAGTATAATCTTGAAGGCCGTGTTTGTCACAGAACTACAAGCAAAATGAATGTACAGCAGTGTGGTTCTCAAGCTGTGGTGCAGGTACTACTGGCGGTACATGGTGTTTCCCCATAAGGCTGTTCATATTATATGTTACCTTGAGGAAATAGTCTGCTTTGTCATGTTGGTATTGGCGTGTTTAGATGCAGTTCCTGTTGAGGCAGAGACTTTTCAGATTACCTATATCACATGGTCAAACTCAAGGCCCGTGGGCCAAATGTGGCCCACCACCTCATTTTATGTGGCCCGAGACAAATTAAATTAAAAGGTATGTGTGGGGAAGCTGGCCCGAGCGGTCAAAATAGGAGGCAGACTCCGAATAGTCCCGTTCAAATCAATTTATTTAGGCACCGTGGAAAAATGTGCAAAAATGATACATATTTACAAAACTCAACTGTGCTCAAAATAATCAAAGCAACAGAAATTAAGAAACTGAAGAAACAAAAAAACCCACAGGTAGCCTTTCAACACAGGTCTCCCCGATTCACAAATTGGAGCTCCTTAAATAGCTCTCTGGAGCAGACGCCCCTCCCCCGGCCTACACCACCTTGATCACAGGTGCTGTGGGGATGACATTTCGTTTTAAATATCCGTCTTCTCTCTGGGCCTAAGTCCCATAACTAAAACATAGTGTTCACAAAATAAACTAAACACTTGCACAATAAAACTAAATACATAAGACCTTAAACACAAGAAAAAAATGAACTCAAAACCCAGTTCTCCCCTCCACATGGTCCAGCCCAAAGCCACACCCAAGCCTATAAAGATGGCAGACATGGGGCATGCCCCCTCTTTTGTCTGGACCATGTGGAGATTCAGGTAAGTAAATGCAGTATATGAAACTAACTAACTTTAACCAAATAAAATGACTTTAAAGTAACATGTTTGTGTGTGGTGATTACAAGAATGAAAACTAAACAAAACAAACCCGGGATAATTCTATTTTAGTATGGTATGGAGAGTTATGGAAAATTAACAGACAAGTGAACAAACGAAATATTTAAAAGGGACAAAGGCCCACTTTGTCACAGTATGACAGTCTTAAAATATCAGTTTATCAGGAAATACAGTTACACAGCCATTTTTTTTTTTCAAATCTATGCAAATCCATATGCAATATTTGTAACTTGAAAATGTGATAAATATAGAAACGGTTAATTAACAAAATGAAAAAGTTGTTGCATTTATTTTACATTACATTTAGTTACATTTAGTTACATTTATCTTATGGTTACATCTGGCCCTTTGAGAGCAACCATTTTGCTGATGTGACCCTCTGAGTTTGACACCCCTGACCTATAGGAACTAATCCGTGTCAATAATAAGTAAAACACACACACTCAAATGTCCAATCCACAGCGTAACAGTAGTATTCAAATCTCTAACATGCATTTGCCATATAGTGTTTATTTAACTACAGTAAAAAGTGTAATCTTGCTGGTTGTTTATGTCACAGAGCTGCAAGCAGTGGTCCTCTCAAGATGCGGTGCAAGTACTGCTAGGTCTTCTGTTATAGGCCTGTTCAAATGATGCATTAGCGTGAGGATGTATGCTGCTATGTCATACTGGGATTGGTGTCTAGGTTCTATCGAGGTAGGGACTTGCAATGAAACCAATCCATGCCAGAAATATATTTGCTTGTAACACATAAGCTTTCAGTTATCCAATCCACAGTGTAGTAGCATTTCACCCTCACACTGTTACTCTCAAAGCCTGAATATTTGATACTACTTGCAATGAAAAGTGTCATCTTGCCGCCTTTGTCACAGAACAGCAAGCGAAAGTAGTTGTTATAAAAATAGTAGCAAACACTGCAAGCATTGGTAGATATTTGGTGGTTTTCAGACTCTAGGATGGGACGAGATCCAGTATGTCTCATTGTTTGCATTGTACTGATGCACAAATGTTGAGCCTGATCATTGCTGTTAATGACTAAACCCAAGAACTCACTGTATTAAAACACAAATCTGCATTTTATCAATATTCATTTTAGTTGCCCCCATCTGTATGTCATAGTATCGGCTTATAGAATGTGATGTTATCTGAAACTTAGCAATAAAAATACTGATTTGTTTTTAGCTTTAACAAGATAATTGCATAACGTACAAATGGCTTGTTATTAGTTATGGTCTTAGTCGTTGTGCTCAGAATTTGTTAGAATTCTCTGTGCAAAAAATATGAGCCTATAAGGTTTTTAGTGGACGTATCAGAGACCCCATAACTGTCCTTGCAAAAGCACATTTTGACTGTCTATTCCTGGTTCAGTTCTGATATTTCTCACACATTCTTCCTATTTGTTGTGCCCTGTGACTTAGTTTACACATGTTCTCGGTCTGGTCTGGTCTGGTTATATACTTTTGTCAGTTTTTATAATAATAATAATAATAATTGTAATAACAATAATCATAATAATGAGAAGAAGAAGAAGACCACTTATAGTATTTTTCAAGAAGCTTTACACGAAGAGACAAACAGAAAAGTTTTTAAACACCACTTTTCCCATTTCTAAGGATTTAGTTAGTTGTTTTAAATGTTAATCAATAATAAAATCACAGTAGTACTGAGGTTACGTCACTATTCCCCAATGGCCTTAAAGGACTTAAGTCTAATGTCGACACGGATCTGATGTGTTACTCAAAGTAGTATTTACCAGCGTCTTTAGATTATTCACCATTTGCTTTGTGTGTGTTTGTTACAGGTCCAGTGGTTGGTAAAGTGGTGCTGGGTCACTGAGGAATCTGGCTTGGTTTGAATCTACATAAAATTAGCATCTGTTCAACTTCAAACTGCGGCTAACGCTACAGAGACGAAACGATAAGTGTCCATAGAAGCGCTGTGTGGGCTCTCCAGAACCTCTCCACATCCACTTCCCTGGTCCAGAGAGGAGCGCAGGGCTGCGGGTCTGCTCTCAGTGCATCTCAATGACAACTGGCACATTTGTTTATTTATATATGTATGCATAAATGTTTTAAATGAGGGCTTCACAGTCAAATTCCCATTCATGCAGACTGAGGCCCCAAATGTGAGGTGTATCCCAAATTTCACATCAAAATAATAAAACACTGTAGTAGGTTTTATATAAATTTTAAGATAAATTAGTCAGCGTAAACTTCATTAAATGTTTCTAATCACAGCAAATACACATTTTGAGTCTTAAGCATTCAGTTGGGCTGATTATTGTGTTATGGGTGACAGTAGCTCAGTTGGTTGAGTGTTTGTCCACTGATCACGACGTAAACATCATTGGTAGAGCGGTCAGATCGACTGACCCACAGATGAATGCTGTTGTTGTGTTCTTGGGCAAGATACTTAACCCACCTCACCCTCGAATGGGTGAGCGGCTCCTTGATTTAAAGCGCTTTGAAAGAGGAAAAGTGCTATATAAAAATGTGACTATTTAGCATTATTACATTACACAAGTAGGATTTATACCAGAAGAAGGCTGTTAAAGTTGCATTTTCTTATTTTCACTTCAGCAAATACCAAGAGAAAGAAATTTGAAAACTTAAATTAGATCCTACAGAACATTATAGTGCGAAATGCGTTAACTTTGAAGCCGTAATGGTCCAAACATCTAACGTATAAATGAAACTATATACTGCTTTAATAAATGTCACAACAATGTTTATTTTTATCCCCATATTCTGTTGAAACTTTAATGTATCATGAGCAAAACATAACTTTTATCATCACTTAAAAATGTAATTCCTCACCCATAGGTATTTAAACTCTTAGGTCACCATAAAAAGGTTACACTTGCATATATCTGAAAAATAGTCTCCAGAAATGTGGTTTAGGTTTGGGTTAAAATTCAACTTTTTTGCTGCGCTGACAGAACATCCAAGAGTTTGAGTTGTAAAAACAAATGTAAGACCTCAAACTTGAATGGATTTAGGAAACTTCAGAGTGTTATAAGGCCCTGTATCCTGTAGCGGGACGTTTTTGAAGAGTTGAACATGTTGTTTTTAAACGTACGTGCGGAGGAAGTCTGTCTTTTGGAGAGGTCTTTAGGCTCTTGAGTGATGGCAGCGGGTTGAGCTCAGATGCGCTGTAAAAATATGGGTAATAGCTGTAATAATGTGTCACTGTTACTATATAAATGACTTTAAATAAATCGATTGGAGCAGACAGAGAGACCTCCCAGAAGGTCAAAGTTCACATTACCCTTCAATATAATGTGGTGATGATGCAGATAGTAGTATTTGTTTCTCTTTTAGATAGTATATCTTTAGTATTTGAAGATCACCTGGGTTTTTACATTTTGTTGTTACATGTTTTTGAACTTGTGCACCCCCATTTTTTTTTTTTTTTTTTGTAATTAATACTATAAAGTGGCTTTCTCTTTTCTGCATCATTTGAGGTAAAAAACTAAAACTAAAACACAACTCTGCCCATACAGTCCATCTGAGATTTCTGGCAAACTTATTTTGAGAAAAAAAAGAAAAAAAAGAAAAATAAATATTATAGTACAATTCTGTAATGTTAAAAAAAAAAAAGATAAAGAACAATTCTGTAATGTTACTCAAAAAAAAAAAAAAAAAAAAAAAAGGAAAAAAGACAAAAACAGAAAAAAAAAGAAAGAAAAAAGTAACAATAGTAAACACAACCAATATTTTAATATGGTTTACAAGACAACAAAAACAGTATATGGCTTTGGCTTTATTACAATTTTTACAGCGTGATATTAAATGACCAAAATCATAAAACTTGTTTGGACCATGACTTCATAAACACATCGAGTCCCATATGGCCGTGTAGTGTATCACCAGCGCCTCCAAACTTCTCAAACTCTCTCCACTCTCTCCTCCAGCTCCGAGTAAAGCCCCAGTGAATTCCACGTAGAAAATCTCTATCTGTGCCACAAACCACCCAAACCAAACCCGAGTCTCCCCAGTGGCCCCCTGCCTCTCCCTGATGTACACCCCCCTGTACAACCACTACCCCCGCCCCTCCCCTCTCCACACACGCACCACACACACATACACACCGCACACACACACACACACACACACACACACACACAGACTCGGGTCCCTCTGAAGGAGCGGGCGGAGTTGGCAGTTGCACATCTGCATTTCAAACGTAGCCTCTCTGGGATTCATTATTAATTAGCCTGCTGTGCCCTGGAGGACTGACGATACTCTCACCCCTCCTCCCCTCTCTCTCTTTTCCTCTCTTTCACACTCTCACATTCTTGCTTTCTTACTCTCTCCCTTGTGCGTGATCTTTCTCTCTCTCGCTCTCTCTCACCCCTGCTCCACGCTCTCTTTTCCTCTCTTACTCTCTTTTTACTCTTTCCCTTCTTCTTTCTCTCTCTCTCTTTCTCACCCTCCCCCCCTCTTGCCCTCTCTCGTTCTGTCTTCTCCTTCTAGCCCCCCTTCCTCTCTCTCTTCCTTCTCTCTTTTTCTCAACCTGTCTTCTTTTTTGTCTCCCTCTCTTTTCATCTATCTCTTTACCTCCCTCTTTCACCTTTCTGCATCCTCCCTTTTTCTCTACCCCCCCTCAAAAACCCTATCTCTTCTCTCTATCTCACTTCTCTCCTCCTTTCTCTCTCCCTTTATCTCTCTTTGTCTCTCCCCCTCTCCTCTCGCTCCCTCTCTCATTCACATCAACACTTGGATTGCCCCACCCTCTCCCTGCTCCCTGTCTTTGACTCTGTCTCTTCTGTCTCTTCTGTCTCAATCTCTCTTCTCTCTCTCTTTCCCCTCTTTCTCTCTCAATCCTCCTCTCTCATTCACACGTACTTGGACCCTCTCCCCCATCCTCTCTCTCTCTCTCTGCCCTCACCTCCCTCCCTTTACCCACTCTATGACTCTATCTCTTCTCTCTCTGTCTCTCTTCACTCTCTTTCTCTCTCTCTTTCCCCTATTTCTCTTTCATTCTTCCTCTCTCTCATTCACATATACTCAGACACTCTCCCGCACCTCTCCTCCCTCCTCTCTCTCTCACTCTCTCCCCTCTCCTCCCTCCCTGCTCTCTCTCGCTATGACTCTTTCTCTTCTCTCCTTCTTTCTCCTCTCTTTCCCCCTCCTCTCCTGCTCTCATTCACATACACTTGGATTTGCCCCCTGTCCCGCTCTCTCTCCCCTCTCCTCCTTCCCTCCCTCTCTCATACACATACACTTGGATTGGCACATATCTCTGACCTCTTTGCCCCTTTTCGCTGGAGCCGAGGGCCCTCACAGAATACAGAGTCCAGCACGTCGTCATTTGCACCAATCAGGTCCACTCTCACTCAGAGCGTTCACTAAAAGATGATGGATTACACTGAACTCTGGTTAAAGCCACAGGCACTTTACTCCTGGGAAAGGGGGGTGAGTGCAGTAAGAAAATGAAGAATTTGTCAAACTTTAATTTTGCCAACTAAAATAGTGTACCATGTTGGTTTAGACTATAGACTACAACTATAATATGTCTCATTTTATACTTTTAAGGTCAGATAATATAGGCAATAACATAAAAAAAGAGTATTCCAGAGTATTCGAATTGAAATATATTTGTGAAACTTTAACTTTTGGATGAAAGGACCTTGATGATTTCAGGCCTTGTCATTTTGTATGGAATAGGACAAAAATTTACATAAGCAAACATTTTCGGTACCGTATCGGTTAATTGCAGCGTTTGAATAAAGTCTTCAAATACCCTTGTTTCTGTGCTGTGCCTTATTCAACTTTTATCTTTTGTTTGTATAAGTACCATGTTAGAGGAAAAAGTCTGATTATACAAAGACTCTCCAGGGTCCAAAGAGACTTCAAACAAGAACCAGTCCCACAAGGAGAGAAGCATCATGGGAGCTCAGATTAGGAAAATACACATTACTGTATGGAGAGCAGGCTATGGTTAAATTAATAGAAAGGCATTGTTAAGGGAACTGTCGCCTGTGCTCTTACAGGTTTAAAAATGTGCCGCAATCACAACTGAACCTTTTGCCAGTGCCTTAGCCTTCATGTCTCATTCTCAGTATATGGTCATGCCTCATGTGAAAGCTCAGAACCCCAGAATTCACCCGATGAGCTGCACAGGCTGGGCTTGTACTTAATGATTGGCTGCAGGTGCTGGGGTTTATAGTGAGGATTCAGATCACAGAGAGTCTTTTAGGTTTAAACCACCTTCGATTTCAGCTTTAAGACTGGCAACTTAAATGAGAGACTCTTGTGAGACTCATTCTGCTTTTTGATTGGATAATATTCTTAAGAACTAAAACATCAAATTGTAACATAAACATCTTGGCCATCATGTCCAGTGTTTTTTTTTGTAATTAACAATAAATCAGCATTACGATTCTTACCAGAGATAACTCGGGGACACAGGATATATGGGGGCACACAGGTCAAACAGATAACACAGAATGTAGGAAAATAACAATAAAACACCAAGATATCCTGTCTAGTATTAAATGCCAGGGAGAAGAGGTGGGTTTTCAGTCTAGTGTTAAACTGTGTTAAAGATGGAGGCTGTGGGCCTTGTGTGGGCACTGCCACAGAAAAGGCTATGTCACCTCTGGTCTTGAGCCCGGCTTTGGGCACAGCCAGCAGGAGATGGTCAACTGACCTCAGGGCTCTGGGTGGAGTAACCAGATGGAAACCAGCTGTGTAGTTATAATCTGGTGCGGAACATCTATGTTTTTATGATCTTAACGTCTCTATACATTGTTCCTTCAAATAAAGACTAAACTAAACTAAAATTATTTTCTGAAGTCTCTCCCTAACCTCCTCTATATTCCCCCACCTTTATGCCCATATTGTTTTACCTCACTTTGCTTCATATTTTAGTCCTCTTAGGCTGGGACTGTGCAGGTCTATAGGGCAATGTGTGCTCCCTGAACCAAATCATCACCTCACACTTGCAGTTAGCTTAAGGCTATCGGGCTAGTCCCATCTCTGGCAGTGATTTGGACATGATTGCATAATTGGGCAGGAGGCAACAGTCATCACCTGGCTCCTCTGAAGTCAGCCATTTTGGATCCACAGTGGCCGCTCAGCTGTCACCTCCAATCTCCATTCAATCTGATACAACTCCACAAGATCCAGGGCTCTTCAACCAATTGGACTGAAATCAGATGGTGTAGGTAAGACCTCCACCGAGCATAACACACTCACTCCCACACAGACATGCTTTTCGGGGACATTACATTGACTTACATTCATTTATTGAAGACCGATCCTAAGCTTAACCATAATGGCTAATGCCCAAACCTCAGCCTTAAACATAACCATAGCCTAAATGAATCCATGTTTTAAGTGTAAATGATATTATTGATCTAATAGTCAAAGATTTACTTCATGGGGACCTGGATTTTGTTCATATAAAGATGGCTTATCTCTATAAACTAATATAATGTACAGATTTCAGTCCCCACTTTGTGATGAATACAAACACACATTTTAGTTTATTAATTTAGTTGTTGGCCATAGATTTGATTAGACCAGGGGTGGGCAAACTACGGCCCAGGGGTCACATATGGCCCGTTGGGCTTATTAATCAGGCCCGGTGAACATAACCAAATTATAGCTCAATTCAGCTACATCAACCTTGTATTACTCTCTTACAGTGACGTGCAGTGAGGTTCATGGCTGGTGAGGCACTGATGTCATCACAATCAGATTTACAAACATATAAACCAGGTGTCAGTACATTTGGCCCCGGGTCAGTTTCACTCCCAGTGACTTGGGGCCAGAATAAAAAAGAATTTAAAAATAAAAGTTCCGAAGTCCGTATGAAATACCTCTCATAGTATGAAATAAAAAGCAAGCTGGTTCTGTATTGTTTGTTATCCTTATTCCTGGTTCCCCAATTTTCAGTGGATTGAAGTTATTAAATTACTTACTTACTTTTGTACGTCTCTGTTTGAAAAGAGCGAGTCTTTTGTCCTGTCGTCTGCAGCAAACCATTTAGCTCCTTTAGCATTGGTCTTCCTTTAATTATAACCTCCGAAAGTCCAGTTTAGAAAACTGCTTGAGCTTTAATATGTAATCTTCCTCCATTTAAAAAGTAGGGCCAGACATAGAGAAAAATGTGAATTGCTAAAGTTGACTTGCTCACTCTAAATTGTAGTTTGCGGCCCCTATTCTGCGGGAGTTACAAGAATCCCTGGGCTCATGAGCGCCCCCTAACATGAGGCAGGGTAACTGCGTGCCTCACCAGGCGCCTTTTCACAGCCGCTTAAAGCAGCAGCGTCACTGCTGAGCCACAGCACAGTCAGTCCATGTGAGGCACGAACGACTGGTGCCTCTCTGCACGTCTCTTCTCAGGATTTCAACAGTAAACGTAAAAATTCAGCAATTTTGAGTAAAAAAAAGAATAAAATTGCAAAGTTAAATCAAAAATAACTTTATAGTACAAATCATTGGATAAATATAACCATTTATTTTTTCTCTGTGATGACACTGCCTCACCTGACCTCACCTGTTTCTGTTCTCTTATTCTCTTATCAACCCTTCTGTAAAAATGAGCTTATCAAAAAAAAGAAAAGTGGATAGTGAGGGCTGAGTGTTTAATACGGAGTGGACAACAAAATATTTTTTCACCAAAGTCCGATCAAAGTACCAAGGCAAGTTTTTTGCTGGCATTCAAATTAGCAAAAGCTAGCAAATTAGCAAAAGCTAGCAACCCTTTCTCTGAAGGCGAGTTTTTAAAAGAATGCATTTGGAAAACAGATTGTACAATGAGCCTTGCATATTCATGTTTTGCTACATGTTACAGGCCAAATATCTCATGTAATATATATTTATATTTATCCTGGCCTGGCCCCTCTACCAAATTTTAGAACCCATTGTGGCCCGTGTGTCAAAAAGTTTGCCCACCCCTGGATTAGACGGAACGGCTAAGGTGTAATGAGGTGAAGAGTGGGGAGAGACATAAGGTAAATTGTCAAGATAGGAACTCAAAACAACAATTACCCTAGGGCCAGGAGAAAGTAAAGAGTACTCATTTATCAGGGCCTAAAACATATGCCAAAACTAAATTATAGAATTTTGAATCGTAAAGATTGTTCAAAATGGCACCTATAAACAGGAAAAAGATTGTGGCATCAACGCATTTGCTATTTAATATTTTGCTCCACAAAGGCCCCATAAAATGAGAAAAACTCAATTGTTGGTTGCCTTGCTCCAGTATATTTTCATAATAAGAGTTATGCATTTTAAATTATCTTTCCAAGGTTCTCATGTTGCACGTTCATCCTGCAAATAATCAGAGGCCATCACTGAACAACTGTCATCACCTCTCTACTCTGAAGTCGGCCATTTTGGCTCCAGCGGCTGCTCAGCTGTCACCTCCCATCTCCAGTCAATCTGATACAAGCCGCAATGACTCTTCAACCAATTGGACCTGATTCAGACACTACAGGGACCTCCTCTGACTGCACACACACATACACACACTTCCTGATTGTGCTATGAATTCTGGGTAGTCATATACAGTTGGGAAAAGCGGTCTCCTGGAGGACACAAGCGCAGCCTTTGTTGGAAGTGAAACGAGAAATCTGAAGCCATCAAAGCATCTGCGCAAATGTTGTTACAAGTTTAAGCAATCCCTCGGCCTTCGCTTTTATCTAAAGAGAGGCATGTATGATTTTTGGTTTGGTCCCAATTCCACCTGGAGTCCTGAAAAGGGGAAGAATAACAAATATGGGAAATATTTAATACAGGATAAAAAATGTTTATGTAGAGCCCTGAGCACTGGGGGTAAGACTTGGAGGAAGGGGGGGTCCTGGGGAGGATGGGACCCCCCTGTGATGTGGTTGGAGAGTGTTTGGGTTGGACGAGTGAGGCGCTATGACACCTCTTGGAGCAGGAACTTAGACGGAGGTGCAGAGGAAGAAGAAGAGAGCCAATGCATAATTCTCATTTTACTGTTTATGGACAAACAGATTTCAGATAGAGTTCAGATAGCTACAGGATGTGACAAGAACACAGAGGGTGAAGGCGAAGTATTGTCTGAAGTTAGTAGATATATTTCCAGAGGTATGTTTAGTATAGTAGTTACATATAAACTGAAATTATTTTCTGGGGTTCTTTTCTGACAGTGCTTAAAAATATGAGGTGTTTGAAGATGTAGTATGTAACTTTTTTTTGGGGTGTATTCCACATGCTTGTAGGTGGTTGGTAGAGTGTTTGTCCACTGGTCCAAAGGCTGATGGTTCGAATCCTGCTGGAGACATAAATATCATTGGTAGAGCGGTCAGATCTGCTGACCCCTAGGTTGGGGATGGGAGATCTCAGAGATGAACGGACTGTCCTTCTAGATCTCACAGATGAACGGACTGTCCTTGTGTCCTTGTGTCCTTGGGCAAGACCATGGTGTAAAGTGCTTTTAGTGCCTTGAAGGTGTAAAAAGTGCTATATAAAAATGTGACCATTTAACATATTATTGCCTTCTCTGGAATCTTCTACAGTACGGCATTAAACATAACTCTATTAAATCTATTGCCAAGGAGACAAGCATATGATGCCTGGTCAAGTTACAGGTCAGATCTGTGTAAATATAGTCCACTTACAGTAAGAATACATGTTTTTCAAGATATTTTATTAGGTATGTTTAATGCCATACATAAATATTGTATTATATTTTCACTGAGGAGGATGGGTCAAATCCAGAGGACACATTTTCATAGGAGTCTCTCACATGTCACACTCCTTAGCATACTTTTACTGTACTCTGACTGCTTCCTGACTGCTACAACCACCATTAATAAGTCCACACATTATAGTGGCTTTCCCCAATACCCTCCCCACAGTCTACTCACACTACTATCTCTTACTACTCCTCAGTGTAGTGCCAGGGGAAGTGACTAAATCCTGCCCTGTCTCTGCGCTCAAAGGGGGTGTCACTGTGCCCACCCAGAACAAAGAAGAAACCCCCCCTCTCATCCTCCTCTATAGCACCCATTCCCCTCCATCTCTCACCCTGTCACTCACCCACAGTCCTGCACCCATATCATGCCTAAGCACCCGTTTGTTGGGTGTATATTTTCAGCTTCTTGCGTGTAGGTGGTGGATGGGAGAGCATGCTTGGTTGAGGAGAGACAGTGAGATAATGACATTGACAATGACACTGAAGGATTGAAACAGAACAAATCCCTAATTTGAGCTGGCATATGGTGGAACATTTTACTGTGGAATCCCTCATAGTGCTCAGAATGTGTTTGTGTCTTGTCTAAATATGTGATAGATTATGTGTTGTTGCTTTTGTTGCTCAGTCATTCAAATGTTGACATTGGTGAACATATCGTCCTTTCAAACATCTTGCAGTAATTGTCACTGTTCAAAAAATGTTTACAAAGCCAAAATGTTTCAACTGAATTATTTCGACGTGGAAAGTTTATTTCCATATTAATCCATATTAATTCACAAAGGATGCTAGCACTTTTAAATTTTCAAGGCACCCAAAGCATCAAAGAACCACTCACCCTTTCACACACACATTCTTACAGCGGTGCACACAGACACTGGGCGCAAGGTGGGTTCTGTGTCCTGCCCAGGGACACAACGACAGCATTCGTCTGTGGGAACTGGAATGGCACTGCCAACTTGTAGGTCAGTGGGTCAGGGGATCTGACCACTTCGATTACTCAACCAATGATGTTTACATCAAGAGTGGGATTCGAACTGCCAACCTTTGGATCAGAGGATAAACACTCTGCCAAGTGAGCTTCTGTCACTAGACAATGACGTACATATTATATTGAGGGGGATGAATAATGTTCAAATGCATAGCTTAAAACAAAACAGTTTTACGCCTGAATTTGAAGACAGAGTTTACACACAATTTCACTGTCGCAGATTTTAGCCAAATAAAAGTGAAGCATTGTTTAGTCCTGACTGGGCACAAGTCCCGTATGAAAGATGGAGGTTCTTAGAATCCAAGATGGTTCATATGGCACAGACAAATAAAATCTGCCTTTGGTGCAAGTAGATTTCATTAACAAATAACAACAGATATTTGGTATTTGACAGATAGCACTGAGGAGACAACAAGTGACAAAGATATAGATTGATTGTTTGATGTGGAGGAGTGAATATATGGTACAGAAGAGGAAGAGTGAATATATGGTACAGAGGAGGGACAGTGAATATAGGGTACCGAGGAGGAGGAGTGAATATATGGTACAGAAGAGGAAGAGTGAATATATGATATAGAGGAAGGACGGTGAATATACGGTACAGAGGTTCAGGTTAAGGTATATGTTAATGTCCCCTGGGGAAAGTTGTCCTCTAGATGAGAGTGAATATATGAGGTGAAGGATGCTGAGGTTAGCTGCAGGAAAGAGGAAATATCTGGATGTAGTGAAAGAGGAAACAAGAAGTTTGTTAGGATGCAGAGGTTAAGGTTAAATAGACATACATTAGTCTTGGAAGCTTAATCGAGATAATAGTCCCACTGGCAAATAACAGCCTGTTTATCTTTCACCCCCATGCTTTTATATAGCTGTGTTGTGTACAAACACTGTCCCCTGTCAACATTATTCCACATGACACCTTCCCTATCTGTCAATGGACCATTCTTAACTCACAGTTCTCATTGTGCACATCTTCTGTACAATACCTTTCCCCTATTTTGATTTCTTTCTTGCGGACATGCAGCAGTGGCAGCAGCTGGTGGGGTCCAACCATGTCAGTGGAAAGCGCATCCACACACACACACATATACACGCACACACACAGCGGACAACAGCGTGACTATAGGGCACAGCGGAGCATAACAAACACGATCCACCTTTCTGCTTGGCTAATTTTCCCCATTAAAACCACCCAGCAGGATCCCCAGCAGTGCAGCCTCCGAAACAGGGCTTATTTTAGCTGTCTGTCTCTCAATGTGTGTGCCGATGTATGTGTGCACTTTGGCTGCACAGGGAAGCTTAAAGATCTACCATAGGACGAGCGGATTCAATTCACTGATATTAATTTCCTTCGCTTCAGTCATGCATAAACAAAAGGAAATCTCCCAGGCTGTATGTTCAAATGTATGCGAGGTGGTTTGCTAGCTGCTATAATGCGCTGGTCGGGGTTATTGATGTGTGCGTCTAGCTATATTTGCCCAGTCATCTCTTTATGTGGCTAAAGTCATCAGGCCGCCTCCCCCTTGTCTCCGTCAGATCCTAAACTAATCCCGAATCCTGCTACTTTGACAACAAAATCCCACATTTAAATGCACACACACGCCCGCTCCTCCTCCTTCAGAGCAGAGCAGTGTACACAGAGACACAGGGCCAGAGTACCTGCTGCAGCTACTGGAATAAGCCTGATAAGAAAGATACTATTTAATACATTTGACATTTAAAAATATAAGAACTGAATTACATTGTGTGATATAATATGCTGCAGATAATAAAACAAACTTACTTAAGAAAATTGCATGATATGGAATATACCGTGTAGAAATGGAGGACAGTTATTGCAAAATTTTCACCATCAGGACTAAACTGACCTCAAAACAGTGGAATCTAAAGTATAAATTACAAATAAATTACAAATAAAAACATATCTGAGTGTTTTTCGCTTTTCCGATCTATGGTATAATGTGGTTTCCACATCAAAAACTGGAGTGTTTTGTTTCATTCACACATGTTTAACACACAAACCCTGCATTTTTGGGCTGAGTTCTTCTTTCAAACAGAAAACACTCCCACACTTCACATTTGGTCATACAGGCAGTGCTCTACAGTGTTTTTAAACTCCATACACCTCACTACAATCATTTGGATAATTTCAGCCCTGGAATTGCCAATCTCTACTGATTAAAAGGTAAAACATAGCTGTTAACTTGAAAACTACCGCTTCATGACATCACAAGGTGGAGCAGAGCATTTTGAGCTTTGCAGGTGTAGACAGTTTGTTTCTCAAACACGTGAATGAAAGAAAAACACAGCTCCAGGTATCTTTCTTGAGGAGGTAATAACATTGTAACATGGTTTAAAGCTCACAAGAGTCAGTTTTGCATAATATAGGACCTTTAAAAGTCATACATAACATATTAAATATATCTGAAAGACTTTTATTAGGTAAAATTAAATATTGTAAATCACAGTTGGGCAAATGGTAGTTCATAGTCAGTTGTCTCTACCTGGAATTTTCCACAGAATGACATTAATTATTTCTGTCTCCACAGAGACAAACAGGTAGTGCCACCAGGCTAAGTTACAGGTCAGATCTGTGGAAAAGTGAATAACCTTGCTCACAGTGAGAATGCATATTATTCCTGAGCAATACAACCACACATTATGAGGTAGATGAATTTAAAGGCTCTATATCACACAAAATTGACTATTGTGAGCTTTAAGTCATGTGATAATGCTGTTACCTTTTCAAAAACGCACCTAGAGGTGTGTTTTGTTTCATTCACACATTTTTGAGTAACTCTTTGTTATTAGTCTGTCTATGCTCAAAATACTCTGTTCTACCTTCTGATGTCATGCAGCTGTGGTTTTCATCTTACCTTTAGTTGAGTAGAGATGGGCAGTTGTAGGGCTGAAATGATCCAAATGAAGGTGTATAGAGTTTAAAAACACACTGGAGCACTTCCTGAATTACCACATGACATCACAAGGTGGAGAGTTTTGTGTTTGAGAGAAAAACTCCGCCTAAATAAGCAGGGTTTGTGTGTTAAACATGTGTGAATGAAACAAAACACAACTCCGGGTGTGTTTGTGATGAGGAAACTACATTATGACATAGCTCAGAAAAAGCCTAATGGAGCTCAACAGTGACTGTCTGCTCAGGGTCCGGAGGTAAATTTTCCATTCATTAAGAGTTCAAAGGAGGCTAACCAGCGACGTGGTAACTAAAATGCCGGATTCTGCAAAATGTTTCAATAAGTTTGTGGTTTATAAAGTTTTAGAAAGTTTATAAACTTGTGGCCAGTAGTTATGAGATCCCTGAGATCAAACTTTTGAGCTTTTAATATACGTTTGTTTTTTTTTGTTTTTCAGAAAGTGTGTGAGAAAAATGAATGAGAAATTTTGTTCTGGGACTGCGGGGTGGGCGGTCACTGTTGAGCTCCATATGGGACCTTTAATGCCATACTGTGGGACATTGTACTTCACAAACAACATATTTATCAAAAAGTCAGGAATATGAACAATAAGACTCGTGGAGTAATTGATGGTTTAAGGAAAAATCAAATCACTATTTCTACTAATACTAATTGTTGAATGAGTGACACAGTTACACCTCTGACCCCCAGACAGACACCACATGTGACTGCCTGTTGCTGGACTATCTGACATATTTATTTTATTCCTTTGGCTGATCTGTGTTTTTGTAAATCAATCCTTTAATGACATTTCTCCTTTTGCTGTTTACATAAAGAAGCAGAGTTTGGCAGAAAGGCATCCGTCTGCTGCCGGCTGTCGGGAAACCAAATCTGTTACAGTCCATTTACTGTAAGAAAACAGTAATCACATAACACACAACAACAGCATGTTACTTAAAGAACAACACATCAATAATGCTAATTTATTTTGCACAGACGTGGATTAGCCACAGATGATGAGGAGGCATTTAAAGTGTTCAGCAGAAACATACTGGCAAGACAAAGAGGGATCTTGTTATGTCAAAAAAGAGAATCAAATTAAGACAGAGGATTGTGAGCAATGGTTCTCTTTCACCAAGAAGCACCTATGAGAAAATACTGATGGCAAAGAGAAAAATACAATATCAAAACACACCAGTGAAACCATACAGGTAACTCAGACAACTACTCCACCCAAAAGATAAAATAGAGCATAAATGTAACGCCATATACAAAATATCCTGCATGTGTTGCAATAAAACAGTCATAGGACATAGGAACATAGGACAGAATGTGAGAAGGAAACAGTGAAGCAGTTCCCCCGAGCAACAAAACACAAAGTATACTCAAATCAGCCATTTCTGACCACTGCAAAGAGAGAACCACATTATGGACTGGGACAGAGCAAACATGATTGTGACAGAGGACAATAAATATAGTTGCTGGATTAAGGAGGTAATCGAAATACGGAAGAGTGCCCATGGGACGTTAAACCGGGATGAGGGGGTCTTTTCACTCTTACACACCTAGACTGCAGATGGCGCTGTCGTCCTGCCTCTACCGGTAGAAAGACAGCGCCAAAACCTGTTTAAATCAGCTGACCGGACACGTCACAGCAACATCACGTGACCAACAAACTAAACCTTGGCCTGAAAAAAGAATCTTTTAAAATAAATTATGAAGACCAGACAAACCTCACAGGATTTAAATATTTGGCTTTCTAAGGAGCCATGTTCTCTCATTCATAAATTTGAGTTCATCAAAAAAACTTGTCTTTCGTCCAAAAATGGTGTTTGCTAAACCAGAGTCAGCTAAATTTGGCTGCATTCTGATTAAATTAGTGAGATCCTTAAAAGAGCACTATGTAACTTTTCAGTGGGTACTGGGTATCTGCTTGTCTCAATGGAGACAAGCAGGTAATGGATAAATTAGTAAGCAGAAAAGTTACATAATACACCTTTTTAGATTGGTAAAATACTGTTAAAAATAAAATACTGTTAGCAATCATTTGTTGTATTTGCCTTTATACCATGTATTTGGCACCAGCTAAATGGTTGTGCCAATCTTAATTATTACCAGGATAGATTACTGTCACCAGTTTATTATATTATTATATATTTTTGCTGGATGCTCTCTCTTTTGGAACCGACTATGGAAGAATAAAGTGTTTGACATCCAGTATAAAAACTACAGCACTGTCTACGCCTTCAGCTTCCACTGGCCTCAGTCACTGTATTTCTAGTGCGGTCTCTCTGTACCATTTGGAGTAATGTATATTTCCATCGTGGCTGAAATCTCCATGAAAAAAAAAAAATAACCACATCAACAGTCAGAAAAAGTGGACCTAATTTATTCCCTCATTGGTCAGTCTGAGCTCTGCCAACTCCACACCCATTTGGGCCTTTATGCCTCTGTTTACAAGCTATAAACCATTTTATTTTCTTAATACAAGTCTTTTATTGCACATTAAACCTCATTATAAAGCAATTCAACAGCTCTAACCAAACAGCACATCTCATTATGTTACAATATAACCATGCGCACTGCAAAAAGTTCAATGTCTATCCATTAGTTAACATGACATGATGTCAACATATTTATAACATATAAATAGTATAAATTATCTTTATTATTAATGTATTAATTTGAGTAATCTGAACTAGTCGATGTAATCCTGCATCTTAATTTCTAAAACATTACCCAGATATCTACCTCTGAACCCTTTTCTATATAATCTATATTATTTCAATAGATAATATCATCTTTAGTTTTGAATGGTGAAAAGTCTTCAAAATGGCGCTATAAACAGGAAGCTAAAAACCCATAATTGATTTCAGCACTGTCACAAGAAGAGAGAAGAGGAAAAAAAAGTAAAACGGTCAGAAACATTGAGACAAACCCAAAAACATAGGCTTTAAAATAAATGAATTGAAAAAAATCAAGATAATGGTTTTGATATCAATTATTATGGCTACCAAAGTAAATTTTTACAGTACACATTCATCCTCAGATGTAAAAAAAACTGGTGTATTTTCATAAAGGGATATTGTGCATTTAGCAGCTAACACAGTTGACCTTGGCGACGCACAGGACCACACCAACATGGCTGACAAATGGCACATCGCTGCAGCTCGGTTAGATGCTAAATGTGTGTTTAAACAATACAGAGTGTCGCTTACACACGCAACACTTAGCTAGCTGCTGTTGTAAGATTGATCTAGCATCCATTCGTCTCTCCTTCCCTCGCCCTCTCTCCCTCTACCCCCTCATTTATCTCCTTACTCCCCTCTTTTCTCTCTCTCTCTACCTCTCTCCCTTCTGTCTTGCCTTTACTGCCTCATCTCTCTGTCTTCCCCGTTCTTTCACCCCCTTCTTTTCTCTCTCGCACCCCCAAAGCCTATCCTTTTCTCTCTCTCTTTCTCTCCTCTTCCCTTGTTCCTTTACCCCCTCTACCTATGTCTTTCTCTCTGTCTACCTCCTTTTTTCTCCCCCTTGCTCCCTCTTTCTCTCTCTCCTTCTCATTCCACTCCTTTTCGCTCTTACTCCCCCAGTCTCTCTCTCTTTCCCCAGATTTCTCCCTCTATCCCTCCTTCTCTGTTACTCCTACCACCCTCTCTCTCTCTGCCTTTCTCCCACTCTCTTGCTTACCCCCTTCTCTCGTTCCCTCTCTCCCCTCCCACTTTTTATCTCTCTCTCATCTGTCTCTTCCTGTGTCTCTCTCTTTCTCTGTCTCCCCCTCCCTTTTCATCTCTCTCTCACTCCCCTCATCTCTCCTCCCCTCCTCTACCCCTCTCTTTCTCTCCCCTTCTACCTTTCTCCCTCTCTTTCTCCCCCACATACACACAGTGCTTTCTGAGTGATGTGATTTAGGACATCTCTAGGCACCCACTCGCCTCGCCGTCCCCGTGCATGCGTTGAATACTAATACTGGGATCAGGTTACACACAAGAGGAGATAGTTACTGCGACAGAGAAAGAGGCAAAAGCTCCGTGAATGACATAGATTAGATCAGATAACGCGCGTTGGAAAAGGTGGGAGTACCAGAGAGTCGGGCTGCTGTTGTTTCACTGTGGATGCGGGCTGGTGTGAGCAGAATGCAGATTATAAACACAGGACAGAAAAATATCGATATTGCATTATATCGCTGCAGACTTCTTGGTAAGACGGTGTGGGTGACAGTAGCTCAGTTGGTAGTGTTTGTCCACTGATCCAGAGGTTGATGGTTCGAATCCTGCTCTCGACATAAGCGTCTTGGTAGATACGCTGACCCACAGGTTGGCGGTGCGATTCCAGCTCCCACAGATGAATGCTGTTGTTGTGTGCTTGGGCAAGACACTTAAGCCACCTCGCTCCCAGTGTCTGCATACATGTGTGTGTGAATGGATGAGTGGTTCCTTGATGTAAAGCGATTTGAAAAGGTGGAAAAGCGCTATATAAAAATGTGACTGTTTACCATTTACCAATACAGAGATGCATATTGTGATATTATTTATTCATAATAAATTGCTGAGTTAAACACTTAACTACCTGCTCACTACTGCTTTAAGGTGACTTAATCATAGGACAATTGAACATTAAATTCCAATGCATTTTGTTATTCTCTATAATCAAAACACTTAAACCTTTAATCCAGGTTTTAAATGATATCTGTATTGTGGACGCTGGATATATATTGTTGGAGTACTTGGGAATACCCTGCCCTAGTACAGGTAGAAGAGAGCAAAGACAAAATAAATAGCGATGGACGATACCAGTGATTTTTGTTTCGATCCGACACCAAGTAATACTATGGCAAGCATCAGAATATTGATCCAAGACCGATACCTTTGAGTTTACAATTAAAGTTCGTCTACTACACTGATCTGGCCATAACTAGAAATTAATGGAGGAAACATGTGGGAAATATAGGCAAAGAAGTCATGTCCACCTTTGTAATGGACAGGACTTCTGTATTATATTGGAAGAATATGCAGTTTTACGTGTTAAGGGACTGACTGCTCCTGATTAGTCCTATGCCCTGCTTTACCTTCTGCATACTCTTTGCTGCATCAGATGTAAAGTAAAGGTATAGACAGGCAAGTTATGTTGTATGTATGTATTTGATATACAATTTACACAATTATTGGATGGTATATTTTCAGATGTATCTGTGCTTTCTACTACACTGCAATTTTGAACTGGACTGGAAAGTAAAAAGCACTTTTATTGTGATTCGTGGGGCTATTTTTACCATGTTTGCTGGAACATCCTGACTAAAGTTTTTGAGTTTGAGTTTCGGGTTTGAGCAAACAAAAATAAATGCACAAAATTTTGTATCATGTTTGAATTAATATGACTAAAAAAAAAAAAAGTATGTCACACAAGTGTTAGTCAAAACTAATACTTGTGAGACATACTTTGTTTTAAGCAGGTACTTAAATATTTTTAATTACGTAGATTTTTTCATGTGATATTTTTAGTTTTACTTTAAATTCTTAGCGCTGTATCTGCACTGCACTTATTACTTAAATAACAACAATGATTACGTCTTCCATCACTGCTGTGCACACAGGTGTCCAAAATGCATTTACAACTGAGAACCCAAATTTATAGTGAGTAGACTGTCATATAAAATGATCAATCAAAGCAATTTGTGAAATAGGCCCAGATCCAGTGAAAATGCTCCAGTTGGATTAAGTTGTACCTCTACTGTCAAAGCTTCCCAAAATCCTGTCAGCTGTAGACCACCGTTGGACCCAAAAACTATTTATATCTGTTCAAGTTCAGGCTTTATTTGTCTCCCACACACACTGAACCGCTTTTCCACACTCATGACATGTTACTGTTATTTGTGGGTTTGAAAATATCTGCAAACCAAATATGTCTTCGTTTACTGTCTGCGAACAACTGTCTTTTGAAGAACACTGTCTCAAGTTTGTGCCGCTGTCACAGGGGCAAAAGTAAGAATAGTGTGCCAAAATATAAAAAAAAAATATCCTTAAATCCATTTTGAACCAACTGAAGAAATCAACATGTATCTTGAAAAATACAAAAATAAATAAATTGTGCTTTTTTTTTAGGAAGATGGTTTTGTGTCCCAAAAATAAGACTTCACAATGTAGTTTAGGTTGGAGAAATGTTTTGATAACAGGCCGTTTTTGGTTTGTCGGACCTATTTTGCAAAATCAACTTTTCAGAGCTTTCCCCTTCTCCTTTACTTAAAGTTGTATTTGGAGTGATTTGTACATGTTTCAATAATGTTTAATCGCTTATTATCAAGACTTCATATTGCCCATAAATCCCCGTGTTCACTGTCACCGGCATATGCCCACCACGTACTTACTTGCGTCTTCAATTTTATTTTCCTAATCAGTGATACACATAGGATTCAGCACAGGTGTGTAGTCATTTTGAAACAAGTGTGTGTGATGTGCAGCTGTCCATAGAAGGTGCTGAGAGCTACACGTCTCTTTGTTGTGTGACATTTACAGCGACATCAGCTCCCACTGAGCACTGCAGTTTTCTAACATGTAAGTCAGTGAACTTGTTTCTTTTATTAAGTTGTTTTAGATGAATTCTGTGATTTAAATTGTCCAAATTATAACATAGTGGTAATTATAGGTCATAGAGGATAACTGTAGAGCAGACATGTTATCCAAACTGTCCACTAATCAGACCAATATCAAACCTTTGCAATATTGTCAGATTACAAAATCATTGTCTGACATGCTCTAAGAACCTTCTGAGTTGTTTGAATCTTGAATTATTTCATCCCCACTACCAGATTTTCCTATTTCAGTGAAGTATATATTTTTTTAATATATATATTTTTAATACCAACTTTTGAAATCCCGTTTTGAACTGGCAAATTCTGTTTTGCATCGAGTCTAGAGTTGATATCAATCCTGAAGCTTCTTGTTTTGACTTGCTTGATGTAGCGAACGTGCAAATACTAAGAGCCTCCATCTCTCCCCCTCCTCACCCCCTCCCTCACACACACACACACACACACACACCCACACACGCACACGCACACGCACACACACATACACACACACCCCATGCTGAAGCAATTACGTCCAGTGTGCGTTGTGTGAAGGTGATTGATGATGCTGTCAGCCAAGAGAACATGTTTTAACGTCAGAATAATCTCCCTGCTAATATATTACATCCACTGGATAGGGTTCAATCATTACTAATAGCGGCGCTAAGTTGGTGAGAGGCTAGCGCGTGGCTCCGTGTGCACATCTCATCAATCAGAGACGAAGTAGAGGCAGCACATCTTAAGCTAAGGCCATCCAATCAACAGCAAAAGGTAAGGAGAAGCAAGTTAGAGTTATTTTTTTTCTTTTTTTTTTTTTCTTTTTATGTATTTCATTAGTACTATATGGGTGACAAAAACAAAAAAATGCATTAAAAAGTGAGCAATGATAATAATAATAATAATAATAATAATAATAATAATAATAATAACAACAACAATAATAATAAGTGTTATAATAAGTAATAATAAGTTTATAGAGTGAATATATTTTGCCATTAATCCAATTACACATATGACATGGTTCTGGAAGTCACTACCTTAAATATTTTTGGTTGTCTTTCAGTTCATCCAAACAAGTAAAGGTAGCAGGTAATACAACTCCATAAGGTCATACTGGAAGTGAAAAAAATAAACATACAGAAAGCTTTACCAATCGTTATGTGCAGATTGGCCACAACAATATGACCAACCTTCTATCAGAACCAGTAATATCCACTACAGCTATTTGAGTTGCAGTATACCATCTGTTGGATCGGCCCTAGCTTCCACTCTCCATATGCATCACTTGATGCATCACTTGATGCATATGGAGATGCACCAGATCAACACTATTCCCTTCTTACACAAATTTTGACACTGGCCACTAACTTTCGAGATACTCTGCCCAACTTACAAACCATTAAACATTTAAACGTATCCAATATTTTGTCAATCCTTATTGTTGTCTTGTGACTTTGAGATTTATTTTTTCCTTTCTCATATGTCTTAAATTATTCACTACTCCCAGGTATATGTCACTCACAAACAGATGTCATAATGAAGAGACAATATGAAGATCTCAGCTCTGACCTGTGCATACTGTTCTTGTGTCCTTGGGCAAGACAATCCACTATTCTGCTATGTATGTGTAGTGTGTAATTTGTGGTAATTAGCCAGGCAGTTGGCACAGATTGGCAGCCACGTTCCTATAGTACCTCATTACCGTAGAGTAGGGGATTGACTCACTAACGCAATGTAAATTACCATTGTGCTGGAAGCTGCATTGCAGTTTGGGTTCTCAATCTTAAGGGAATCCATTTTGCACAGCTCTTGGCTGATCCATTTGACTCCATACAACTTTGGTACGGATTGTATATTTTCAGACAAAAACATTTTATGACTTGCTAACTATGTACCAAGCGTAAAAAGGTAGGTAGGGCAGGTAAGCTCCACATTTGTTTAGATCAGGGGTGTCCAAACTATGGCCTGGGGGCCAAATGTGGACTAGTTTTTATTGGCCCTCAGGCCTCCTGCTGAAACGGCCCAATTGATCATAAGCTGTACTTTTAGCAGCAAATTAAACTATTTCTACATCACATCGCAGTGAGATACAGACCTACATTTTTTATTTATTTATTTATTTATTTATTTATTTATTTATTTATTTATTTATTTTATTTATTTATTTATTTATTTATTTATTTATTTATTTATTTATTTATTTATTTATTTATTTATTTATTTATTTATTTATTTATTATTTATTTATTATTTATTATTTATTTATTTATTTATTTATTTGACAGGGACAGTGTACATTAATAAACATTCCTGTAAATGTACCAGATTTAGCCACAAGGCTAATTTTCATCCGTAGTCCCTGGACAGATGTCATGGTGTCACTCTAAAAAAAGGAGGTTAAGAACAAAATATTTACACTTCTATTTACAACATTAATCATTCACATCCTTGCACACACGTTCAATATTTACATGCACATTCATTTATACAAGACGAGACAACAAACTTTTAGAAATGATTAAAGACAGACATGAAGCACACAGATAAAATCAATGTGAGCAAATTTGATTCTTAAGTAGCCACTTTTTTAAATGAGTTTTAAAATGATCATAAGATGTGACTTCTCTAATTGCGATGGGTCTGGAGTTCCACTGATGTGCTGCTGTGACTGAGAAAGACGACTGTCCAAAAGAGCTTTTCCGGAATGGGATTATGTAGTCCCCTCTAACTGCCCCCCGAGTAACCCGGTTTGAGGATGATCTTATTGAAACAAACTGAGCCAGTGGAGGTGAAGACAGACTATTAATAATTTTAAACAGGAGACACAGATTTGTATATTTGAGCATGTTGTCCCAGTTCAGAAGATTAAGTTTCTTTAGTATTGCACAGTGATGATATTGAATTGGTTTCTTGTCCAAGGTTTTTATGGTTCTTTTGTATAGAGATTCAAGCGGTTTGAGGGTAGTGCTGTTTGTTTGTGACCAAGTAATTAAACAGTATTTAATATGGGAGAGGATCATGGCGTGCATGTAAACTGTGGCTGCATTATGTGACAGTTGAGGTCTGATGAAACAATAACTGGAAAGATGAAATTTGACTTTATTGCAGACTTTCTGTACTTGTGAATGTGAAAATGAATGTGTTTCAGTCCTTATTAATATAGAGTGTCAAAGCTGTGTATAAAGCGCTGCACTGCATTGATCACCGGTCTGTGGCCCTCCACTTCAAATATGTTTTGAGATGTGGCCCTCAATAAAAAAAAAAAAAAAAAAAAATTGGGGACCCCTGGTTTAAACAATACTAGTTTAATTTTGAAGCATATCAATTGACTGCTGTCTGTGATTGGCTAAAACCAAGACTCCCACCCCTTCCTGGAAAATATCGATGGGAGTCATTCCAGATTGATGAAGGGTAACTCAGGGGCGACAGTAGCTCAGTAGGAGGAGTGTTTAGCCACTGATCTGAAGGTTGGCAGTTCAAATCAGGCTCTTGGTGTAAAACATCATTGGCAGAGTGGTCAGAACAGGTTGGTGCTGTGATTCCAGCTTCCACAGATGAATGCTGGTGTTTTGTCCTTGGGCAAGACACCTAACCCACCTCAATCCCCAGTGTCTGTGTACACTGGTGTATGAATGTGTGTGTGAATGGGTGAGAGGTTCCTAGATGTAAAGTGCTTTGAGTGCCTTGAAGGTGGAAAAGCTCTACATAAAATTGTGAGCATTTATCAAGGGTATCTAATCTGGTGTCACCTTGCTTACAATGTACAACTAAATATTATTATTTATGAATCAATATACCAATAATTGGTTTTATATATATTTTAGACCTGGTATATTTTGCAAGTCTAACTCTACAGTCTTGTTAAAGCAGTTTTGCATGTACAGCTGTAGAGAATTTTTAACTCCAACCTGCATAAGCCCGCACTGTTTACTTCTTACATAATGCCTTGTTTGGATCTTATAGCCATTGATTCAGATGAGACAGTGCATTGTGTGCGTGAGAGTCTTACCAGAGCTTGATATAATATGGTCTTATGAAAATGAAAAGAAGTGCGAAGAATGGAGCACAAAAGCTTGAGCGTGCATCAAAAAGGAGGCAAGCCGTGTGCTGTTTAATCCTCACTGTCTAATCTCCCAAATGACTGTGACGTGTGATGAAGAGGGGAGAGAGAGGAGTGGGGCATACACTGCAAAAAACAAAACCAGGTATCAGGTAAAATGATTGAAATTAAGAACACTGATCTTGACTTGAGCAGGTTTTGCAAGTTTAGATTTATCTTTTTAATTTAAGAGAAGAATTTCTGTCACTTTAAACACACATTTCTGACGGAGGGTGTTTTTGTTGCTTAAAAATACCTTGAAAAACATACATTCTAGCTGTGAGCAGGCTCTCCACTCCGTAGATCTGACCTGTAACTTGGCATGGTGGCATCTCCATGAAAAGGTTCTTACTTTTCCCAGAATGTTCCACAGAATGACATCAAACTTAATTCAGTGCTAGTCCAATGAGGTTCATCTGGTCTTCTGTTAATTTATTTTAATAGACTATTTTTCCAGACCAAGGTTTAGAAAACAGTCAGAGAACCACATTATGGACTGGGACAGCGCAAACATCATTGGGACAGAGGACAACAAACATCTTCGCTGGATTAAGAAGGTAATTGAAATATGAAAAGGTGCCCGTGGGACTATAAACCGGGATGAGGGAGCTTCTTTACTTTCACACACCTGGGATACTGTCCTGAATAAGTCGGACTGCAGATGGCGCTGTTGTCCTGCCTACATCGGTAGGAAGACTGACAAAATCTTTTTAAATCAACTGACCGGACACGTCACAGCAACATCACATGACCACTCTGAGGAAAGCCATACCAGGGAATGTAAAAACATGCAGGCAGCGGACCCCTACACCAGAATAGTTACATAGTTGTGCACCTTTAAATTTAAATATCTGAATTTTGAAAGCAGTCAGCAGCAGTCAGAATTGGAACTATAAACTAAAACGAAAAGATAATTTCAAGTCATTTGATTTTAGATATTGTGTTTTTCAGTGTAGAGACATCCTGCCATATGTTAGAGTTTACGTGGGTATTTGTGCTGATAAAGATCCAGCCGTGGCCTCCTGGTTCTGAACAAATCCTAGTTTAAATATGAGCTGCTTGTTTACAGCGGTCTCTGCCCACACGGCCTCCTCTTATCAGCTCATCACTGCACCATCCCCCATTTTATATCTGTATGTAACTATATAGAAGACTGTGGAATGCATAAAGAAATAGAAGAGAAAGAGAGGGAGAAGGTACATGCAAAATGTAAAATATGTCAAGTTATTATTTAAAACCAGCTTAGGCCAACAGAGCCACTAACGCCTCATAAATCAAGAGACCTATTTACTGATTTATAATATAGTGTATGTTCTTGTTACTTTGGTATCAATAGAAAACTACCAATGGAGAGTAATAATATCCAAATGCATGTTTAATACTGACTCCAGTCTCCATGAACTTGCTGAATGTCTCTGCACTCTTCACCCCCATTTTACACAGCTTTTGGCTTTATCTTAGAAAAATCATACAGTAATCAAACAATCCAACCAGAAACATTAATCATACAAAACAATAAGAACAAAATGTCCATATCAGACTGACACAATAGCATGTTGTTGCTAATGTGCCTTGCTAATTCTTTGTGAAGCGATGCCACCATTATGACAAGTCCAATTTATTTTTAACTGATTATGCATTTTGTAAATTTCCTGAAAAAAGAAAAATCAAAATAACCTAAAAACTGCATGAGAAAAAGGCAGTTGTGAGTGTGTTTAGCTGCTGAGATGTGTAGCTACATTCTGCTGCTGTCAGCTGGCTCACGGCCCTCAGATTAATGTGCTGTAGATGTGCATGGGATCCACAAAAGCCTCCTCCTCGCACTGTAAACAGATTATAGTTCGTCTGTGCAGAAACAAAGGGTTAAAAAGAGAATACAGATTTCACAGTGACGGGACGGTGCTGTGGAGGGGCGAGGAGGGGGGAGGAGGGGAGAGAAGGGAGTAGGAGGAGGGAAAAGGGTCCTGCTTTGGGCGTATGCACGTTTGGGTTGTATAATATTGTGTGGAGAATCAGCAAAAGGGCTCAGCTGCCAATTGGGTGCGCTGTAACGTCCCATTCTCACCCTGAAACAATACGACCTTTTTTTTTTTTACAAAAAGCCGTGAGCAGGGACAGACGGAGGGAGAGAGGGAGACACAGAAGAAGGACAATAGACCCCAAGCTGGTTTTGTTTGGCTTTTGTGTCGCGTGTTTGTCGATATAAACAATAAAAGAAAGTTTCAAGGGATCGCGGGCTCGCTTTTCTCATTGTGGAAGATGTGGAGTTTAGAGGAATGAAGAGAGAGCGCTTAGGGAAATCTGCACAAGTCATTTTTCATTCCAAGAAGTTTGAGAAATGTGAAACTTTGGAGTAATTAGCTCACAATACTTAGTTGTCATATCATGTTTCTAATTTACAAAATAAGTTTTATATTGCACTACAAGTTGTGTTATAATGTGACCACCCGGATAAACATAAAGTAGTGTAGATAAAGGTGAAGATGTATAGCCTACTTTTACAGGTCTGTGTCTAATACTAATGAATGAAATATAATTAATATTAGAATTAAATCATTGGGGCATATTGCTTGATTCATTATAGTATTTTGTCACAATACAGTGATTCAGGGTGATTGTGCTTTAAATTTTAGTCCAACTTTAAGGGGACATGTTGCAGTCTATATTAATTATCATCAGAGCAACTGGCAAATTATATATATCTGATGTTGGGACAAATATATGTTAATTTACATGTCTAGAATGAAGCTGCATTGTTACTTTACGTACTTGAAACAGTTTCACAAATTTTCTGACCATAAAGTTCAAACTCAACTCAACATTGAAAACATAGGAAGTTCCCCCTCTACTGGTGGAGTATTCAAAGAAGTCCTGCCCCCAAGGACCTCCTCCCTGGGACCCTGAGCCAATCAGTGTAGCCGAAACAAGCCCTTTATCTACAGGGGCTTATTAAGCTAATTGAATTAGCATGTTGTGGTTTCTGAACCCAAATACGATTAGCCTGTTATTACTGTGTTATCAGGGTCCCTCGTTACAGTAACAGCAGGTTACTTTTGGCTGCTTCGTCGCCTTCGTTTCTCCTCTCTTTTTCATCTCTTTCTCTCTCTTTCTGTGTCTCTCCCTTGCTCTCATCTCTCTCACTCTCTCTCTCATCTCTCCCCGTCTTTCTGTTAAAGACTTGAGGCTTGTCTCATATCAGCGCTGTATCAGTTTAACACTTCAGAGTCATCAGATAGCACTAGGACAGTACATTAAAAGACAGAAATTTGGACTAACTTTACAAGGCAGACACGGACTAAAGATCAAATAAGACTGGAGATTTCGTAATTAACTTGAACAAGAGGATGTTCCAATGGTGTTTTGACAAATTATGAAATAGACAAAGTGAACACAAGACAGTTTTCGTCAGTGTATACAGACCTGCTGTATTTTATCCTAGGGTTGTTTTCCATCTGCTGTCCTGTTGGAGACAAGGTGGGAAAATGTCTTGCCCAAGGACACCGCAGACAGGATTCAACGGTCAATAATTACCTTTGACAAATATTTATGTTTGACAAAAACACTGCGCAGCTACCCAGAGATCCAACAGGAGACTCCAAGAGAACAGGACATACAGTACTTGAAATGTTGCCAGGAATGTTTATGCTATAACACTTTGTACCGACTAAAAACATATTTGACCTTTTGTGTTCCACCAGATCCAAATCAGATTATTCTAGGACTAAACCAGATCTATAATATGAATATTCAATACTAGTTCCAAAACCAACCAGGAGGGCTAAAATGTGGGCTCTAATGGTGCGTTCACAGTTGCACACGGTACACCACATCAAAATTAGGATTAGACCAGGACTAAACCTGAAAATAAATCTGGAGTAGACCGGGACTGAAGGAGGACTAGAACAAGACCAGACCATGTCCACCATCAGGACTAAAAAGGGTTCAATTTAAGACCAAACAATGAACGCACCCTAGATGAGAGGATTCTGTGTATCATCCAAAGAACCTTGCGATTATGCGATTATACATATAAGAAACAAGTGTGTTGCTTTGACAGTGGTATTAAGACATTATAAAGTAGCTCTTTCTTATAAATATCTATGCAGAAACCAGGTAATGTGGTAGTGGTGGGGAAGGGGATCTCATGGTGCATACATTGTTATTGTTGATTTCTCACCAAAGGAATAACATTTAGACTTTAATATCCACAGGTGTTTTGAGTTTATTGAAAAAAAAGCTCAAACCTCAGCACTTACTCTCTATGGCACCTCTGCTGTGCAACTCAAAGCTCACACAAATAAATGGACAAAACACACTGCCTTCCTTGTGCACTTCCTTCACCAGCTGGGCCCTGTGTAAAAGACCCTCGCTTCAGAGAACGAGAGAGGAGGGGGAGAGGAGGGAGAGAGGAGGGGAGGAAGGGGAGAGAGAGAGGAGGGAATAATGAGGGAGAGAGGAGGGAGGGTGGGAGGAGAGAGGAGGTAGAGCGGAGTGGGAGAGGATGAGAAAGAGTAGAGGGAGAAGAGGAAGAGAGGGGGGAAGAGAGGAGAGAGAAAGAGAAGAGAGAGAGGAGGAGATGAAGGAGAGAAGAAGGGGAGAGGAGGAGGAGAGAGAAAAGGGAGAGAGGAGAGCAAGGAGAGGAAGGAAGAAGAGAGGGAGAGGAGGGAGAGAGGAGAAAGAGGAGGGCGAAAGGAGAAGAGAGAGGAGGGAGAAGGGAGGCAAAGAGGAGGGGGAGAGGGGGACTCTACCCTGGGGGGACCTAAGGACCACAGACCAGACCAGACTGCACGGGGACTATATAAGGGGGGCAGGGGGGAGAGTCAGCTGGTCCAACCCAAGTCTGTGATTAATACACTGGGGCTGCACTGTGCCACCTCCACACCACACAAGCTCACCTCCAATTAGCATGCTAATGAAGCCGCACATGTGTCACCCAAGGGCTCCATCTCACTGTGAGGCGTAAACAGGACCAGGCTGGGCAGGGTCTGACTGTGGAAGGGTATTCATTACATTGTGGGGACTAGAAAACACACTTAATTTATGGGGACCTGCCTATGGCAAAAAAACTGGTCCTCATGATGTACATTTTTAGTACATCCACAACATGATTTACAGATCAGGTATGTAAAAGGTGCTGGACCTGATTTTAACTGTCTTTAAAACTTGAAAAACAGGAAGTAGTTCATTTTAAACTGCAGTGTTCCAAAATTCACTTACCTTATGAATTCAGAGCATCCTAATTATTCACCGTTTGTTTATTTCCAAGCATTTTTTTTCAAAACTTTCAGAGCTAGGAATAACTAGCAAGCAAACAGTGCACTCCTGATTCTCTGACACTAAAAAACACTTCATAATTAGATGCAGACAGGAAGCATCGGTCTCAGTTTGACATCAAGAGCTGGAAACCCAACATGTGTGTCTGTGTGGGGTGGAGGTGGGGTGTAAAATAGAAGAGGGGGGTATGGACTTTGACCTCGCTGTTATGGAAACCAGTTGAATGTTTTGTGCGGCTTGTTATACCTGTCATGGCGACCTTTGTTCTCTGGGGCGGCGCTGTGGTGGGCAGAAGCAGTCGCACTTGGCTCACATTTGGGAGACATGGTTAATACAGACTTCACGTGACGTACAGTACAGGGCTGAAGTGAGATGTTTTGCAGTTGAAGGACTTGTTTGAACAAATAGTCTGCTTTAGGCCTCCTTACTCAATATAAATAGTCCATGACCTCCAAACTTTGTACAGTCTTTGGAGTTGTGAGGTGCTTTCACTGTAGTAGCCTTATTGACGCTGGCTCTGTACATACATCCTGTACTTTCTGTATGTACTTTTGGTTAAAGGGCCCATATTACACTATTTTCTGATCTATGTTATAATGTTGTTTACTGATCAAAAACATCTGGAGTTGTGTTTTGTTTCATTCACAAAGTTTTAACACAAATCCTGCATATTAAGGCTGAGTTCTTCTCTCAAACAGAAAACACTCTGTTCCACCTTGTGATGTCATGTGGTAATACAGGAAGTGCTGTGTTTTTAAACGGCATAAATCTTCACTAGAATCATTTGGATAATTTCATACCTGGAATTGGCAGTCTCTACTGACCAAAATGTAAAAAGAAGCTGTTAACTTGAAAACTACCGCTTCATGACATCACAAGGTGGAACAGAGTGTTTTATGCTTTAGAGATTAGAGTAGACAGTCTAATAATAAAGGGTTACTCAAAAATGTGAGAATGAAACAAAACACAAACCAGATATGTTTTTGAGGAGGTAACAATATTCTGACATGGCTCACAGCTCACAAGAATACATTTTATGTAATATAGGATTTTTTTTTTTTTACCATAGAGCAGGGGTGTTAAACACATTTTCACCAAGGACTACATCAGCAAAATGGCTGCCGTCAAAGGGCCAGATCTAAAATAAATGTAACTACTTTTTAAACTCATTAATTAACTGTTTCTGTATTTATTACTTATTTAAGTTACAAATATTGTATATGCATTTGCCTAGATGTAACAAATATGACTGTGTAACTGCGTATTCTCCTGATAAAATTACGTTTTAAGACCATTATACCTTTAAATTTACCCTGTCGAGGGCCACATAAAATGATGTGGAGGGCCACATTTGGCTCACGGGCCTTGAGTTTGACACATGTGCCACAGAGCAAATGTCACCTTTTCAGTTTAAACTTGGGCTCATGAAATTCACTGAAAATTTGAGCTTTGAAAGCATTATGGTGTGATTTGATTTAGTTAGGGGCCTAAAAATCAATCAGAACGTTTTTAGTTAGACATATTTTTTGTTTTATTTATTTGATTTCAACGCTTCAAAACCTGTAAGAAACTTGTAACTTCCCTTTGCTTCCCTCATAGGCATTTTCATTGGCCACATACACATAAAATTCTGCTAATTGAATTTGGCCTATCAGACACTATACCCCCTGAATGAACAGAAGTCGGCACTCACAGTTCATATTGGGCCATATCTGTATAAATATACTATGGGCCGTCTGTGTGGGTGGCTATGAGGGACACACTGAGCTGCAGTTACAGTAACCTTTGCTATAATCAGCGCTGTCTGATGGGCCTCTTTAATTAACCTTGTAGGAAATTAATCCCAGTGTTAAATGGACAGGAAAAAGATGTTTGATTACCACAGTACGCCTATTGGGGATTTCTGCCTGTGACTAATTGCCATGGAAACAATTGAACAAGAGGAAAAAGTATAAGAATGGTAAGAGATATGAGCAGAGAGAGAGTACTGGGATTCATGTAGAGTCATTCGTCGCAGTTTGAATGTCAGTCTGTCCCCCGAGCTGTGATAAGGGAAGAGAAAAACACAAGAGGACACAGCCAAGGAGGACAAAAAAAATATTTTGTTAAACTAAGAGCCACAAAACACTTTACACTAAAAAGTGAAAGTTATGTAATCATTGCAGTCCTTCAGGCCACGGTAAATTATAAAGTTTGGGACACATTTTGAAGACAGAGATATCGTGTTGTGTTTTAATTAAAAAAAAAACTTAAAAGGAGTTTTGACAAATAAAAACAGGGAAAAAAAGACCCAAGGAGGCTGAAGAGGTAGTCACAGCAGGTTTCAAGTGAGAGTAATTCAATTAAAAGTTTGTTCATTTGTTGGGTAAAATTCGAATGTGTTGTCTGCGTTTGACCCATTCTTCCATGCTGCTGAGTCAACCCTCTATGTGGCAGCGAGGGGTGCGGCGCCTGGGACCCTGCTCCAAATCTTGAGTCCTTACATTGCTCTGAAGTACATGTACAAAGATGGAGGATTAGTCCATGTTTCAGGAATATGAGATGCATTTTTACTGGACCTGGCATTCAGATGTTGTTCTGATTTAGACCAAGATCATTGCAATAGACCTTTCCAGGAGTGACATGTTTAGAATGACGCACACACAGCCTGGTACCAATAGAAATGTTCTTTCCATTCATTTTAATGAGACAGTGACGGTTGAAGTAGTTGTTGTTTTATATGTGTGTTACATTTATCAGTGAATAAAGAGTCAATATCTACCTTCTAGCTTGTTGTCAAACTTGTGTGGCCCTCAATATTTTTGGTGCTGTTTGTCTGGCTGGAAATATTGATTCCACGGTTGTTAACGGTTATTATGCTCTTTTTGGCACTAATCGCTATGTCAGTTAATTACAGCAAATGCAACTACATGAGGTAATATTTACTAATGAGGCAGTAGAGTGGTTGTTAATCGCCAAAACAGCCCTGGCTTTTCATAGTATGTGAATGAATATTAAAGGCAATATTCCGTCTGGTACCAAGCTTTAGAAGACTGTTTCGAAGTTTACAGATACTAGGAGGGTCTGTAGTCCACAATGTTGACCTGGTTTAGTGCCGTCTTAACCTGGTTTGAGTCTAAATTAGTTATTTGACTACTTGACAATCTACCACAACGTCAAACACAACTATCTAAAAGTAAAAATCTTTCTTTTGACAGCTGTATATTTCAGAAAACGTACCACCAACTGCTTCGTCCTCAAAATACTGAACAGATTGTTTCTTCCTAAAGTTTATTCAAAAGTTTTATAATGTTATAGCGATTGTAACCCACTCCTCCCACATCCACAGTCTGGAGATCTCACTGGAGCAGGTGCACATTTTCAGAGTGAAGCCTCCATAGGTTCCCTGCTTAACCTCTCCATGAATCATCCTGCACCGTGCCAATATTTACATGTGTGTGGTAGGTTTTATTTCATGTACTTCCCGGATGTCTGTAAGCCACTATATCAGTAACCCAAAGAAAGAGGAGAGAGAGGAGAAGCAGGAGAAGAGGATATGTACCGCTCACTGCTTTGGTTGCTTTGAAATCTGGTTTTGTACAAATGAATGTGAACTTGATACAGTTGGCAAAGAGTTTTTTTTTAAGTTCAGATAGTTATTGGAATTGATTGAAACCATGCCAATTTATATAGACACTGACAAAAAACTGCAATAAGTTTAAGCTATAGGGCTCTCATGCAAATTTGTTGTAATAATTTTGAAATTCGTATAGTTAGACCAGCTGTTTTTGTGTCTAGGTTCTGTAATTCAACTTGGAGCATTTTTTATTTTTTTGTCTTTTGTTGCATAAATCTAAAATTAACAATGGGTCCAAATCTGACCCCTGTGGAACACCTCTGCATGTGGCATCAAACTGTCATTATAAGGGTTGTTGATTTAAGACATTTATGTATCAGTTTTAATACATATATAACTGAAAGTGTTCTGTTCAGTTTAAACAGGATAGATACAAATAATTCTACATAAGCATATTAGGAAAAGTGTTAAAAAAAACCCCAAACATATAAAAGGCTATTTGTCTTAATGAGTTTTGTAGCAGATGTTTATGTTTCCCACATCCTAAACCCTTTAAACAGGTCATTTAACTGTTGTCTCCCTGCAGCTCCTCTTTTCTTATTACAAACTTGCACGTGTTAACTCATCAGTGAGGTCAAACTGTGTAAAAACACACATTACAACACAGCCACGGGATCCAGTTACACCATTTGAATAAATAGTGGGCAATTTGTCACTGTCATGTCAGAGCTCTCCGTCTGCGTGCTCTGCTCCGGGACAACAGCAGGAAGCAAAGGCTGTGATTGTATTAACCCCAAAGAGGGCTCTGACCTCCGCCTCTGATCCACCAGAGCTCATGGCCCCAGTGAGCCGGTCCGGAAGAAACCAAACGCTACATGTTAGGGAGGAGAAATGTGAACTTGGAAGGAGTTTTGTCTGCTTTTTGAATGATATGTATTAACAGAAGTGTTTTGCTTTTTAATTTAATTTTTGGATGTTCGGTGAATCTACAACAACATTTTCTTTTGAGCCCAAGGATGGGATCATTTATTTATTGTGCAACAACAGACCACTCACTTAGATTCTATGTGCACATATTTGAATCATTCTCTCTTTTGACCCAATCTGTGGCTGTCGGGCTTTTATATGTTTCAATAACCATCCTTCAATGAAAAATATGTTTGGAAACCCCTGTATTAAGGGTTTCATAAGGTAGTTGGGGTGACGGTAAGTGTAGTGCGTGCTACCGTTGTATCCTTGGGCAACACTTCTATTCATAACACAAGATGTGAGTGAGTGGATGGTGTTAGCTGAGGTGACCAATAGTAAAAATAGACAGATGCGTTCTGTCAGTCAACCCCATGGCTATGTCTGCAGAAGTTTTCAGATTGTGGGAAGTGTGGGAAGTGAATAATGAATAATGTTTATCCTATATCACTTTGAGAAGCTTGTCAAGAATATTAAGTCCAATATAAATTGTTTATGTTTTCTAAGCCCCGAGCATTCAATAAACATAAAAATCAATGAGTAAATGCATGCTTAGTTAAAACTTTCTATATATATTTGCAGATCACTGACCACGAATAAAGCCAGTGTATTATAAAAATAGAGGCTGAAAGGTGATGAAATCTAATTAACTTCATGTCCAAAAGTGGTAAGAATTGAGGTCCATGACAGTAGCTCAGTTGGTAGAGTGTTTGTCCACTCATCCAAAGGTTAGCGGTTCAAATCTCAACATTCTCAACATAAACATCATTGGTTGAGTGTTCAGATACACAGACTTACAGGTTAGCGGTGCAATTCCAGCTCCTGCAGATGACCTTGGGCTTAACACTTGACACTTAACCTCTAGTGTCTGCATACACGAGTTTATGTGTGTGCCTTGAAAATGGAAAAGCGCTATATAAAAATGTTACCATAAAGTCAAAAAAGTGGTAACCTACAAAACACGATGACAAAACCCCAGATCTAACCTGAATATCTGCAGAGATCATGCTTTGCCCAAGACCACTAAAAACAACTAGCTGAGACTACGTTTGCTTTAAAACATGATTGTAAGAGCTTTTTAAAACACTATAATGTAACGCACCAGTGGAATGAACAAAGCAGGCCCATGTTATCTGCCAGTGCTGCGGCCTCCCACCTGTCTGCTCAAGTTTCTCTCATTACGCTCCAATCTCCAGTTCAGCGCAGATAAGAGTAAAACTGCAGCCGAGATGCACGTGTTTCTGTATCTCCGTTTCTCACAGTGGTGTAAAGGTGCAGTAATTAGCTGTCATAATTAGAGAGATAAGAATTACTGTGGCCCGTGTTCTAGGCTGTTTTTATATTACACAGATAAGAAAGGTTTGTGTAAGGCGTGTTGTGATACATGCCGGGAATGTAGGGAACGGTAAATTAATTTATATTGATATTAGAATCCCAATTATAAAGCTGTTATTAATTTTGATTGGTAGTAATTGGTTGCATGCACTTTGAGAAACAGGTGTATTTGTGTCACTGAGCTGCTAGCACAAGATTTTAATTGTAAACTTAGCGTCTCCAGTTTTCTCCAGTAATCTGTTTGGACAAGTGGAAGATATGTGGAAGAACTGAGGCCTCCATGGTTTCACTCAACTTGGATTTCAAGCACTGACGATGTTTCCATGCACACCAAAAGTTTGATCATTGGTGTGTGAGTAATCTGATTTCTTTCTTGTTCACACCTATACATGTGCTAATGAGGAAAATGGTTAAAAAAAAAAAAAAAAAGGTACATTGGCATCCAAATACCACTCTAAAGATCCAATAATGAACTGACACATGGCACCAGGTGTTTTGGATGATCACATTTCTCTATGCATGTAAACTCATGCGAATAGTCTGAGCTAATGATTGGGTTATTTGATTTCTAAAGCTATCCTCCAGTATCAGAAACACACCCAAAAGAATCCTGAGGAAAAATGTTGAGGAAAACATAATACTCATACAGCCTACATTCGGGATAAGAATAATTGTTTTATTAAGTTTTGGGCCAAGTCTTCTTAAGATGGTTTAAACCTGTGCTCTGGGAAACATAAAAATGATAATACTTGAATGCATAAAACTTTCTGCATAGATTAATATTTTTTTTCTCAAATATTAATGGGCACATGGATTCATTTTAGGTTTAATTAGCAGTGGAACATAATAAAGTTAAATAAGTAAAATAGTGCACTTAAGTAAAAAAAAAAAAAAGATATCCATATTTTACTTAAGTACATTTTAAAGTGGATACGTTTTACCTTTAATTCACAACATTTGAGAGATGGTAGCTCTACTTTCTATTCCACTCCATTTTTTAACAGGACTGAAAAGTAAAAGTATTTTTTATTATTGTTTGAGGCATGCAGAAAAGTCTTATTAGTATTTTGAGCAAACAAAAATATGCAAATTCTATGAAAAAGCAAAAAACATAAAAATAAATTGTTTCTGCTGAGCAAAATTCAGCATCAAACACAATGCATTTGAAGATTTGTTAGATCTCAAACTCTCAAGAGCTAATTTTTTATTGATTTGTTTTTTCACTTGAGTATTTCTTTGGTCTGGTACCTGTACTTTTACTTCAGTAACCAAATTAAGTACTTCTTACATCACAGAGTTTAATCATCCTCATTACCTTCACTGTATTCTAAAAGTGCCCCTCTAATTTGTGAAATTAGATATAAGTTCCTCAAGTAGTTCAAATCTATTCTTATACTTAATATAGTAAAGCTGTTTTTTTTTTTCAACAGTAGAAGCCTTTAGAGATGTTCTGCACAGGTAATATGGAAAATCATTCTATCATTTTGGATTCACACAGGGGATTTTCAGTTTTCTGGTGAAACTCAGTTCTTGTGCCATCTCAGTTTTGCTCCGTGTCACTCAACTCAGCTTGAACCTCAGCTGTTTGCCTGCGCCTGTCAGAATTCACAACGTGCGCTCTGTGATTCAGCATTTCTGTTTTGTATCAGGCCTTAAGTCACAGTTCTATGTTGCAAATCGTATGCACTGTTTCAACTGGTTTTGGAGGAAGCAATGAAACTCAAAGAAGATATGGTGCACTGGTTTAAAATGAAATGGTATATACAGAATTTAAAGCTACACTGTGTAACATTTCTGCTGGAAGGTCCATGGAGATCTTGTTGCTTTGCTCCACAGTATGACATTAAACATTAAACATCTCTGTGTCTTGCAACAGTTTTTGTATTTATTCTTTTTATTGCTAAAAATACATTGAAAACCATGCATTCTTACTTTAACTGGGGTCGCCTCTTCACAGATTTGGTCTGTAACTTGGCCTTGTGTCTAAATAGAGATACATAAGTTTTAGTTTTTGATTTGGAATAAAATGGTGTGACATTTTGACCTCAGCTTTTCCTCGTGTTTGAATACAGGACGCACTCTCAGAATTAAATTTCAGAGAAAAGCTTTACAAACTTATCCAAAAATAATCAAAAGGAATGGTGGTCATAACACCCCAAACTTCTTGTAACTTTCATCTGCTCCTCTGTCCCATCCTCCTTCTCTTTCTCTCCCTCCTCCTTCTCTTCCTCCTCTTCCTCCTCTCCCACTTAAACAAACCCGTGCCTCTGACAAGTGAGTGACTCTTAAATAAATCCTGCTCTGTGTGAGATCCTGGGCTGGTCCTCGTGACCCAGACTGAACCTCCGCCGATGTAAAGCACACTCACGTTTGTTTGATCAGAGCAGCACCTGCACAGGCCAAAGCGAGTGGCACAATCTATGACCCTGCTGTAAATCACCTGTCACATATTAAAAAAGTCATTGTCAATTTCTTCACATATTTCTTCAAATTCGTATGTCTATTGTGGCCCAAAGCAAGAAGAACATGATCTGATGAAGGCTTTTTACCAAAACATAATATTAAAATAAAATGTAAAAAGTTTAAGAGATTGGCCATCTGAGTGTTCTATGCCATTTTGATTTTTTTTTTTTTTTTTTTTTTTTTTAATTTTGGAAGTTGCTGCTCCTTGCATTTGCACCTCAATAAAAGAATCAATAAATTTTCAATAAAAGAATCATTTTTTTTTTTTTTTTTTTTTTTTACATTTGCATTTTGTAGTTTGTTTTTTAGAATATCTTTACATTTGTTGGAGCAGCACTGGTCTGCGGTTAAGAGGAATTTGTTGTTAGGGAGTTTGGTCACATGGTATGGAATGAAATTCATTTAAAATGTATTTATCCACAAAATGAATAGAAGCTTATTGCTATTTTTATGGTTTGAATTGTTTGGATCGATTTTTTTTTTTTAAATACTGAATAACAAAAAATCTTTAACAATCTACTGGCAAACAGCACATTTTTTCCAGTGTGATTTTCTTGCAGTGCACTCTTTACTTTCTTGTCTCCTTCTCTTCCTCGTGGCCCTCCTGAGACACAGTGATAACCGGGGTACAGACGGACGGAGGATGTGAGGGAGGGGGTGGGGGAGTAGAGGGGGGGGAGTGGAGAGGGGGGGGCTGCTGGGACGTCCGACTCAGGGATATTTAATCCTCTCTGTGAGGGGTGAGCGTCTCTCTCCCTGTGTTTGGCTTGAGCAGATCAAAGCAGCGTTCAGGTCCTGGGGAGAAGGAGCGGCGCGGCGTGGAGCTAACGAGGCACTGATAGATGAGACCAGGCTCCACTGTCCTCAGCTGCAGCACTGTCTCAATACACCATTAAAGGCAGAATAAAACAGCACACAGGCAGAAAGACATCGGTACTTGCCATTATTTCATATTAAATGTTTTGTGTAATATGCATTGTGGGTTTAATATTTATTGATGCATTGACACAACTTTTATATTTTTGAAAGGATAAGACGAGATGTGGAATATCAGGATGGAATTACTATAACAAGCCAAATGGTACTGGTGCCCATATGCAAAATAATGTTTATTACTCATTTCAAAATGATTAAGACAAGGCAAAGCAATTTGTTTGTGTAGCACAATTCGTACACAAATTAATCCAAAGTGCTTTACAGAATAAGAAAGTCATTAAAATCATAAAAAAACAAATCAAAACATAAGTAATCATCGTAAAATTAGCATTAAAAGAGAAGAGTGCAGAATAAAAACCTTTCAGTCATATGCACAGCTAAACAGAACTGTTTTGAGCCCGGATTTAAACATTGTCAAAGTAGAGGCTTGTCTCACAGTTTCAAGAGGACTGTTCCAGGTTTTAGCTGCATACATCTGAAATACTGATCCTCCATGTTCAGTCCTGACTCAGGGCACGAGCTGGAGGTCGGTCCCTGAAGTTTACTGTAACTGATAACTGTATGATATAGTCATAGTGATTCATTAGGCCTTCCATGATGATGCTCCATTCTCTTAAACTGCAGGGGTGGGAAAAATGACAAAATAATGGCTAATATTCATTTTAATTGATTTCAAGTTTATTTATCCTGTCTAAATAGTATCAAATAGTTAGATTTACAACGGATAAATAAAAAAAAAAATAGGTAGGTCTGTTACAGTGGCAATGGAATGATTCATAGGACTATAGACAGAGACATGCCTCCATTTGTTAAACTTTATTTGAAACCCAGAGGAACAGCACTTTAATTTAGCAAATGCCCACATAAAAAAATGTGAATGGTAATGGAGCTGAAAGAAAGTGAGGCACTCTTGTGTAGATAATTCCTTTATTGAGACATAGACCAGCCTATGTATTTGAACAGGGCTTAGGAGTAAAATGATGAGGGCATCAGACATGGGACCCAGAAGACCCAATGCAAACCCAAGACACAGGTGTCAAAAAAGAAACATGATGCATCATGTACACAATAAAAACACTGATAAAGAATGACAATATTGAAAGTAAAAAAAACTGTGAGGCACTGTAAGTACAAATAACAAACAGTGGCTAAAACAGTGAGCAAAGACATCATCATGAGTGTTCAGAACCACGGAAGAGAAATTTATAAAAGGGAAGAAAAGTAGCAAAGAGGCAGAACCTAGGCTGTGTATCCTGAAAGTCTCTCTTTGTACTAACCTTTTGTACTAACCTCCTAGGGGGCAACATCAGTGACCTCTATCATCATGACTTTGAGGTCATTTATATTTGTATGGGCCATACTTGTTGACCTGTATTCCTGTGCATGCACTTATAACTAGCATAAACTATGATTGTAAAAACATTTGTATAAATGTATCTATAGACCAAAGATGAACATTTAGGTCATGTAGGACTAAATATAGGATGACCAAACAACTCTTCTATGGGATATTCAGTAAGACACTCTACCTGCTTTTTTTTACCTCACAAATATTAATCAGACAGCAAGTATTCACTTTAAAATGCTTACTCAAGACATAGCTTTTAACATAGCCTTAAACTTCACACAAACTGCTGACTACAAATGTTTATAATCTGGCAACCAGACACACTTGGATCATAATAAAACATATTTAAATGTTCTCATTAGAGGCACATACCTTTCTCTTTTTCTTAATTTTAAAAATAAGATTTGCTTTTTTTGCAAAAACACAGCTTTTGCCAAGTTCAGTATAATATTACTTTGGAGATACAGTCCTGAGCACATTTCACTTCACCCGGAGGAGTTTGTGAGCAGTGGGGGCTGCCAAACCAAGGAGCAGCGATAACAAAAGTGATGATTTCACTGTTTCCTTTTCTATTTGTATTTTAATTTTACACCAATCCCTTGAAACACACGCGGAAGCTAAGCCCACGGCTCTCCTGCCACTCGCCTTCTGAGGTTTGTGCAGGTCTGTGATAGCACGCCTCTGAAATGGAAAAGAGATAAGAGTAAATAAACAAATAAATACAATAAAACTGAATTTGTGCTGGTTCAGTGCACACATAGGAAGAGAGAGGGAGAAAGAGAGGGAGTGAAGGAGGGAGAGAGGGAGGTAAGAGATAGAGAGAGGGAGGAGAGAGGGAGGAGAGAGAGAGAGTCAAATGAAGGCACGTCTTTGCAAGCGTTCCTCAATAAACCCACACAAAGGTAAATACCTAAGTGAATTCAGACTCGTTCCATTTATTCACACAAATCTGTTGAGGCCGATACAGAAAAGACACCATTTGGCTTTTCAACAATGAAGATATCAGTTTCCTCTGCAGCGACTTCTCCAGATACCATCGTCCTCCATTTTGCACAAAAAGAAAGAAAAGAAAAATATACAAATCCAGGACAATAGCGTAGTTTAGTGTGGGCTCGTGGTCTGTGTTCAGGTGATGTCACAGTATTGGGCCTGACGGATTGAGAGGAAGAATACGTATCTGAATGCTACTCAAGTAAAAGTGTAAAATGTGTTTGTGCAGATTTGACATCCCATAATTGCATATGCTATCACTATCACGACACAACAGAACGTAGCATCAAGTGACGAATGAATAATGAATAGAATTACATCATTATTACAAAAAAACGTGATTCATGGGCTTGTTGTTTATGCCATTTTGTGTACTTTTCACGATTCAAAACATAGAATAGAATTGTTTAGAACTGTCAATTGCTATGGCAACAATGCTAAAGTAAAAATGTGCATTTAAAGTGCACTATGTAACTTTCCTGGTGGAGAATTCGCCACAGTTTTGTCTCTATGGAGATGCTATTGCTTTGTTTGGAACAGTCCACAGTATGGCATTAAACATTTATCTTATGCACATCAACATGGACATGAGCAAATATCGAATCGTCCAACAGAAAGTTACATAGTGGGACTTTATGTCTGTAAGCACATTTTCGGGCTACAGTTGTTCATGTTTTATCATGGTCTGATTCTATACAGTCCAAACTCCTGTTTCTCCCTGCTCCCTCTCTAAATGTGGCTGTCCAAATGTTGTGTGTTTGAGTCTGTTTGAAGAGCCCCCACGCCAGGCTCCTCTCTGCAGCTCTTTCTTCTCACATGTTTCTTAATTACACTATCATAGTTCTGTTAATTACCTTATCAGCTCCCTGTAATCCCATGGTCACTGTCGGAGAGCCGCGAATCAAAGCTAGCCCGCTCGCTTTCATGTGTTTGCTATACTCCTGATGAACGCAATTGTGTGTTAGAGAGAAGTTATTTTTGTGAATGATTAAAAGGAAAATAACAATACAAGTGCTTTTGTTTTGTCTTGAAAGCAGTTTTAATTGTTGCTCTAGAGATTGCTTATTGCTTATTGTCACTGAACGAGGAGTATAGGATTGTACATGAGAAATTTATTATACACATTCAATCGTTTTAAAAGTTAGTTCAGACCTTGAACCCTTGCATTTGTCATTTTTGCAATAAAAACGGGAGTGTGACCTGTCTTCACAAAACAAAAATGCAAACTGGGGTGCAAAATAAGACCCTCTATGTTTGTTACTATTCCTATTCATATACCTCAAAACCATTCCAACAGCAAACAAGAAAATAAAGTTGAATATTATTGTTAGAGACAGCCTGATATATCGATTTCTGATATATTGGGTTGATATTTGCTCTTTTTTGCATATCAGCTATTGGTCTTAAATCTCCAGCTTAGACCAATATTTGGTTTGGCTCTAGCTAAAGCTTTATTTTAACACAGCACAGAATGAGATTACACAGCTTCGATATGGATTAGTAGCAAAAACAGGGTTGCAGATCATTTCTAGTGAGATCATTTTTCCATATTAAAGTTAAATTATCCAAAACAGTAAAAAGTATAGACAGTATTTATGTTAGTATTAAATTAAAATCATATATTTTGTGGGAAAATGATCAAAATCGGCCCACAAATATCGGGCGAGCTATAGGTTGCTCTGGAGTCTAAATGATTGGCATCAGCATCGGCCATGAAAAAAAACAAAAAAAACATATATCGATCTCTAATTATGATATCAGTATTATTAATAAATTCTGCAAATACAACCCTTTGATTACACTGACTTATTCTAGCAAAGGTAAAGTGCCTTGACAACAGTATATTAACCAGAGAAGACCTGTAAGTATTTGTGAAGATTTGGTTTCAATTTAACTTCATAATGCTGCTTTTATTACAACTACTATGGCTATTATAATGATATGTAGTACTACTGTCAGCCCCAGAACTGAGACATCATTGATTGTGAAATTCCACTTGCAAAGTAAAGCTATATGTTTATTTTTTCAGAAGTATATTATTTATTTAACAAGTCTATTAGCTGCATACCTCATAGGAGCTCTCAGACATCAGAAAAAACAGAGAAAGCTTTGCTACTGTATGTGCTTTGGCGATATTGTGCAACTATATAACATCTCCGCAAATATAACTGTTTTAAATTGTCACTGTTATAATGATATCTTGGCCACATGAATCATATTTCAAACAGAAACGAGGGAAAACAGAGCTGGAGTTGAACAACCCTAAACAGTGTATAACAAGATCTCCTAATGTAGTCCTGTGCATTTGGATGGAAGGCTGTTTAACTTCTTGATGTTGAAATAATGATTTAAATCTGCACATTTTCAAATTGAGTTTCGTGGCTGGTGGCATGTTTACCTTGGGCGCCACGATGCGTTACACATGTGTCAGTGTTACCTACATAGACGTAATGAAGAAATAATTAGAGAGGCCCGTCCTGCTCGTCATGCGTGGAAGATAGCGTACAGTGTTAATTCCACTCCTAATATGTTAACGTATGCACAGATGTTAATGTAGCCCCTATAACAGCTCCTTCCTGCGTTCCTTTGCACCTCTGTGTTTTCCCAGCATGCATTTCACTCCCCTCTCAGCTCCTCTGCCAGAAAGAAACCCTACTGGATCTGTCAACTTGGGGGGAGAATTTCCATTTTGCAGCTAACTCCGCAGCCTTTTGATGGATACGTCTTGCCGACTTTTATCTCTGGGTGCGTCTGCAAACTAATTAATATTTTTTTCCTCCCTGCCCCTCTCCTCTTTCTCTCTTCCCCTTCAGGCAAATATTTGTTTCCTCAGATGTGAGTGTGGGCAAACCTTCCTTGCTGCTCCATATGCTGCCAGCTGCCAATCAAATAGATTCCTCCACCTCCTCCCCTCCTCCATCTCTTCTTTTTCGCCCCTTTCTCTCAAATAAAAAGATTCATGGGAGCAGTAGAGGTAGTGCTATGATGGGGGGTGAATGAAGATGTACTATAGCGAGAAGAAAAGCACTGGTTAAGACACACGCCCAAAGCAGTATCAGTGTCTGTCTGTCCATGCCGCTATTCCGGTTTACCTTTTAAGTTATTTATTGTTCAAAATGGATGCTTCTGGATAGAGATTGTTTGCCAGACAGCTCAGAGTTTTGGGATCTCTTTCTCTCTCACAGATACACATAAACATCTAGTTTGGTTTCCATGCGTTTAGGGGACGTCACATTGGCTTACTTTCATTTCCTGGAGTCTGATCTCAACCTTAAAGCTCCTATATTACACAATTGGCTCTTGTGAACTTTAAGCCGTGTTATAATGTCAAAAACATATCTGGAGTTGTGTTTTGTTTCATTCACACGTTTAAGTAAACCTTTATTATTAGTTTCTCTACATCTCCAAAGCTCAAAATGCTCTGTTCCACCTTATGATGTCATGAAGTGGTAGTTTTCAAGTTAACCTTTTGTTTAGAGATCTGTAATTCAGGGGAAATTATCCAAATGATCCAAGGTGTTTTCTGTTTAAGACAGGGATATCAAACACATTTTCACACAGGGCCACATCAGCAAAATGGCTGCCATCAGAGGGATAGATGTAAAATAAATCCAACTACATTTTTAACTTGTTAATTAACTGCTTCTATATTTATTATTTATTCAAGTTACAAATATTGCACATGCATTTGTCTAGATGTAAAAATGTGTCTCTGTAACTGGGTATCTCCTTATAAAATGACATTTTAACACCATCATACCATTTAATTTACCTGTCGAGGGCCGCATAAAATGATGGGGAGGACCACATTTGGCCCACGGGCCTTGAGTTTGACACATGTGCTTTGAGAGAAGAACTCAGCCTGAATATGCAGGTGCGAATGAAACAAAACACCACACCAAGTATGTTTGTGATGAGGAAACAACATTATAACACAGATCACAAAATAGTGCAATATGGGCTCTTTAATCACAGTTATTACTATGATTAAGGGGTCTAACCTTAACCTAAACCCTAACCTTAACCTATTGTAAAAGTGCACAATGTAACTTTTCCGATGGAGCATTAGTCACTTGGTTGTTTCCATGGAGATGGGACTACTTTGCCTGGATCCATCTTGCATTTTTTTATTTTTTTTTTTTCTCAATTACAGGCATTATATTACTAAAGAAATATGCATGTATTCTTATGGTGAGTGGATCTCAAACTTGGCCTTTAACTATAACTGTAACTTTAATGCCATACAGTGGAACATTTCAAACAAAGCAATAACATATCTATGGAAACGTGAAGGTTGCACACCCCCCACCAGAAAAAATATACCTTATATTTGAACTTTAAACCATGTCGTACCATATTTCCCACAGGAAGGAAGGTCCCCATAATGTAAGTGTGTGTACAGATTTGAGTCCCCGCAATGTAATAAATCCCTGCCCACGCACATATATCGAGCAGACTGAGGTGTGTGCCAGCCAAACCGATCCAAACATGTTTAGAGCCAGCAGAGGAGCAGCAGGTGAGGAGCGGGGTGCAGGGAGGAGGCCCCGGGACATAAGCTGCACCGCTGTGTTCACTGCTGCTGTCGGCTCCTATTAGGCCTCTGCTCTCTATGTGTCTGTTAGCAACACACTGCTCTACAGACCGGCACATTTTCCCATTTTGACTGTTTTATGAAGGGTTTTATTTGGTAGTATGGGGTTGTTTGTTGTGGTTGATGGTTCTGAAGGGCAGTGTCACCGATTATCCATGTTTTGGACTGACGCAAATGTGATGTTTTATCAAAGAACATTTTAAGTGTAGCTCATGACTCCCTCTAGTGGGTAATCTGGTTAAAACCCAAATTATATCATGTTTTGAAATGTATTTAGTCTTTTTATATTATCAAACTTTCTGTTTTCTTCTTTCTAGTGTAAAAAAAAAAAAAAAGTTTCAGAGTGCCTTGAAATGATTGAGTGAAAATAAAACTAATGCCCTCCTGTCTTTAAGTTTTTTTTTTTTGTTTGTTTATTTTTCATGGTACAATTTCTTGCAGCTCTTATTTCAAAGTCAAAATACTAAAACTTCAATTGGCATCGCTATGTTTGTTTTGCTTCATTTAGGCTCATAATACCATTTAAAAACCCAATGCTATAAGTCCCACCACATGGATGGATTCAAAGGAATAAGTGAGTGAGTAAATGGGACTTGGTCAGTTTGTGAACTCACAGATCTGGCTGGGCAAGGTTCCAGTGGGACAAACAAACAAAACAAGCTGCGGGGCATCGGAAAGAGTTAAGATCTTTGTATTTGTTCATTTCTGAAACTAGAGGTAGTGTCTGGGTGGGGGGAGGTCCCTGCGTCTCTCCATAGATGCATAACCTGACCTTGAAAATAACAGATGAAAAGAAGCTTACAAACCACGTAATGTATTGAAATCAACTTACACACTATGGTAGTCAGTTTCACATATAATTAAATATTGTTAAGCATGTAATTAGCACCATAATATCTTTCGCAGTTTGTATAGTGCTTTGTACAGCTGGCCTCTTGTAGATTACTGTGTATGGTACCCTCACTATCCTCCTTGAAGATTACTATGGTATCGGGACTATACTCCCTGCTGCTGTTAGCATCAGCGAGCGCAAACGATCCAGTGAGCTAATTGAAGGCTCTGACCGATAAGCCTTCATCTTCTTGTGAAATAGCTATGTTTATACTTTTATTTATTTATTTTTTTTTACAGGTGGCATGTTTTTTTTTGTGTTCAAACCAGTTTTTATTCCAACAACCGAAAAGAAAAAAAAAGCAACACGCAGAGAAACAGTTATGCCGTCCACCTGCTCTCCTCTGCCCCCACAGTAAAGATTAGCACTAGTGTGTGTCCAAGGGATTTAGTCGCTACAAAAGAGACAAAAAGACTACAGCTCCACCATAGGGCCTCCTTCTCTCTCATATCAGATGTTATCAGGGCGGCCATTTTTGACAGGCTTTATCTGGAAGTGTCCGTCTGGCCTTGTGCGCACCCCCACCCCCTCTGTCCCGGGACATACACAGGAAAGAGGGGAGGGAATGGGTACCCTTAGGGCCCGTGGCGGGATAGGGCTCCCTCACACAGAGCAGGTAATCGGCTCACAGTTAAGAGTTTAGGAGCTGGACAGAAAAAGGGGTAGTGTTTGGGCAAAAGTGTGGCCCTGCTTTGAGTGGATTAGAGTTACCAGTATCAGTCCAGGTGCTCCAGGGGCAACTGAGGAGAGGGGGCAGCGTGCAGAGGGTATAGTGGTGGTATCACTCATTTTGTATTGTAGAATTTTAATCATATGTGCATATTTTTCTCTGTCTTCTTATGTATACTGATTGTAATGGTTTTGTGCAATAATATAAACCAACACTGAATTATGTTTAACCTGACCGATGAGTGTTTAATTGTTTGAATTTTCTAACTTTCTGTCAGTTCAATGAGCTATTTTGCTAAGCCCTGCCCCCTGTTTCGAGTTTGTGCTCTACAAAAATGAATAGAAATAAACTGAAATAAAAAAAAAAATAAAAAAAAAAAAACCAGAATATTATAAAGAAATACTGTATGCTTCTATAATTATTGTTATTAGTTTTATTCTCATATTATGATTATTGTTATTATGATTATTATGATTATTATGATTATTATGATTATTATTATTATTAGTATTATATTATTATTATTATTATTATTATTATTATTATTATTATTATTATTATTTATTATTATTATTATTATTATTATTATTATTATTATTTTATTATTTATTACTTTTTTTTTTCATTTGTTAGTGCATATAAAAACAGAGCAGGTGTGAGTATAAAAGTTTATCACCAGATTATTAAAGTGCATTTGTGACACTAATGTTTCCAGTTTTACATGTCCTTGAAATGTATTCCATTTTTGGGAAGTCAAATAACCACAATTCAGTTTTCGTGGGGACAGTTTTTAGACTTAGACAATAATGAGATCTATTTAAAGTTCTTGTATCAAAGGTCAACAAACAAGTGAGATATCCAGTCTGTGAAGTAGACCCTTATAATAATCAATTTTATACAGTGTTGTTCTCTTCTGACAGATAGCAATGACCAAACTACTTTTTCACAGAATGTACAGTGATGGGTTTTAAATTCATCGCCTGTGTGAAATGAGTGAAAGAGTGAATCTAAAGGTTTCAAAAATGTGCATGTCTGTTATATCTCCATAATCTAGTACAGAAAAAAGATTCAGCTCATGACACCATCTAGTGGTACAAAGTGGTATAACATGCTCACTTGATTTTTTTTTTTTTTTTTTTTGCCCCAAACCCATTGTATAAGTAACCAGTCACACTGATGAACATTAAACCAGAGGGGTGGGAGTGGGTCAAATGTGTGCTCACATTTAAAATTTAGTTTTAGTATGATCTGACCAGAAATTTGGAAACCTTCTTTGAACTATGTCCTGAGAATATATGGTCTAATTTCAAATTGGGCAATGTGCCCAAAACTAAAGATTCTTAGGGCCATTTAGCACTCCTTGAACCACATTTAAGAGGTATTTAAAGTCACTTCTTTCTTTTGAAAGTTCACAATTAATGTAATTGGTGAACTCACCTGCCAGTCAGTTAGAGGTTGACTAAAAGTGGGTGGGGAAATTGTCATCTTGTGTTCAGAAAATAATATCAGAAAAACTTAGGTCAGCCCATATTAGAGAAATAGCATGAGAGAGAGAGAACAACTCCAGTGAATATTATCTATTGTATTTTGTACTACTTAGAGCTACCTCATCATTATGTGCAATATACAGTGTCTATTATTAAAAGTGTTATGACTCACTGCTGCTTTTACATAACAGGCCTATTCAAATGATGTATCGGTCGTGGTGGAAGAAGTGCTCAGTTTTGGTACTTAAGTAAAAGTATAGATACTGGAGCAATAAAATACTCGAGTAAAAGTAAAAATATCACATGAAAAAATCTAGACATAAAACTATTAAAAGTCCCTAACTATTAAAATAAACTATACCTAAAAAGTACTAAAAATGTACTAAAAATGTAGATTTAGATATACTTAGACTTTTAGATGTCATAAAGCTTCAAATCTTTTTGATAAAGATTTGTGCTGAATTTTGTTCAACAGACATAACTGAAATGTTTTGGGGTTGTTTTTGTTTTTTTTTTTTTTATTTTTTATTCTAGCTGTTCTTATTTGTTTATTTGTTGTTATATCTTTGTTTGTTCAAATTATGAACATCTTAACATTAAACCCCTCAGCCTTTTCTGCAGGTGTGGTAAAATAAAAAAAAAAATATAGAAAGTACAGATACCTGCTCTCAGATATAGTGAGTAAAAGTAAAGCATCCACTTGAAATTGTACTTGTACAATATTTTACTACTTTTACTTTGTTATGCTCTACCACTGGTATTTAATGTACACACTTGAATGAATATATGATTTTCTCAAATGCACTTTTACCAGATTTAATTTAAACCCCTGAAAACCCTGCACAAGAATTATGTGAATGGACACGACAAATACATATACTTGAAGAAGTAAAGAGAGAAGCAATGGATGCAATATGTAAAAGTAGATAGTGGATGAACTCATTTCATTTTCATCGCTATAGTAACCAGCTGTACAATCCCCAGCTCCATACATTGAAAAATAAGCAAACCACACAGCCAACAGCAGGACAATAGAAACGCCCAAGAATAATGCCCCTGATTATCCTCATCATCTACATATATGTGCTGTAGCTTCTTTAAGCCCAGTGGGGTTCATTTGCAAAGCGTTTATTATTTAATTAGAGTGTCATGTCTTTGGTCACGTGACTGTCGTGTGCATATTATTGTAAGAACGTAATTGCTGACACTCCAAACGTGAGATTATTCCTTCCTTAAAAGAAGTGATATGGTGAGGCCATTGTTCGAGATGACAGAGGGCTTAATTAAGCCTGATTAGGACCACAGTCACTGGCCCTCTAAACATATATGCGCTTAATGACTTTCCCTTTGACATTGTGTTGTATTTGGTGGTTTCAGTGTTTATCAGTGGAGGATACAGCCTGCGATGTGGAGACCAGGAGCGCCCTCTGGTGGATAATTCAGGTACTATTCAGTATTTCTGGATTTATTCAAGAGAACGTGTACAAAGCTCATCTATGTTATAATGTTGTTTCCTCATCACAAATATGTGCTGTGTTTTGTTTAATTCACAAATGTTTCTTCTCTCAAACTGAAAAACACTCTGTTCCACCTTGTGATGTCATGTGTTAATACAGAAAGTGCTCCACTGTGTTTTTAAACTCCACACACCTTCAGTAGAGTAATCTGGGTGATTTTCTGCCCTGGAATCACCAGCTGTTTACTTGAAAATTACCACTACATGAGGTGGAGATGTAGACAGACTAATAATAAAGGGTTACTCAAACATGTGTGAATGAAACAAAACACAACTCCAGCATTACAACATGGTTTAAAGCTCACAAGAGTCAATTTTGTGTAAGACAGGACATGTAAATACAGAAGACTTCAATTGACTTACTAAACTAAACTACTAAAATTAATAAAAGCCAAAACAAATTTTAAAAATATATCTATATATATATTACTTGAAATACTAATATCTTGAGATAATTGTGTGGTAAGTAAGAGATTTTTTTTTACTCACTGCAACTGCTCATGTTCACAAGATGTAGGTATGATAAATTGCATTGTGTTAGAGTCCAATAGGCAAGATATAGAAAGCTATTTGGTTTTTCGTTGGCGTTACACCTCCACACACATGAAAACACAACTAAAAGAAGCTGCAGTGGGACATATAAATAGACAGTTGGGTGCTATTCCATCACAGACGGCTAAACTCAGACCTGCAGTATTTGATGTGGTTCAATATTACACTGGGCTTTGCAGACATGGTCAGGATAGCTTCACACAAGATATTCATGTTGAACTTAAAACAGTTTAATTGGGGAAAGCAACATTGTTTTTTTTCTTTGTTATATTTTCTCACTAGGTCCTTGAAGTAAACACACCCCCTTCACTGGCATCTAACTTGTGCCTCAGTAATATCCATAAAAAGAGATGAGATCATAGCTGGATGATTAATATAGAATCTGGGCTCTCTCTGTGAGCAACCAACTCATGCAACAGTTTGAATCAGCAGCTGAGAATGAGACCACAAAGTAAGAGACTTTTTAAAATAAGAGCCTTTAATAAGAAGAGTATCTGATTGAATGATAAAATTGGATTGACTTACAGATTTATCACACTGTAGAGAATAAAAAACAGAATAATTCCAAGCTAGGGTTTAAATGCTTTGTTGCAGTGTTGGTCATATCCACCAGATCTAGCCTACTATTTACATGAGAGACTAGTACTACTGAGTCCCAGGGCTGCACACCCAATCACAAGTCCTTTTCTTTGTGCTGTTAAAACTTGTCTCCACCCAGAGCTCGGGCGATGCACATGAATATAATCCCAGATATGAGCACTAGGGGCACTCCTGAGGCCGCCACCATGAAGGACAGGCCGTAGTGGATTTGGACGTCTGCCATGGGACACGTCTCGCCACTTTCCTGAAGAATATAACGCCTCACATCCACAAGCTCCACCCACATCACGTACAGCAGCAGCACCGACAGGAACAGACAGGCTGGGGAGAAGAGAGATAATTATAATGGTACGATTTGCGGTCTGATCTCATGACCATACTGGCTTGTCAAAGTCTGATCTTGTCAGATCTCAGAACCTAAGCAAGGCCGGGCCTGGTTAATACTTGGATGGGAGACAGGAAATATCTGGTGCCACAGTGGGGTGCTAGTGGTAAAAACTGACATTGTGTCCTTAGGCATAGCACTTCACCCACATCGCTCTATATGAATGTGGTGTGTGTGTGTGTGTGTTAATGGTGGTCATATAAAGGCTTCTTAAAAGTGAAATACTATATGTGAGAAAGGAGGTGCCGATGGTGCTGATTGGCAACCTCACTTCAGTCAGCCTGCCCCAGGGCAGCTGTGGCTCCAATTGTAGCGTACTGCCACCAAGTGTGGAGTGGAGTGTCTTTGAGTGTCCAAAAAGGCACTATATAAATCTGATATAATCTTCTTTGACTTCGAAAGTTAAGCAGGGCTGGGGCTGGTTAATATCTGAAAGGGGAGCAGTGGCTCTAATGCATACTATTGCTGTGTCCTTAGGCAAGACACTTCATCCATCTTGCCTAGTATGAATGTGGTGTGTGTGGTGGTGGTGGTGGTCAGAGGGGCTTATGGTGCAGATTGGAAGCATTGCTACCACCACAGAGTGCAGAGTGAATAATCTGCTGTAAAGCACTTTGGCACTATATAATCCAATGCATAAATCTTTTCAAACTCTATAGTGATTTTGGTGCATTCATTGAATTACACTTGGTCACAAAAGCATGACTGCCATTCCGTTGCACCTCTAACCACCACCGCATGAAAAACACTCAAGACAAAGTATACTGTTCTAGTGTCTTTGAGGAAGGCACTTTTGGCTTGCTTTGTGAATGTAGTATGTGTGAGAGAGAGGTTAAAAGGTTGTGGCACTGTCACTTGCTGAAGTGAATTAATACTGGACTGTTCAAAAAGCATCTAGGAGCATATACCACGGGCTCATTTCACTAACTAAAACATAAACACCAATGTGACATAGGTTAGTGCGCTGATGTTAATGATTATCTCATTAGCTGCTCTTTACACTTGTATCTATAGTGACAGCTGTGTTCCTTCCTTTTTCCTGTCTGATCCTCGTCATGTGACAGGTCTGGACAGCTGACAGTGAAAGCAGGAGGTGACTATATTTATGGATCTACATTCATATATCCCCATGACTCTGAGTCCGCTCACTCAGGGCTATAATTACGACACATGTTTGGGTGTATTTTTACCGGCAGTGATGAGTAGAGCCCCGCCCACTCGGTACAGTTTGTGGCTGTAGAACGGGATGCCACAGACCAAGAGGAACCCACCAATCAGAGCACAGAGCAGAGCCAGGATCATCAGAACTGTCCAAAAACCTCGGAAAACTAAACAAAAATAAGACAGTGTAAAATAAAACAAGAATATACAATAAACAACAGACAGACAAAAGTTTCACAGAAAAATATAATTTTTCTTAGAAATACCTCACAATTCAGCAAATAGAATTTAGTATAATTTTAAACCAGCTGTGGGCCTAAGGTTAAGTTTACATGGACATTCACGCCTCCAGCCTTTCATTCAGAGGGAGCAGTTTGTCCACACCCTCATGTGTTTTGGTGAGGTGAATACTTCAAATGAAATCCAAATATAAGAGTAAGATGAGTAACATAATGTGTGCTGGGAGATGCGTGTAAAGACATGAAGACTTATATAATGCTGTTTTACATATGTTCAACAGCAGTTTTATGGGACGGTTTAGTATTTTGTTGCTTATTTTTCACACAGTGTTGTCTTAATGTTTCAGTGGCTATATTTCACAGTCTGATTATTATCTAATTTCAGGAGTTATCAGGTTATTGTTGTCTGATGTGAGTAATCTGATTTCTCTCTGACTGTTCACACATGCAGGTTCTGACAATGAAAATAACGCAAAAAAGGGAAGCTGATGTGGCAAAGACAAAAATGAAAGAGAAAATATTGAAAGCTGTTATAAAATTATTTTACTTTGTCTTCCAAATACAACAGTTCATCCAGTTCAGGTCAGTACAGTTCAACCCAATGATTAACTGAAACATGTCACCTGGTGTTTTTGAAGATCACATTTCTGTTGTGTATCTCCATGTCAAAGTCCATATAGGCTAGGTATACTATAGGTTCAAATTTATTTCAGACTTATATAAAGACTTTACAACCTTAAATATAGAAACATGCTGTCTATGATTTATGTTCGGTGCACCACTGAGTGCACACATAGACTCGTCTCAGGTCATTTACCTGCTGTTGGGTCGTACATGGGGTGGGGTCACAGGTCCAAGGCGACGGGCAGAGGAAAAAGGTAACCATGGATACACACTTTAGACTCCGGCTGGTTCGCTAGAAGAAAGTTTCTCACATAAATATTGAAATTGTGGTTACAAAAACAGAGTCCTGATTAAGTACAGAAGGGACTATAATTTAAAAATGATATTGGCAATTTAAATACATTTATGACTCCCCAGTCAAATATTATATTCCCAAACTTTTGTTTGCGGTCAGACATGGACCTTGCATGGGTAAGCGTGTCTTACATGCAGCTGCTTTGTAGAAAAGCTTGGAGACATGTCTGGAAATATTTAACTGTGTAACAACCTTTTATTGTATTTGGCACTGAAATCTCACTGAGATGCAGACTCTCTTTTGTGCCCTGGCCCCAGAGGTTTTGGTTTCACAATCTCATGGTGTAAAAGAAAGCAGGAATTAGCTGGACAGTGATATTCTTCATACTTTCATGCCTGTGTGTATTTTACAGTATAATGCTGTTTAATCACTTTTGACTGTTACTTACAATAAAAGTGAAATACCTATGGAAATGTAAGTTTCAATCTGCAAATGGATGCATGTTAGGCCTGTACACTTTTGCAGCCTGCTCGTCCATATTTCTCCTTCACTGTTGTTCTCTTCCAAGTTTCTCTTTTCTGTCTCTTTTTTTTTATGTATTTTTTTTTTTTTTTTTTTTTTTTTTTGTCTTGCAGATAAGAAGGGTCTAAGGACAGCAAGGATGTTCTGGGGCAGTTATCCAGTTGCTGGTTTTGGTCAGTCTGGTTCTAATAACCTATGACTCTAACTGTTTCTAAATGTGATTTTGAGCTATACTAACTAAATTGAATTGAATTACAGACCCTTGTCTCCCAGTGGAGGATACTCACTATACAGCGTGGAGAAGTGAGGCTCTGCTGTGAGTTCCACCTGAAACGCACAGCGCCAGAAGAAGCCCTCGTGATGGAGAGTCAGAGCCGAAGGGGTAACCTGCTCCAAAACTGTGATCTGAGAAAGAGCAGATATAAATATAAGTGTACAATAAAATAATAAATGCACTGCAACCTATGACTTACTTACTTACTTACTATATATAAGAGCCCTGCACTCTGATTGGCCTATACATATAACATATACATATATACATATGTAGACACACACACATATATAAATATAATAATATAATAGTAATAATTTTATAAATTATAACAACACAAAATATGCTACGACAAGGGGGAGCCAGGACGCCAGGTCAGAGGGGAGTTAACATCAACTCCCCATCCGGAGATTGTGTATGAAGCCCCAATAAGCATTACGCTGAGCGAGGCAGCGACTGACCTGAAAGATTACAGGCTAAAATCAAGGCAGTGCGGAGAGAAGCCAACTATCAGAGGCCCACAGAGGTGCAATGAAAAAACAAGTACCCAGGAGGTACAGCCAGATGCCCATACCTGAAGCACTGGAAACTGCCAAACAAAGGCTCCAAGCCTTGGCCAGCCACCTAAAGAGGTACACACGAGATAATGAATCCAGACGAATAAACCATCTGTTTGCAACATAACCGGCGTAAGTGTACGCTCAGTGGCAGGGTAATAACACCAGAGCAGACCCACCAAGGCTGGAAACTGAACAGTACTGGAAAGGTATATGGGAGAAGGAGGCATCACATATCAGCGATGCACAGTGGCTGGTGGCTCTGAGGGAAGACCACAGCAACCTCCCTGAACAGAATCTAGTCACCATCACAGTGGCAGACACACCAGGCCCTGACATGATCCATGCTTACTGGCTAAAGAAGCTCACTGCTCTCCATGAGCGCCTGGCAGCACAAATGAAGCAACTGCTAATGGATGGGACTTACCCTGAATGGCTAACCGAAGGGCGTACGATCCTGATCCAGAAGGATCCCTCAAAGTTCCATCCAACTATCAGCCAATAACCTGTCTCTCCATAACATGGAAGCTCATGTCAGGCATCCTCGCGGCTAAGATAAATGGGCACATGGATCAATACATGAACAGAGCGCAGAAGGGCATCGGGGGGGTGGGGGACTGCAGCACCCGTAAGACCAACCTGTGCACTGCCTGGATTGATTACAAGAAAGCCTACGACTCAATGCCACACACATGGATCACTGAATGCCTGGAGCTGTACAACATCAACAGGACTCTAAGAGCCTTCATTGCAAACTCAATGAGGTTGTGGAAAACCACCCTTGAGGCCAATGGCAAGCCACTTGCACAAGTGACCATCAATATATACCATCATCATATACCATGGAGATGCACTGTCCCCACTGCTGTTCTGCATAGGTCTGAACTCCCTCAGCCAAATCATCAACAACACTGGCTACGGATACCGACTCAGGAATGGGGCCACCATCAGTCACCTCCTCTACGCTGTGTACGCTAAGAATGAGTGAGACATCGACTCACTGATCCACACCACCAGGATCTACAGCACAGACATTGGAATATCATTCGGGCCTGAGAAGTGTAGCTGGATGGTGACAAAGAGAGGGAAGGTTGTCCACACAGAAGGGGTCTCACTCCCAGAAGGGACAATAGCAGACATTGAGGACAGTTACAAGTACCTTGGTATCCCACAAGCAAATGGCAACCTTGAAGAGGAAACAAGGAAAGCTGCCACGGCCAAATACCTCAGACGAGTAAGGCAAGTCCTAAGGAGTCAGCTCAATGGCAAGAATAAGACCCAGGCAATAAACAGCTACGCCCTGCCAGTAATCATATACCCAGCAGGAATCATAAGCTGGCCAAAGGAGGAGATACAGACCACAGATGTTAAGACACGAAAGCTCCTGACCATGCATGGTGGGTTCCATCCCAAATCCAGCACCCTGAGACTGTACGCGAGCCGTAAGGAAGGAGGCCGAGGACTAGTGAGTGTACATCCAGGACAAGGCCCCAACAGATGATGTGCTCAGCGAATGCCTCAGACAGAGGAGTGCAGAGGAAGAGGAGCTGGAGGAACCATCATGGAAGGACAAGCCCCTGCATGGGATGTACCACTGGAACAAAACTGAAGTGGCTGATATCAAGAAATCCTACCAATGGCTTGAGAAAGCTGGACTGAAGGACAGCACAGAGGCACTCATCCTGGCTGCACAGGAGCAGGCCTTGAGCACAAGAGCGATAGAGGCCCAGATCTACCACACCAGACAAGACCCAAGGTGTAGGCTGTGTAAAGAGGCCCCTGAGACAATCCAGCACATAACTGCAGGGTGTAAGATGCTGGCAGGGAAAGCATACATGGAGCGGCATAACCAAGTGGCAGGCATAGTGTACAGAAACATCTGTGCAGAGTACGGACTGGAAACCCCCAGGTCAAGGTGGGAAACACCTCCAAAGGTAGTGGAGAATGATCGAGCCAAGATCCTGTGGGACTTCCAGATACAGACTGACAGAATGGTGATGGTGAACCAACCGGACATAGTTTTGGTGGATAAACAACAGAGTAAAGCCGTTGTGGTGGACATCGCAGTACCAAGCAATGGGGACATCAGGAAAAAGGAGCATGAGAAACTAGAGAAATACCAGGGGCTCAAGGAAGAGCTGGAGAACGCCTGGAAGGTGAAGGCCTCAGTGGTGCCCGTGGTCATTGGAGGACTCGGGGCAGTGACCCCCAAACTGGATGAGTGGCTACAGCAGATCTCAGGAAAAACATCAGACATCGCAGTCCAGAAATGTGCAGTGCTAGGAACAGCAAAGATACTGCGCAGAACCCTAAAGCTCCCAGGCCTCTGGTACAGGTCCCGAGCGTGGAAAAAGAGAGGGGGATGATGGAGGGTGATATATGTATGTGTATATATATATATATATATATATATATATATATATATATATATATATATATATATATATATACATATATATCATCATCATCATATCATCATCATATATCCTAAAGACATGTTAGGAAGCATATAAAAACATAACCCTGTGAGTAAAGTCCCTGGTGTGAGCTTTGTCAGCACAGCACAGACAGGCAGAAATGTGGTTGTGATTACAGCCCTTTGGTCTGTGAGGTTTTCTTCACAAACACAAACAGAACTCTGCAGTGGCTGTCTCACATGATTGATGGAGCTGAAAAACATGAAGAAACTTAAGTTTGAAATGTGTTACGACTAGTGCTGCTGCTTAGATGTAGACTAGGAACCTCTACAGGAGTTCAAAGAGGATGGAGCTCCTTAGCTCTGGGCATATTGTTGTCTACTGATCATAATATATATTGTTACCCACATTGATTTATTTGAGGTCAACACGCAGGACTTTCTCAGAGACATGAATGGTAAATGGTCAAATTGGTCTCACTCACCCATTCACACACACATTCATACACCAGTGTACACAGACACTAGGGGCAAAGTAGGTTAAGTGTCTTACCGAAGGACACAACAACAGCTTTCATCTGTGGGAGCAGAATTGCACTGCCAACCTGTTGGTCAGTCGACCTGTCTACTCCATGAATGATGTTTATGTCAAGAGGGGGATATAAACTACCAACCTTCGGATCAGAGGACAAATAAGCAACATACGAAATATTGCTCATTATATACAATATTGAACAATTACAGACCAATCTCAAATCTGCCATTTTTAGGCAAAGTCCTCGAAAAAGTAGTTTGACAACAGCTTATAAATTATCTCCAAATAAACAACTCCTTTGACATTTTCCAGTCGGGTTTTAGACCCCACCACAGCACTGAGACTGCTCTTATCAAGGTGACAAATGAATCCGCTTGAATACTGATATAGGCAAAGTCTGAGTCTTGATCCTGTCAGATCTGAGTGCTGCCTTTGACACTGTGGATCATGGGATCCTCTCACAGAGACTCGAGGACTGGGTGGGCATCTCTGGTACAGTACTAAACTGGTTCAAGCCCTATCTAGAAAACAAGTAATTTGTTGAAATTGGAAAATGTGTCTCAGATAAAATGTCCCTGACCTGTGGGGTGCCAGAGGGGTCAATCCTGAGACCCCTTTCGTTCAATCTGTACATGTTGCCGTTAGGCCAGTTAATACGCAGCAATAATGTGTCCTATCACAACTATGCAAATGACACTCAGATCTATGTCTCACTGGCAGCAGGTGAATATGGACCAGTGGATTCACTCTGCCACTGCATCCAACAGATCAGTGTGTGGATGCAAAACAACTTTCTCCAACTAAACTCAGACAAGACCAAAGTCATAGTCTTTTATCCACAGAAACATAGAGAAAGTGTCAGCAGTCACCTCCAGTCTCTCTCTCTAAAACCAAATCAGGCTAGAAATCTTGGGGTAATAATAGACTCTGACTTGAACTTCAACAGTCACATCAAATCAATAACACATCCTGACTAGAACCAGAAAGTAGGAGCACATAAGTTCTGTGCTCAGGTCTCTGTCCTGCTTGTGTACAAGTCTCTTCATGGCCTAGCACCAAAGTACATCTCTGACATGTTAGTCCTGCAGCTAAAACCTGGAACAGTCTTCCTGAAGATGTGAGGCATGGCTTTGTACTTTGTTTAAATCCAGGCTCAAAACAGTTCTGTTTAGCTCTGCATATGACTGAAAGGTTTTTATTCTGCACTCTTCTGTTTTAATATTAATTTTATGATGATTATGATTATTATTTGTGATTATGTTTTGATTTTTGTGATTTTAATTTCTTTCTTTTTCTGTAAAGCACTTTGAATTACCTTTTGTACGAATTGTGCTATACAAATAAACTTGCCTTGCCTTGCCTATACCCATAAAGGCATAGATCCCGTGTATTTAGTTTATATAAATATTCTACGTAAGGCATCTACATCCATCTAAATTGTTTGCTCAGTGTTTGAACTTATCACTATCAGGTCTATTTCACTGTGTGTCTCCTTGGGAAATACTCTTCATTATTATGATTATGTGATAAAATGGCACGTGATGCATTACATATATAGCTTACATTATTATTAAATATCATTAGCTCATCATCTAAATACATTTGACTTCATATGTCAATAATGCCATGTGAATAACAAGTGAGACATATTCAGTTGCCATAATACATGACACATTTTCATCCCCACAGATTGTAATGGCAGATGCCTATGCCTATCATCACAACAGCTGCTCATATTTTTACTAGTGATAAGAATACATCTGAGGTCTAGATTTAAGGTCACACACACACCACATAAAAACTAGGACTAAACTGGGACTAAACTCGTAACGGAACCTGGACTAGAGCAGGACTCGGCAAGTCAAGGTGCTCAAACCAGGACCAAACCAGTGTTATCAGGCCAATCTGGGTCTTCAAGGTAATACAATCACAGCTTAACGTCTGACATTACTCACCCCTTATTGAGGACACGGTGACGGGTTGTATCTATACCCCAAATCAGGCTCTCCTTTCTGACTCAATAACTGGCTTGAAAACCAACACACAAAAAAATATCCTTTAACATTTTACATAGACTAACGCAAAAGGAAGAAGGCCAATGTGGGCTGCTTAATTCATTGTTTAAAAAATATAAATATTTAGTCCAGTAAAATACATTATTTTGTTACTTTTAATAATGAGGGGTGTCTTGGCCTCTGTTTTTGACTTTTTTTTCCCTTACATAATGTAGATTTTTTTCTCTTTTTTTTCATTTTGAAATTGTGAATACATCTGCATGGTAAGTATTGCTGGGTTTCGGATGACATCACAACATCCTATAGGCCAATAATATTTGATACAGATGGGCAGCTAAAATGAATACTGTTAAAGATTTCTGTTGTAATACAGTGAGTTCCTGGCTCCGATCACTAATACAAATGATCAGGTTCAACATTTGTGCATATTTTAATATTTCACAGCAAAAGACAATGTAATCAACAGGGAAATTTGGCCCTTGTCCCCCATCTGTGAGTATGACATTGTTCAATCTGAACACCCCATTACTGACTTCATATTTAAAGTTTAAGCTAATTGCATTTCAAATGGTGGGCAAAATTACACTTGATCTAGCTCAGTCACATAGATTTCACTGCGTAGGCAAGGTAACATCCCCAATCTACATAATAAACTGTGCAGAAACATATTTTTGTCTTACCACTGTACTATTTTCATCTTGCGTCACTTTCAGCATCTCTGTTCGTCCGCAGTTGTCGTTCGCTACTAACCAGTAATCCGTCGCAAACGCCAAGAAGAAACATAGGGTCCCAAGTACCCCAAAAACCCCTCCAGACAAGGCCGCGGCGCCCACCTTCATATCTCCCTATGCAATCTGCTGCACTATAATCATAAGAGTTCAGAAGTGGTCAAGTCTTTTGCCCCTGACCAGCAGTAAACACATTGAACCACTCCCAAGTACAATGCGCTCTCTGGGGCAAATACAGTATAGGGGAGGGGAGGGGTAGAAGTTATTTTGGGGGACTGTATGCAGGCCTTGTCAAATTACCAAAGTGGAGAATGAAGAAGGCAGCTACCTAGTACCACCGTGTTGGTAAATGTGATAGTATTTATGACTTGGAGGTATTTCAAAGCTTGGCGCTACACTTGGTGTCTCGCTTTGAAAATGAATTAGACGGGACATGCAAATGACCTACGACCCACAGCCAAAAGTTCACATGGTTTATTATTGTACACAGCAAGCCAAGTCATTAACCCAGTCCTGAACCCCTCATACTATCCAATGGGAGCAATGCAAAAGAATAGAAGGCAATCTGAAACAATAGCTGATTTATTTGATCAGAGAATCAATTGTTGTCTCATTTTCTATGTCAAAGCTGAGGTGTTTTTTGGCTCCATGTTTTGGTGCTGTCTGTTCTTTTGGGATAGAGGAGTCTTGGGAAATAGACCTTGGACTTATGGCACACACTGCACAAAGAAAAACAAACAAATTATTATGATTTCATGAATTATTGTTAATAATATTTTGAGTTTTATTAAGATACTAGAATACATTTTGGAGAAGATTGGATTCTGTCTTTTACAGTGGTGAAGAAGTATTCAGTTTTGTAAATAGCAGAGCAAAAAAAAAAAAGTAAAAGTATCACATGAAAAATCTATTTACGTAATAGTATTACAGTATCCATTTAAAAATAAATTTAAGTAAAAAAGAAAAGTATTTTGTGCAGGTTTTCAGACCTAATAAAGCTTCAAATGTATTGACTTTGATGAAGAATTGATATTTTTTCCAAGTTGTTTTATTTTTGTATGCTTAAACTACAGTAATTTACTACTTTTACTTAGTTACGTTCCACCACTGATCTTTTATAATAGACCTCACCGGTGTGGGATCTGCGTAGTCCACTTCTCAAATGGTGGAGTCCATTAAACTCTGCATCCTCCCCCTAAAAGTGTAATCAAATAAAGTGTATTGTTAAATTCAATGGGTCTATATATGAAACCACAGTCTGATGTTTTTATTTCATCATTACCATTTTTACAAAACTATTATTAATTATTTTATTATTTAACATTATCATGTAACAAAACATATTTTTTCTTTATGCATAAATAGTTATGTTACCATTACCATATTTGTGAGCATGTCATTAGCAAAATTATCAACTAAAGATAAATCTGATTTTTTTTTTTTTTTTTTTTTTAAAATAAACATTTCCCCCAATAATTTATAATTTGCTTTTGTACCTGTGTGTCTCTTTCTCCCAAACTGCTGTGTCTCTGCAGGGCCCTGTCCTGGTGCAGAGTGTGGCGGCTGTAAGCAGGCATCTGTTGGAGACAAAATCACATTATAAATATAATGGTTTATAATTACAGACTAGAGTCTTACTAAAATGACTGTTGTGTTTTCATACCCTGCTGTTGAATTGAAGCAGGTTTCTAGAGAGGATTCTCCTGATACTGTCCATCTCTTCTGGAAGGAGCGGGTGACTGGTGGTTTGTGGAACTGTTCTGAACAAAATATTTAACAATTTAAAGTGCACTCTGTAACATTTCTAATGGAAGATGCACCACTTGGTTGTTTCCATTGAGATACTGTTGCTTATTTACTGTGGCATTAAACTTACAGTATATCTTGCTTTTAATCAATTAGGTATTTGTTTGTTTGTTTTCCTTTTTTTTGCTGCTAAAAATACATTGCATTTCTATTTACGCGCCTCTTCACAGATCTTACCTATAATTAGAAAAGTTACACAGTGCTCCTTTAATTAATTAGCTAATGTAATAATCAAACAAATGAGTAAAGAATCATATGAAATCAGTATCTAACATTACACTGTGAAACATACTTAGCCTGTATTACTGTCTCTCTGTCTGCCCCCTGCTCTCTTCTCTCCAGCTCCTGATAAACTCTGAGAATACTGGAACGGTTCTGCTGTTCCTCCCGAATCAAGAACCGACGCAGGAACTTTCTGTTGAACTGCTCGAACCTGCATGTCACAAAATGCCATACTTTATGAAGGACTCAATCAGACTTGCTGTGTGCTCAGTGGCGTCATCTTGTGGTGATTGTAAGTACTTGACAGAATCCTTACTTATCTTTCCAGTAGTGTTGTCCCCAGTATCCCACCACATCCTCGATCCCAGCCAAAAGGTGATCTATGAGCTGGAAATAGAGGAATTTTAATAATAGTAAGAAAATATTTTAGAAAGAAAAGTTTAATTCCCAAATCTTGAAATTGAAGTGGTTGTTATTTTGTCCATATTTATATATACACACTATGTTGTAAGTTATTGCATTTGGTAGGGCTAAAGTATACTTTATTAATCCCTTGTGAAGGAAATAAATTCTTTGCTTTTGACTGATCCTTCAATCCTGACAGGAGCAGCAGGCGTCACACTGCCCAGTGACCCATCTCCTGCTCTTAAAGTAGGCAGGACTACCTTAGCTGGAGGATTTTACCTATTGTGCATGATTTGAATGTGTATTGTACCTGAACTACTATTTTGAAGAAAAACAGTAATAAACCCCCAAAACAGCCCTGGTTACATTGTCCCTCACCCGGCTGTGGATCTCCTCACTGACAGTGGGCAAAGCTCTTTTTTTCCTCTTTACATCCAGCAAGTCCACTAGAGGCTTTATGGTCATGCCCTGAAATGTAAAATCAGAGGTAATCATGTAAATATATACTCAAGTGAGTCATTATTTTGAGTAAAAAGTTTACCTAACCTGGACAAAGACAGTGAAGAGGATGACAATGATGGTTGTTGTGATGAAAAGTCTCTTCTTGGGGAAGTCGTCGATGAGAAAAACCAGAGAGAAGCAAATTGCACCTCTGAGGCCACCATAGGCGATGATAAACTGGTCTCTAAAAGTCACTTTGTTTCTTCTGACTTTGTTCACCACAGCAGTGAGCAGCAACACTCCTATACAATGACATGGAACAATGTAAGTTTACAAGCAACATTACACAGATGAGCGGTGTAAAGCACATTATTTATATGTAATAAAATATAATAATTGGCAAGTTTCTTTCAAAAAGAAGACAAATTAAAGCCGCAAGCAGCATCAAATGGCCCTTATGGGCTTTGCTCTCGGTTGACATGACACTCAGTAAGGAGGGTGCTGATGTGCCACTTGGCTCTGGGTTTTTGAGGCTTCAGTGTGTCAACACACATTGGAAGTGCTGACATGCTTTAATGCCATGGCAACACCAAAAAAAACATTTGACCCCAAACTTTTTTGATCTGCATGATCTGAAGAGTCAGTGTGCCAGTGACGTTGAAAATGTGCATTTCCATCAAATTTCCAGTCAAAGGACGGGATATAATACATAAATAAACAAAATATATATATATATATATATATATATATATATATATATATATATATATATATATATATATATATATATATATATATATATATATATATATATATATATATATATATATATATATATATATATAAAAAACTTACTATTTATTGCCATGGTAGCAACATTTATTGCCATTAGTATGTTTTTTCGAAAGCTCTTGATATTTGGCAAGTTACTGTGGGGTCAGTGGTGAATGACTAGTGCTTCAGAGTCATTCATCGTCACATCAGGTCCTCCCATTGTTTCCCATTGACTTCCATTCATTTTAGCAGTGACAAATATGGCCCGTGCCTGCAGCATGAGTGCTTGAATACTCCTTTTAATGCTGGGGCCAACTAAGAGGACAAAGTTGAGCACTTTGCCCTTGCACTCATCGTTGCGAAACTAATAGGCCCTGTCCTGTGGCAGCTCGGGCCTAAATATGTAAGAAAGAATTTAAGCCACTCCATTTTATTTACTGGGGCTAAAATTGCATAATCTGGTCTGTATTCATGTGATTCAAGATAACGAAAAAAAAGTCAAAAGAAATCAACCAAGATATCAGGAAGAGAATTATGGACTTGCACAAGTCTGGTGCCTGAAGATGCCATGTTCATCTGCTCAAACAATGAAATGCAAGTGTGAACACCCCGGGAATGTCCAGCCATCAAACCGCTCAGGAAGGAGACGGGTTCTGTGTCCCAGAGATGAACTGTGCTTTAGTCCAAAATGTGCATATCAACCCAAGACAAAACCAAAACACCTTGTGAAGATGCTGGCTGATGCTGGTAAGAGTGTGTCATTATCCACAGTAAACACAGTACTACACCAACTTGGGCTGAAAAAACACTCTGCCAGGAAGAAGCCATTACTCCAAAAGAAACAGTTACAGTTTGCAAATGCACACAGGGACCTTCATTTTGGAGACATGTCCTGTCTTAACTAAAATTGAATTGTTTGGCCATAATGAGAATCATTATGTTTGGGGGGAAAATGGAGAAGCTTGTCAGCCTGAGAACACCATCCCATCTATGAAGTACCATGTTGTATGGTTGTTTTGCTGCAGGAGGGACTGGTGCACTTCACAAAATGTGGAAATACTGAAGCAATATCTCAAAACATAAGCCAGGATGTTAAAGCTTGGGTGCAAATGGGTCTTCTAAATGGACAATGACCTGAAGCATACCGCCAAACTGGTTACAAAGTGGCTTAAGGATAACAAAGTCAATGTTTTGGAGTAGCCATCACAAAACCCTGATCTCAATCCTATTAAAAATGTAAGGAAGACCTGAAAAAGCATATGCGAGCAAGATAGCCAGTTCAGTCCGGAGGAATGGGCCAAAATTCCTGCCAGCTATTGTGCAGAGTTTAAAGGCAATTGTACCAAATGAAATGAAATGAAATGTATGTAAACTTCTGACTTTGAAAAAAGTGATGAAAAATTCTTCTGTCATTCTGGCATTTAGCAAATGGAAATGATTTTGGTAATCCTAATTGACCTAAAACAGGGAAAGGTTTAGTCAAATTTTATGCCAAGACGAAAAAACAAACGTATGTGTCTTATAGTGTATATAAACGTCTGGTTTCAACTGTATGCATTAGGAATAGAATAACATAACTTTTAGCTCTTAGACCCGGAAAAGAACAATGAGTATGTCAATGTGGCACTCAAACCACGGACCTTCAGATCAGTGGACAACTCCCTACCAACTGACCTACTGTTGCCCCATTCATGACTGATTTTGTCTGATGGTGCAATGTTTTTACCCGATCCTCTCCAGATGAGGCAGAGCAGCAGCGTGGCACAGACAAAGGCCCAGCTCCACATGTGCACGTCCTGGATGGTGGACACGCCCAAAAAGATGAAGATCAAAGTCTCACTCACACTGCTCCACATCTTCAGGAAGTACTGAATACTGCTGTTACTGCGCTCAGATACATTAGCCTCCACATACTGCTTCATGGTCACTGCACATGTCACTATCCTGAGACAAAAGGCAAGTTTAGACAGTAAAAAAGAGACCGGCATAAGAAAGACTTTAAGGCTTTAGAGACACACCTAAGAGATTGGTCAAATAGGTGAGGTATCTTGCCCATAGACACATAAGATTTTAAACTGCTTCCCCACAATCTGAGGGAATTCATACTCATTTACACTGCTGTTGTGCCCCCTTGTAAAATTAGATAACGCATCTTTAAGGCGAACTACTTAACTTCTCTGGTGAAGGGTCTGGCACTGAGCTTGTTTCTATGGAGATGTTATTGGTTTGCCTAGAATGTTTTGAGCAATAAAAATAGTTTTAAAAAAAAAATTGCTAATTATGTTTAATGCCATACCTTTGGACATTCCCAGCAAAGCGATATCATCACCGTGGAGACAAGAAGGTGGCAGGCACTCCACCAGAAAAGTTACATAATGTATCTTTAAACACGCAAATTTCACACAGTGAAGACTTACGCTGTGATGCCGGAGAGGTGGAGCATCTCGGAGGTGAGGTAGGACAGATAGGAGTAGAGGAAGACAAAGAGGGGAGCGATGACCGGGACTCTGGGAGTGAATCTGGAGGTGAGAGCAGCCACAAGCCCAAAGAACAGCCCCACAAACAGGCCCCCGAACCCCACCACCAGCACCCTGCATCCCCCCAGCAGGATGTCCAGACCAGAGACCGAGGGCAGCCGCAGGAACGACTCAAACAGCTGGTAGAGCACCTGGGAGAAAGAGAAAACAAAAAAACAAGAAATGTTTTTTCCTCTTGATAGCTTTGTCTTTTTTAATAGCCAAGTGTTTGCTAATAAGACCAAATTAAATACATAAAATACATTGATAGGATCTTGGAAGAAAGTTGTGGGACTCAAAATCAACAGTAGATCAGGGGTGATAGAATCATCAAAGTTTTGAATTTTGCTATGACAGATTATCAACAAAAACTATGTTTGCTCTGGACTAGAGTCCAGAAAACGTTTGGAAAGGCTGCTTAATAAGCACATTTTATACTGTAAAAAAAATATGCACTGTGGGAAAGCAGACCTCCACCAAGACATTGTTTCTGTCAAAAAAAAATGAAGTGTGTCTGGACCAGAGGTGGAACATAACAAAGTAAAAGTAGTGAAGTAGAGTGGTATTTTTATTTTTACTTAAGTATTATTTAAGTAACAAAATTGAGTACTTTTTCCACCACTGGTCCAGACCTGGGTTCAGGGATAATAGAGCGTAAATCAAAAATGCTTAGTTTTCTTCTTAAGAAAATTACTTTATCATTTTATTTATTTGTGGCAAATACATTAAACCTTTCTTTTGGCCTAACACACAATGGGCTGACTCGCCCCTGCATATTCTGTACAGTTTTATTGATCTTGACTTCCAATAAACTTATCATGTTTTATGAGACTATTTGACTTCTTTCAGTTAAATTGATTCAAGTTTTATTTGGATTTTACGTTTTCAGTTTTGTTAACTTACAGTGTTGAATTGATGTTGTATACTGTGTTTGATCTGATATTTTTACTCTAGTCAGTTCAGGCCTTTTTACACCTATTCTAGTAAGATTTACTCCTTGTCTTGTCAAGTTTGTCACTTTGAAATGAACCCCTCTTCCCCTCTTCCTCACCACAGTCACGGCATCATTGAGTAGTGACTCTCCAAACACCAGTATGTGGAGCTGTTCATTCACATGCATCTCCTGAAACACGGAGAGGACGGCCACGGGGTCCACAGCCGCAATCAGAGACCCAAAGAGGAGGCAGTGAAGCAGGGACACGTCCCCCAGAGAAGAGGGGCAGAGCAGGCACACGCCATACAGGGACAGGCCGATACCCAGCACGTTCCACAGGGTACCCAACAACGCATACCTGAGAAGAGGAGGAGAGAGAGGCAGCTACACATCTGCTTCTCGTTTATTAGATAGACATGGAAAAAGCACATTATGACCATCTCTTTTGATTTTTTTTCTAATTTATGTTAAAATGTTTTTTCCTCATCAAAAACACACAAACCCTGCATATTTAAGCTCTTAAGTTCTTCTGGCAAACAGACATCCTGTTCCACCTTGTGATGTCATGTGGTAATACAAGAAGTGTTCAACTATGTTTTTAAACTCTATACACCTTCACTAAAATCATTTGGATAATGTCAGCCCTGGAATTATTAGTTTCTGCTAAATCAAAGATGAAATGTTGCTATTGACTTGAAAACGGCCACTACAAGAGTGAATTTTGTGTATTATGGGACCTTTAAGGGTTGGGCCAGTCTCTTATCAATTGAATTAAAAGACCAGGGATTCAAGGATGGGTCAAATGAGGAGGGGAATTGTTCTACCTAAACCTTTTGCAACATGAAACAGTAATTCAGTCATTTTCACTTAGAATTACATTTTTTTGTAGTAGTCTATATGATTCAATGTGTCCAAAGGGCTTAATGGGGTACAATAATGATCTTATGACCTTATGACCTCCAAAAACACCAACAAAGAATGCTAACAGACCAGAGAATGGTGCCCAGGTTTTCAAAGAACAGCCTCCCTGGCAGGAAATATCCCGCGTCCAGCACTATGGGGGGCAGTAGGAACAGGAAGAAGGCATCAGCGCTCAGAGTGGGCGGAGCTGAGTGACGAACTCCATAGATGACTCCGCCCACCAGCAGTCCCACCATGATCAGGAGGCAGCTCTCGGGGACCACCGCAGGGACCCGGCCTGACCAGTGGAAACCTGGAGAGAGGGAGGGCAAAAGGGATGATCAATGTAACACTGTAGAAATCATTATTGAAGTTTGGGTAAAAGGTGAATGGAGTTTCTGACATAAATGTCTTTGTGTAGTTTTAACCAGGCTTAGGAACAGTACCATTAGTGGCAATAGTTTTAGCTTCACACTTTGCAATTGCACTATCCTATTTATTAGGATAAGGTCAGAGGTCAGATATGCATTTGGAAAATATTATGAAAGGGTTTGGTTTTGTAGTTTAGCGAAATTCTAGCCTTGTAAAAAGAAAATTGATATTCTGGATTTACTGGTAATACATAATACATTCCTTGATGGTCTGAATGATCAGGTTTTTATACAGAACTTTTTCACTCTCCCAAGGCACTCAAAATCAAGGAACTAATAACCAATTCACACGCAGAATCATACACCAGTGTACACAGACACTGGGGGCGAGGTAGGTTAAGTGTTGTGCCCAAGGACACAATGACAGCATTAATCTGTGGGAGCTGGAATGGCACCATGAACCTGTGAGCCATGGATCTGACCGCTCACCCAATAATGTTTACGTTGAGAGCGGGATTTGAACATCAGTGAACAAACACTCTACCCACTGAGCTACTGTGGACCTTCATATTCACTACATATTCTAACAAAAAGTGAATATGAAGTTCATCCTTGGCACTATCTAAAATAAAAATTGTCAAAACTTACTCAAGCACCAGTTACAACTTATAAAAAAACAACACAAGCTGTCTATTTATCTAGAACTACAAATGTTTATATATTTCTGTTTGGAGGGTTAATTGCATATTTGAGATGTTCAGATGTGATAATATTATGATCTTACTTAATTTTCTTATTTATATTAAAACTTTACTTTTCTCCTTTGAGTATTACATTAATTGAACAGGATCTTAAAGTGCTACTCACCCAGTTTGGCCAGTGACGCAAGCATGATCCACAGCACGATCTCAAATGGCGCCTGCACATGGTGGTAGTCCACACTGAAGACCCCCAAAGCCATTGGAACATCTACCAACGGGACCCTCTCACTGCTGCTGTTCTGCCCCAGAGACAAGTGCATGGGCTGGGACTTGGAGGAGGCGACAGGGGGGGTCAGGCTGGAGCATCCCAACACCAAACAGGTGTATATGAGCAAAGAGAGGAGCGGAGCCATCATGCTGGCATATTGGGACAGAGGCAGAGTGACAGGGACACAGGCAGAGTAGATAAAAGCAGGACAGAGAACACAAAACACTCTAATGTGCACTGGAATCCCTGAGCTAGCACTGACGCACTAACACCTCTGACACTGCACATGGCAACATACTGTACACACACACACATACACACACGCTGGTGACAGTGCAGGTGTCAGTAGTTTTCAATTGCACTGGATGTGTTTGTTTTTGGTAAAGAACTAATTACATAAAAATAGAATAAAATTAAATTAGACAAATAGATAAACAACTTCTTTGATTTCATTGGACAGGGAAGTGCGAAATGTAGTACTCTTTATTTAAACATTTCTTTCACAGTTGAAAACATTGCAGTTCAAATATAATACATTAACAGTCCTCACATGCTCTTCATTGATTTCAAAATGTCACTTTTCTGTGCACACAATCGCTTCCTCTATTCTGTATAACTCCATAATTGCATTATAACAGCAATGTGTCAAAGAGATGGAAAGCAAAACAGCAGGCAAATAATGATTGATAATTCAGTGGTTCAGTCTTGCAATAACCTACACACATAAAAGCTTTGTTCTGTTACAACAATCTGTCTGATGTTGAAGGTAACATTCAGCTGCGATACTTATTTACAACAGCAGGTGGCGGTTGAGAGCATAGTTCTACCAGCACTAAGTTATATGTCATAACGGTCATTATTTAAACACATTTGTGAAATTAACAAAAATGCAGCATTGTCACATTTTATCAGTTATAATTTCTCTTTATTTATCAGCAGTGGCAGAACATAACAGAGTAAGAGTAGTAAAGTGCAAAGTAAAGAACAAATTTTAGGTATCTGTACTCTACTTAAGTACATTTTAAAGTGGATACTTTTTTTCTTTTACTTGTGGGAAGGTATCTGAACTTTCTACTCCACAACATTTTTGAACAGGACTGAAAAGTAAAAGTGTTTTTTCATTACTGTATGAGACCTGCAGAAAAGGCTAAGGGTTTATTTTTAACACGCTCATAATTTGAGCAAACAAAATATGCAAATGAAAACAGCTAGGACAAGAAAATTATGGATTCAGTTGTGCATACTGAACAAAATTCGGCACAAATCTTTATCAAAATCAATACATGTGAAGCTTTATTAGATGTCAAAATCTTAGCGAAATACGTTTACTTTTTACTCTTTAAATACATTTTTAAAAAGGTACTTTAACACTTTCACTTTAGTAGATTTTTTCCACCCCCCCTTCCCTGTATCTGTACTTTTACTTAAGTAACAAAATTAAGTACTTCTTCCACCATCAGTAACTTCAGTATTGTTCAGAGATTTTCAGGACTGGCGAGCTAAAGTTGGAGGAACACATCCCAGCATTAGTCGTATGTAAATAACTAATCGTCTTGTCCGTAGATGTTGACTCCTGTTCTACACTGACCTCTAAAGAGTGTAGACCCTGTGTGTTGGGCTGAGGAGGGGGCACTAGACCATGCAGAAGACTATTCCCCATATTTGAGTTGCATCTTGCCAAGTTCTCTGTCAGATGCTGTAGGTACACTTCTTCCAGTTTCTTCTCCAACATCCCATTTAGCACAGAGTTTGTCCTGAGCTCCGGGACGTCCATGCTAATATTCACGCTGCCCCCTATCTCTAAGTACCCCTGGTCTGAGTTAGGGTCCGAGTTAGGCCCGGGGTTAGGGTCTAGTTGTACTGGGACATTAATAGGAGGTGATATGTGAGAATGAACGGTGCAATGTGCTGCTGGGATGGGTACTGAATCGGCCACTTGGAGATCGGGGTACTGCACCAAAAGACTGCAGTCCACCATGACAGGGTCAGGTGTCACGTTTGTGAGGCGTCCTGGGATGAGAAGACCTGGGGGGGTATGGTAAGGGACTGGTAGTTGTCTTTGATGACCTGGAAAATAATTATGTATGTTAGGGAAAGTAACTAAAGTTAAACTTCAGTCTAAACCATTTTGACCTGTATAATGCAGCTTTGTAATGTGTTTTTGTCTTCCTTTTGACTATGCCTGACCGCAGACGAAAAATAATGTGAGAAGGCCATGCAAGTTCATTTGTATAGTACAATTCAAACACAAAGCAATTCGAAGTGCTTTACAGAATAAAAAAGACATTAAAATCACACATAAATAGATCATCATAAAATTAACATTTAAAAGAGAAGAGTGCAGAATAAAAACCTTTCAGTCATATGCACAACTAAACAGAACTGTTTTGAGCCTGGATTTAAACATTGTCAAAATAGAGGCCTGTCTCACATCTTCAGAAACTGTTCCAGGTTTTAGCTGCATAAAATTGAAACGCTGATTCCCCATGTTTAGTCCTGACTCTGGGCACCAGCAGGAGGCCGGTCCCTGAAGTCCTCAGAGTGTGAGATGGTTCATATGGCACTAACATGTCAGAGATGCTAGGCCATGGAGAGACTTGTACGCAAGCAAAGCTGCTTTAAAGTTTATTGTCCGAGCCACAGGAGCCAGCGCAGAGACCTGAGCACAGAACTTATGAGCTCGTACTTCCTGGTTCTAGTCAGGGCCCGAGCAGCAGCGTTCTGGATGTACTACAGCTGTTCTAACACTCGTTGGAGAGGCCAGTGAGCAGAACGTTACAGTAGTCAAACCTACTGGAGACAAACGCATGGATAAGTCTCTCTAAGTCTGGTTTAGACAGTATACCTCTGATTTTTGCAATGTTTTTTAGACGGTAAAAAGCTGCAGATGTTATTGATTTGATGTGACTGTTAAAGTTCAAGTCTGTTAGGCTATGACTTCAGTCTTGTCTGAGTTTAGTTGGAGAAAGTTGTTTTGCATCCACACACTGATCTGTTGGATGCAGTAGCAGAGTGAATCCACTGGTCCATATTCACCTGCTACCAGTGACACATAGATCTGAGTGTCATCTACATAGTTGTGGTAGGACATATCATTATCGCTTGTGGTAGGCTAATGACTAGTATGCAAAAAATTCCCCTCATCTTTAGTTGACTCATAGCTGTAATTTGATTGATTACTCTATTATCCAGCACTTGAGGCTTGATTGCTTTGATAATTTCTATTTCACTTATCCCCTGACTCTACCCACACCTCTGTCCTTACATGCAATTATTAAAAAATGTAAACTCCAGGCTTGAAAAATGCACATAAACAATACATGAAAGTGAATATGCACAAAGAGGAACTAGACTCTGAACATTTTGTAGCAGACAGTAGTCTACTAGTTATGTCTTCACATGAATAGAATGTTTTAGACCCAGCCTACATTCTTAGTCTCTGTGAGCCTTACCATCAAGACTGTGGTGTTTTTCTTAATGCAATAAAATGATTGTATCGTGTACTAGTCATCAATGTAATATACTAGTCTAGTGGAATGGGTCAGTGGGTGAGAATTACAGGGTGGAATTTTTTTTTTAACTGTCAAAATGCGCATAGTAAATTCTCAAATCAATTTAATATCACTAAACTATCCAAAAATGCCACCTTTTCAGTGTAGACCTAAAATACATCCTGTGTTACGAAATATTTCAGAGTGAGTTTACACTTGCTAGATCTTGGTCTGGTCCTGGTTCCTGTTCTCATCTAGACCAGGATTAGTTGAAACATTTTATTCCAGTTTTGTCCCAATTTTGACATGACGATTATGAAAATGTGAATTCACCCCTAAAGTAGCCTAAACGTGTATTCAGATATGTATTTCCTGAGTAAAACTACTAAACTATTCAGCACAGTAATTATATCCAACCAACTTGTTTGTGAAAAAGACCTTACCTGCTGCTGTCAGATGATTTTGCTCTGTTTTGGTTGAACTGTGTGGTCTGCTGCAGCCCTTATCCACATCATCAGCGTCTTTCCTGCTTGTTTTTGTGTTTTTTTCAACAAAATTTCTATCGTCTCTGTAATTTAGAACTCTAATAAACGCTTCACCCAACATAGTGGACCCCTCTACTTCTCCTTCGTATGGTCAGTAAGCGTCAAACTAAAGCTACAGTTTTAATTATAAAGGCTGACTGGATTGTTTCACTTCTGCAACTCATCACTCCGCCTTCTATTTTGACTTCCTGAAAGTGAATACAAAAAAAATATTAAGTTATGGGAAATAGCAATTTTAGCAATGATTAATTTTCTGGTCATTTTGTGGTCAATTAAAGGTGATTTTCTTTCCCCCATTCATTCAATTACAGGTGTTTTTATTTCCAAAAAAATACTAATAGTTGTGTCACCTACTTGTCTCCATGGAGATTGCAAAGGTTTATGTTATTTAGTGCAACATTTCAGTCAAACCAATTAAGAAAATAACATTTCTGACACTCCACTTAAAAGTTACAGTGCTCCTTTAAGTGTCTATTCCAATGAAATCTCCACACTTTTCTTAAACGTACAACCATTTATTCAACATAAAAATAACAGTTCAGTTACAAATGCCGTTCTTTTTTCTTTTTTTTTTTTTTTTTCCACAAGTAGACAATTTTGTTTAAGGACTTTGTGATTGTGTAAAACTGGAATTGCCATTTTAAGACAATGAACAACAGGGCACAGTAAGATCAAACACCAACTGGCAGTCCATTCACATCCTTTTGTCTGGAGGTTTTGGCCATGAACTAAAATCAACAATACATAACACAACAAAATGTTACACAAAACCATTAGAACATTGGGTAACACTTTAGTTTAAGGACCACATGGCTAACTAGTAATACATTGTATACTCAGAAGTTTATTAGATATCTGTTAGTATTTATAAAGTACTAATGATTTGCAAAAGAAAATTCAATTCTGTCAATGTGAATATGTTTCACGCTTAAGTTCTGGTCAGGTTACTCGGGGACACTGTCTTATGTCTCTGTAGGGAGGAGCTAGTTACACTGAAACAAACACAAATGTTTATTAATGCTTTCTCCGTGTATTTAGCCATAAACTCATTTTTATTTATTTATTTTTTCTCATGAATACTCTTAATTACAGTTCAGTAGCATTATTAGTAATAGACACTATTGTATGATATTGACTATGGACATTATACACATTAAGTGCTTTATAAAAACAAAATAATAGCTAAAGTTATTGAGCTATTTTACTATTTACTATAGCATACAAATTAGCACATGGTTGGGGATTAATATGTGGTTCCTATCTAAAGTGCCACCGAAAATGGATGATCAAAACTACACAAGGCGCTGTTTTGGCAAAGAAAATGTGTTTAGGCTAACAAATACAAGCACATTTTGTACTTCAACCCAGTAGTAGTTCTTATGGTAAAGTTTAATCACTAATATTGTTTGCATGGGTGCATAGAAGCAGAAATATATACGTTGTCCACTCCTTATCCATAGACATGCAAATTAAGAAGTTTGAATTGTAAACAATTTTTGAGAGAGTGAATAGCTTTGTTCTACTGCAACAGATGAATGGTGGTAAGTGATTGCAAAAGATGGCCAAGATGAATGGAGGGCAAAGGATGATATAGCAATTAGATCACTGAAATTGTACACAGTTTAAAGCAGGAGTAGTAGTAATACTTAATTATTTTACCAGGCAATGCTGTTTGTGAACATTTAACCCAAAGGCAACAAGTTAGTCAACTGAACATAAAAATAGGACCAACGTCATGTCCTGCACAGTTTAACTTCCCCTTTTGGTTCCCTGAATTTGTGAGCTATTGTTTTCAGATTATTTTGGTCTATAAGGTCGAACTTAAAGAACAAGTGATGCATTTTGTTCCTTTTTGTGGCATGATTCATAATGTCTACACATCGTCGGCTATACCATACAACTGCATCAGTCTGCATACAACTGTGATGTAATGTTAATCACATCACTTCTCATTGTACCTTGCTCTTTTATTTAGGACTTTAGGAGTCTTATTTCAATTACAAACAAATTGTTAACTATTGGTTAACTAAGCTGGATTTAAATGTGCTATATACATAAAACTGAATTGATCTGAATTGGTGGAATGCTAAGAATACATATAAGTGCCCACTGCATGCATATAATGTTAGATGCAACTTGCTTAGGGGTAACTTATTTCTCTCTTAAAGATGCACTTTTCAACTTTTCCGGTGGAGGGTCCCCCACTTTGCTTGTTTACATGGAGATCCTATTGCTTAGCCTAGAATGTTCTGCAGCACGGCATTAAACTTGTCTATGGCCATATAGAGACAAACTGGTGATGCCACTAGACAACGTTATGTGGAGATAAGTTTAATGTTATACTGTGGAACGTTCAGGCAGAGCTACGAAGAACTACGAAGAAGTTGCCTGGGATCTAGAATTCACACAATACTTTACGAAGATGTGAGTCTGGTCACCAGTGAATCTCCTGGTTTTCAAATGGAATTGATTGACAGGTGGATTAGCCAATCGGGGGCATGCATGTTCCATCTGTATTGGACAAAATATAGGCAAAAAATATCACCAGGAGACTGAAAAACATTGTGGATTTCTGCAGAATCAATGCGCAAAGTACTAAACTGTTAATCTAAGGTAAGATAAATTTGATTTTATTTGTAAATCATAGGTGACTAATGAGCTCCTTCATTTCAATTGTATCACAGAAAAAAATTACCTGATTGCACAATCAGGTTTAGAAGGGCATAAGACGAAATGGAGGACATGGGAACCAGACTGATATCAATCTTTATAAAAATACAGAGAGATATCATTCTGAAAAGTGACACAATACACCTTTAAGTAGTTTTTCTATGCCTGTGTTGTACATTAAAGTGGGAAAAGTCACATATTGACTACATAGTGAATTCAAGGTAAATACCACCTCATTTCCGTTTCAGTAAACTTACATTGACTTAACGATGGTCGCACATTTAAACATGACTAATTATGAACATCGCTATTTAAAGACATGAAGCGTCACAAAACTCATTCATTCACACTGGTGCTTGTGTTGATTGAAGTAATATTATTATGCCTGTATTATTAGGCTGAGTGCTTGCAGAGAGCGCAGATAACCAATGTCTGCAGTTTGTAAAAAGCTCTTGTCACTCGAGCTGGCAAGGCACGGCTGAACGTAATTATAAAAAACACCACAACACTTATGCACAGATTGAAATAGCAAAGGCCTTCAGCTCCTGTGTAGGTCCAGATCTATAGACGGATTTCCAAAGCTACTGTTGCTGCTGCATTTTCTTCGCTAGTGCCTCTGCTTCCTGCAAAGACAAATAGGAGAAAATATGATTAAAATGGTGGCGCTTATATGACATGTCATAGAAAGGAGGAAAGCCCCTTTGTTTCTATAGTAACTGGCACACCTCCTTGCAGTACCGCATGTGACAGAGAGGTGGCGGTTGTGAGCTGGTGTGAATGCATGACTGCTTAGGGGAATAAAGAAAGGGATGAGTTATGTAATAGAAAGCATGTGTGGCCAGGATAAACTCTTTAGCGGTATTTGAGGGGGGAACAGGATCCCTAAAGTAATGCATTTTAAATATGTAAGGTGCTATCAGCAGTGTTATGAAGTAACTAAAACATATTCCAACAATATGTACACAACAATATTTTACGCTACAGTTACTATTGCAGACTAAGCTTACTTTTCTGAAGTCAAAAGAGGCACTTGATCATGCAACTTAGGTGTCAAACTGAACAGTGTTAGTAGTGTGTCTGTGTGTGCAATTTTTCCGTCTTTCATTTTTGCTAAATAAATGCATAACAATTGGCTCAACAAAAATAGCTGTTTTAATCTGTTTAAACTCAATGTAAAAGTATTCAGAATAATATAGTGCTCTGATTGGACCACTGGAACATTTTAATGCATTCAGTAATCAGATACTAATCAATGCTAAAACTGGTATCGAAAGTAGAGTAGTAGTAGTAGTAAGTATCAATACAAAAAAATAGCATAAGACTACACATGGTAAAGTACTAATATTGTCAGTATAAAATGACAGTCTATTGTATAAAAAAAACATTATGGTAGCAACATTTGTATTGTGTAGTGTTGGACAATTTTGGCAAAACATCAAATTGTGATTTTATACAAAAGTAGGATTCTGTTCAAAATGCATGTTGTAAACAGCTCCAGGAGTATTAACATTTGAGAGAAGACTTAACTATGAACTAATAAACTAATACAAGAATCCCATCAATTTCAGAACATCTTTTTAGAGGTCTAAGCTACAGGCACAACAAGATTTTTCTACAAAAAAGACTAGATATTTGTTCTTTGCAGTGGACAATCTGTTATCCAAGTAACTGCAGCCTTTGTGATTTGATAATCGTGCTAGCTCAAATTGAGACTTTGATTCCATTACATATATTGTTCAGCCCTAGTATTGATCTATCAAGCTTATTCTTTGGCATTAAAATCAAGTTTGAAATGTTACTATGGTTACAACACTTCTAAATAAATTTTAAAAGTATTTTTCCTCACACTAGATATCAGTATGGATGTACGGTATTGGATTTGTGTAATGTAAGTCTAACCTTCGAGCCTGGGGGAGCTGTCAGACCCAGAAATGCATACACAGCGTTGTCCTCTCTGGCGTCAAAGAAGGCTTCATAGTTCTGTCAGAAAGACAAAAAGATCAACGTCAAAATATAATACATGGAAAAGAAACTCAAAACTGGGTTTAACCTAGTTTATTTTCATTTTGTTTATTTTTAGTGGGAATGGTGCATTGCATAATTTAGTAATGTCATGTCTTTGGACTGGCTGTGGCCTATATTCAAGCCCCTTCTAATCCATCTATATTTTATGACATAAAACCTTCAAAAAAAGCTGCTCCTCCAGAAATATAGTATACTTCAGAAACCAAATTATTTACTAAACCAATATTAGAGGGGAAAAAACTGACAGACTGGATATGTCCAGATTTGTGGATAGTTAGTTCTATACGAATAGAGAGGAAAGACAGTATACTTTTGGTGACAGGGAATTAAAGACGCAGTATGGATCTTTTTAGCCAAAAAATAGACTAAAATAAAACCATGTTTTTTCAGTTTGGTTGTTTATTGCACTGAAAAACATGTGTCCTTACTGTAAGCAGGCTTGCATTTCCACAAAACTGACTCATATTTGGTCTGGAGGAGGGCCTCCTTCTGCTTGTTTCCATGAAATTGATGTTCCATTGGCTATAATATTCCACAGTATGGCATAAAACTGGCAAAACAAATCTCTGTAAGAAAAGTTCCAAAGAATGGTTTTAACATTTCTATGGAATCATGCAGGTGACATGTCCCCTTTATAAAGTTCCACAGTGTAGCCTACCTTTAAGAAAGAACAGGTCAGAATAACAAATGACTTAATACAGAGGATACAATACCTTTCATAACCTTATATTTGGCTATTGTAAATTTGCATGCAAAGATCCAGTTTATTGTGGTCCTTTTAAGACCTTTTGATGAATTGGAGTTGACATGTCCCCTTGTGTAAAATGGCCCCTGCGCTGCTACAACCTGAGGAATGATAATGTGGACCAGATTTGGGGCCTTGGGGTCACAGTCTGCAGTCACTGCACACACTTTTCACACATAAGAGACATGAACAGACTCCCTGAGTATTATATATAATTAACCATAATGAGCATACTTGGCAAAATAACCAAAAGAAGGAATGACAATACCTACACCACAACTGAGTCTAACCCCAATGTTATTAAAGCTAGGTATGGCTTTAGTCATACAATAGTCCTAGTTAAGACCTATTGAAGTTCTAGACCCAATAATTAGTCCACTTTAAAGATGCACAATGTAAGTTTTTTTCTGGTAGTGCATACTTAGAGATGTTATAGCTTTGCCAGGAATATTCCACAGTAAGGCATTAAGCTTCTATCTCCATGGAGACAAGAGGTAACTGATACCATCAGGCCATCTTTGGAGAAGCTACTCTGCTCACAGTACGATTGTTTGTCAGGCATTTTTGGGCAATAAAAACACACATAATGAAATAGCTGCTGGATAAATATGTTGAATGCCATATTGCGCAATAGTAAAGGGAAAACAATAACACCTCCATGGAGACAAGCTGTTGGTGTACCATCTATCAGAAAAGTTAGGCAGTGCATTTTTAAGTACGAGTCCAACATTAATCACTCCTGGTTTGTATGTGTTTGTACAGAGCTGCCTTGTGGTTTGAGAGTCAGTGCTTCGTGTCATACCACCTCTGTGTAAAAGCCCATTGTCAATCCTGTGTTATTTGTTCAGTTCTGCCTCAGTGGCCCAGCCTTTGTGCCGGAGCAAACAAGGTTACGCGTTCACCTATTTACTGTGTATCTTTCTGCAGTCTCCCCTCGTCACTCCCACTCCCACATACCAGGACTGACAGGACAAAGGCGCATACAGCTGTTTGATTCTTGGGAAAAATTTGTGACTTTCTTTGTTTGAGAAACTGAATCCTCCTCTGTGCACGCCTGTCAAATACCAAATCCTAAAGTGTGCTTTATTGCGACAGAAGATTATGTAATAAACAGTAATATTGATAACAACTGTATGCCACTGACCCAGTACTGCTACAGACAGTTTCCCTAAATTAACCATATTAGTTAGTATCAACTAGTAGTAAATTATAATTTTCAACCTTCTACAACTCAAATGTTAAAGCAGACCTATTTTGCAAAATCAACTTTTTATTACTTTTAACCAGTGGACTTATTTTTTTTTAAGTCGTTTTAGATGAATATTGCGATTTAACATGTTCAAATTATAACTTAATAATTCTCAGGTGTCAAAGATTATAGCTGTAGAGCAGACACAAGCACAATATGTCTTATTTAATGCACAACTATAAGCAAGAGAGCTCTGACCACTGATGATGATATTTAGACAATATTATGGTAAGCTGAAAATTAGAAATACGCCAAAATGTGCCTATAAATGTCTTGGCTAAGGTTCAAGTATCACACAAAATGTTAACGAACTGTGAAATTAACCAAACAACTTCACCTGAATTTTGCATACAGCCAACACAACATCATATATTTTTCTATACATTTCACATTCCTAGAGAGGCCTACATCTGTGCTTCTTCTAGCTCCCTCCTATTGCAGCCCTGCAGTGGACTTGCATGGGTTAAAAGGGAACAGATGGGAAGAGTGCATGGTGCTATACAGTAGGCCATAGCTCAAAGGACTTGGAGACAGATTGTAGCAAACTAGTCCATATTTCTACACAGTCTTCTCTATTTCAGTACTGTGGTGCTTGTATCATAGCGAGCCAAAGTTAAACACCACAGCGCCACTTAAGATTGAGGTGAGATCGATCAAAGCTAAGTTCAGAATACTGCTAATAATAGGTATCTTTAGACAAACAGCTTGCTAAAAATAAAATTGTATCAATAATAATATTGTTTTGGTTTCAGAGCTCTGAGGATAAATATACATTGTGTGGCTTCAATATTAATGGGTTTGAGGTTTTGGGAACTCATTTAGTTTGCAAAGCTTGATTTGTACAGGCTAGTTCAGTTCAATTTGATACGATTTTGTAAATCCCAAAATGACAACAGCATTCGCCTCGCAGGACTTAACAAAACTGTCAAACAGAGAAACAGTCATTGACAACCAACTGTCCCAGAGCATCTCCGTCCTCAGATTCTCTTTCTTGGCAAGGAAAAAGTGTGGGATATCTGGGAATATAGTTTTATGCATAGTAAAACAGTACTTTATTTTCACTGTAGGAAAACTATAATGTGGCTCAACAGCTCCAGTGTCCAGAGAGGCCGTTTGTGTTGGAGGGCACTGACATGGAGAGGTGCCCAGAGCCAATCTCCTAATCTCAGTGCTTTAGTCATGGGACTTTACTGCCTATATAAATCATGTTCAATGTTATGCTGTAAAATGTAAACTAAGTAGATTAAAATGTGTCACTCAAATAGCTGATCTATAACATATTTTCCCATCGATATGAACATTTATAAGGCTTCATGCAATTTTCAACTAACACACTTAGGCTCCACTGATGTACCGGTACTTCAGACTTGTTTACGATAAGCAGACGTAGCAAGAATGTTAAAAAGCGAATAGTACAGTTAATCCTTCACACATTTTTGCACAGCGCTCACAACGTGCATCAGTGAAATGCTTGGACTGAGCAGGACAGCCCATTTTTGTCTATAATTGGAAAATATTAGAATTCTCACAGTTTTCATGATGTCACTTCTTTAGCAACACTGTTCACAGTTGGGGGTGCAGCACTTTGAGATTTTGAAAACTTGTCACGAAGGATGCCCCGGGACAGATATCGTTTCCTGTGAATGTTGGTCAATCTGCTGGTCTTTTATCACGTATTGACTTTTTAACAATTTTTAGGTAAATTTATCATTTAGTGAAACCCTGTAAGGAGACTGTAAGGAGGCTGTAAGGAGGCTGTAAGGAGGCTGTAAGGAGGCTGTAAGGGGGCTGTAAGGGGGCTGTAAGGGGGCTGTAAGGAGGCTGTAAGGAGACTGTAAGGGGGCTGTAAGGAGGCTGTAAGGGGGCTGTAAGGAGATTGTAAGGGGGCTGTAAGGGGACTGTTAGGTGACTGTTAGGTGACTGTTAGGTGACTGTTAGGTGACTGTTAGGTGACTGTTAGGTGACTGTTAGGTGACTGTTAGGTGACTGTTAGGTGACTGTTAGGTGACTGTTAGGTGACTGTTAGGTGACTGTTAGGTGACTGTTAGGTGACTGTTAGGTGACTGTTAGGGGACTGTTAGGGGACTGTTAGGGGACTGTTAGGGGACTGTTAGGGGACTGTTAGGGGACTGTTAGGGGACTGTAAGGGGACTGTAAGGGGACTGTAAGGGGACTGTAAGGGGACTGTTAGGGGACTGTTAGGGGAATGCACTGAATTGAAATTTACACATTAATTTAACTGCCTTGAACATGACATAGCAGTAGACAAAGTGAAACTAAAGGAGAAAGCTTGAATAAGTTAGCCAACAATTTGAGAATGAATTGTGAATTTATTCTGCCTTTATCTCCACAAATATTCAAGTTACTGGTACTTTTCTTGTCCTGTTAGTGCACTATATACCAGTGTTGGATGAAGTACTCAATTTTCTTACTTGAGTAACTTTTTACCTGTGTATCTGTACTTTTACTTAAGTGAAAGTAAAAGTATTACATTAAAAAATCTACTTAAGCAAAGGTATTTAAATACCTTTTCAAAATGTACTTTTAGAGTAAAAAGTAAAAGAATTTCACACATATTTTGCTTAAGTGTTCTTGATTAAAGTATTAAAGTTGTGATACTGATTAAAAAAAAAAAAAAAAATGGGCAGATTTTGGTCAACAGTAACAATACGGATCAATTTCTTAACTTTTCTCAGGAATTTTGTGTATTTCTTTTTGTTTACTCAAAGCCAAAGCTTGAACTCATAACCCTTATTCAAGATATTACCACAAACATAACAAAAAATAACCAGTCATATGAAAAGTAGGAGTAGAAAGTATAGATAACTGCTCTCAAATGCACTGAAGTAAAAAGTAATCAAGAGCCCACTGTAAAATGTACTTATACATTAAAGTAAAGTAAAGACACCTAAAAAACATACTTAAGTAGAGTACTTTACTACTTGCACTTTGTTATCTTCCATCACTGCTATATACTGTCAGATCATATTTGAGATCTTTATTTTGCTAATTCCACGCCCCTTTTAGTCCACAAATCCATCCACAGGGAATGTCTTTAGTTGACCAAGAATGCCTTTAGCCGACTACTGCTCTAATTATGGCATAAAGCTCCACCATAGTCTCTTACCCCGCAGTACTTGGTCCCATTGAAGATTTGGGGGGGCAGAGGGTTTCCCGTGGCGGGCCGGGAATCCTCCGGGACGTTCTCTCTCATCCACTTCCTGTTCTCCTCGTTGGCTGCGATGTCACACTCCTCATACTCGATCTTATTGGCCGCCAGGAAGCTCAGCACATCCTGCTGCTCCTTTTTAATCTGTGAGCCCAGGGACAAGACGGGAAGTTATTAGACACACCAGGAAGTAACAAACGGTCAATTGACTGTTATAAAGACGCTGTTAGTTCAGGTTTATTTTATGTCGAGTGGATTCAGCATTCAAAGTCAAATCACGTAAGTCCAAGTGCATTTAAGGACATTAAATAAAAGGAAATGCTTCTATTTTATTTTACCTTTATTTTACCAGGCAAAACAGTAAGAACAGAAAGCCTGGGTAACCTTAATATCTGTTATATTAAAGGTGGATGATGTAACTTTTCTGCTGGATGCCTCCTACTTGTCTCCATGGAGATGTTATTGCTTGTAATAGTATGGCATTAGCTATAATATCCTGCAAATATTTCACTGTGGGTATTTTAATTGTGTAAACCTATGTACCTTCAAAAGCTACACCCTTCCTGTACTTGCAATATACACTGAAAAAACTCAAATGTAGATTAGTACAAGGTCACATTAGTAATTTCATTGTATGTAGACCTGTCATGGCACGTTCATACTGCGATAAATGATAATATTGAAACTACTTTATGCCACAGATACAATAATAATAATGCGAGATAATACCAGTAAACCATTTTTAAACAGACTGTATCATTAAAAGACCTGATCTGCAACACATAAATAACAGAATGTGCCAATAATTAGCCATAGAAGTCACTTATTCAACCTTTTATATTGCAAATGCTATTGTAGTGCAACAAAAAATACCCTAAATCTCTCCACTTGTGCAAAGAAGATGTGCACAAGATAAATATTGAGCCCCAAAATATATTGTTCCAGCTTACATATATCTATATATATCGATAAACTAAACTGTGAAACCTAAATTGTATGAATTTAAATAAGACATTCATGACATAATATTTTTCCCCAGGGAAAAAACGCAGCATGCTCACAGTGTAGATTTGTAACACAAAAGGAAATATGTTACGTAGTATATTAGGATATTTACCATAGGCTGGGTCTTGAGTTAGACAACATTATCAGGGGTGTTGTAAGTCAATGAATTGAACTGCATTTTAAACTTCTACATAATGACTTCAAACTGGGATTAAACAGCACACCAATAACAGTAACAGTAATTCATATCTAGAATGCACAGTTCTATGGCACAGTCCCGTGTTAAACTCATCACACAAGCATGTACGGAAATTCACTGTACACACTGTCTGTCATCTTCCTACTTCTGCTTGTGTCTGTTGTGACCATGAAAATCATCCAATCAGCTCGCAGAATGAGTGAGTGTAAAACCAGGATGTCCAAAGAAGGTCATACGGAAACAGGCTCTCCTCTGGGACACAGGAGGAGGTAAGTGGTCAAAACACAAACCAAATAAGGCCAGCTTTAAGAAGAGCAGAGCTGCACCACACAAAATCCTATACAGTGAAAATCTGGTCATGGTAATGAGTAACAATATTGGAAACATATCTACTGGTACTTTTTCTAACAAATATTGTGTTTATTTATGTCATTCAGTTCACAGTGCACATTTAAACCTGACTTTAACATTTGAGAGAAGACTGAAATATGAACAACTAAACTAATACAAGAAACACATACATTTCAGAACATGTTTGTAGAGATCTGAACTGCAAGGTTAGAAGGGTTTTTTTTTTTGTTTTTGTTTTAGCATAAAAATTGCAATTTCAATTCATTCTTCATTAATTTTGCAGTCCTCTCCATGATAAAAAAGAAAGTGAACCAGTCAATATCGCATGAGAGAAGAGGCTCCTCCCAATTTTATGACAAGATAGAAGAAGATAATTCAATGGCATTTTTATAATAACTATGGGGAATTTAAATGAGGAACTAAACTGGCAGATTAACAAGAGAATTTAATATTTTGGGGAAGATGTTTTCTTTGGTCAAAGTCCTATAACAGTATTTCCCGGTGGAATTTGCTGGAAATAAATGAGAGGAACAAGTCCAACAATATTTTACAATCCTCTAGACGAGGAATCAAAATAATCAAATTCTGTGAATTTGAAGAAAAAAAGTAGTACAAATTAAAGTCAGCAGATCTGGTGCAATTGCTGCTATTTTACCATACACAACTACTGCCATCACGAAACTATTATCAACTAATATACAGAATAAGTACTACTTACTGCTGCCAATTGTGCAAGCGTAGTTTGAAAATAATTGGCATGGCTTTAAATTGATGTTTTTGCATTACCAAGGATGTTTTTGAGTACATTTAATCATAGTATTTTCCACTGTTCTAGGACCCACAACAGTATTTCCTAAACTGTGGTACAGGTACAAGTATGTGAGCTCCTCTAGGTGGTATGCATTTCTAGGGGTGTTCAATTTAACTTCTATTTTAGTCACATTTTGTTCTCTTTATGGCAAGTTTGTTTACACCTACTTACATAATGGTTTAGTCCTACTTTTATCCCTAGCTTAGACCTGGTACAGTCCAGTCAGACTGGGCTGAGATCTGCTGGTACTCTGAAAATACTTTTGTTAGGTGGCACTTGGTGTTAAATTGTGGTTGTATATATTTAGTGTTTATGCATTTTAAAGCAAGATCTATAATATATAACATAAGAAATCTATAGCTCTTTTTCCCTGTGGTAGTTGTAGTTGCTCCCTTAAACAAGCCTGCATTGTACTGTTGCCAAGCAAAATTAATTTGCAGGAAAATTGTCTACGCTTCATCTGGCCTTTGGTCTAATTGCACAGTAAGAACTCCTATCTCTCCCCTTCGGTCACACTGGAGTGAGAGCCTGACATGTGCCTTCAAACTGTGCATCTATATCCACCTTATTCTGGAAGTTGCTGTGGGCTCTGTCATCTTTATTCGGGATATTAGTTAGAATGGGGCTGCCAACAAATAAGTTCTATATGGACTACAGAGCTGTTCTAAAGCCTCCAGAGAATCGATGCTTTGTTGACTTGTTGGTCACATGAACATCGAACATTTTACACAAAACAACCTACTTTATATTACATTTTAGCGGCCAAGCTTTTCTCAAACTCTCCATTTTCCAAATCTCTAAATGAATGGGATTCCCGCTTAACTGGAAGTGCCAACGCATTGAAAGTGTGGTTTAGTAGCATTTAGAGGCAAAAGTGGGTGAGGCGGAATAATAGTCCTGGTGGCAATTTGGACTTGGTCAATTTCCTTGTTGTACTAGTTCTGAATCAGTAACATATAGTGTATAAATACCAAAGTTTGAAAAATTATACCTCAAGTTTTGTTTTTCTTTTTTATATTGCTTTGTTCATAATTGCTTCAATTTGGTTTCTAAAATTAGTAACATAGTCAATATACTTTTGTTGTCTAGCCAGCCAAAACCACACACTGACAATGCTTTACAAAGACATTTAGGTCAGGAGTCACAACCGGTCTCCTTGATTTCAGAGTGATTTCAGAGTGATTTCAGAGTGATTTCAGAGTGATTTCAGAGTGATTTCAGAGTGATTTCAATGATTGACAGGTGTATTAACCAATGAGAGAAAGGCATGGTCTATTAGTGTCAAAACAAACATGGTGGCTTATGACTAAAATTTTAAATTAGCAGCTGTGATTGGATAATGATATTTAATGCACTCGCTGGTCTGTATCTGTATTCTGTCCAAAATTAGTTACAGTTACACATAACTTCAGAAATGCAAGCCATCTTCACTATTTTCTTGGTGCATTAAAATGGCTGTAAAAGAAGATTTTTCTGCTCTTTGGTTTCCACATCACATCATGAGAGGCAGAGCTCCCATCAGTGGAAAGGTCAGATTTCAAACATTAACCAAAGACATACAACGACAGGCATTGATCAGATTAGTGCCCACTACACACACGCACGCACGCACACGCACGCGCACGCACGCACGCACGCACGCAGCGCACACACACACACACACACACACACACACACACACACACACACACACAGTTAGGATCAATATGAAGCATGCTCTGATTCAATCAAGTCTTTGAGCAGGTTTGGAGAGTTAAAGCCCATTCGACTGAGGCTGTTGAAATGTAAACACCATAGACGGAAAACATAACAACTACACTGCAAGTAGGGCAGCTCGATGGAAAAAATAATAATTGAAATCACAAATATTCAAATGATTATTTGCTTAGAGAGAAGGGGGGCATCAGAGTGCATGAAATGAGGAGAACAAACTAATGAAATGAAAGTGACATATCTGAAATATAAACTGGCAGCTTTTACACTTAAAAATAATGAAGTTCACACACTTAATAATGAAGTTCACACACTTCAGAGTTATTGTTAATCTCAATTATTCAAGTACCCAATTATACTACAACTACTACTACAGTGACCATTAATCTAATACTTCCCATCTTTGCCTATTGAGCAGACTTGTTTACTCATTTACTACCTAAGCTCCGAGTGTTTATAGACCAAATAGGCTTACTCTTGATTACATCAAGTCTGAATTGGCTGGAAAACGTGGTGACGTTTACTGGAGTCCAGACAGCCTCCCTACAGCCTCACCCAAAGCCCAGTTAGCATTACAACATATCATTTAAAACACCCTCTTTAGGGATGGCGTTTAGAAATAATTACAGTTACTATGGCAGCATAACTATCACAGTGTGATAACACTATTGCAAAGTATGCTTGGCCTTGTCACCTGAAATGTACACATTATTGTCCCTGTAGGGAAATCTGTCCTCTACATTTGACCACTCCTTCAATGTTGCTGGGGCAACCTGTCAGGAGCAGTGGGAGCCTTAGTGACAAGCCCAGGAACCCATTTCCAGATCTTGAGCTAGGCTTTGACAGGAGTATCTTTGCTGGAGGATTTTACCTACTGTGCATGTTTTGGGTTGATGGGGGAAACCGGAGTGCCCAGAGGAAACCCACCCAGACACGGGGAGAAACATGCAAACGCTGCACAGTCCGAAAGCCAGCTTGATTTTTGTCAGTAGAAAATAAAAAAAGCCCCAAATCAAGTAGCATATATTCACTGTGTAGGACATTTAAACATAAAAACATAGATGCCAGGTGCTTAAATTATGTTCCTAATTCACCTGATTTCTAGAGTGTGTATTTAGAGTGTTCCAATGCCCAACTCCCCAAGCTCAAAACTGTTACTCGAGTACAAGCACAAATCCAACTACAATTAACTTACAAATGTATACAAGTACAGGCATTTAACTATTGCTAGGTTTTCAGATGACAACAGATAAAAAACATTCTATAGACCAATATTATTTAATACAGATGGGGGGCATTGTTAAAATGCAGATTTTTGTTGTAATTCTGTGAGTTCTTGGGTCTAGTCTATTATCAGGTTCAACCTTTGTGAATTTACTGTTTGGATATTTCATGGTGATGTCCAATGTAATCAATATGAAAATATGGCTCTTGCCCTATTCAGAGAATATGACATCATCTCATGCTAGAATCTGAAAACTACCAGTAAATAAACTAACTATCCTCTTACACTATGACTCAGCCAAGTTTATCAGTCAGACTGACAGCTTAATGACCTGTGGACTCTGAGGCCACGCCCACAGTGAGAGACATGAGTTGTAAATCTGATCTGGAGAGAAAGTGAAGACTTTGACACAGATCTTCCATGTAAGAGCTCCTTTGTGCTTTATTATGGTAATAAGGAAGGTATGCTCCACTTTTGGCAACTGAACAAAAACGGTCAGGAAAAGCATGTTGAAAGATGTTATTTTTGCATGAATAAACAGACATATGACTTTGAATGTGAGAGCCAATATAAGGTATATTTTACATGTTTGAAAATTAGTCTTTGCAATTCAAATGCTAGTTTTGCTTAGCTTTAAACTCATAGAAGAGTAATTTCTCTTGGGAGTGATATGAGGTCTAGAGTGTCTTTGTCAGTTTTACATAATAGGTGCAGCGTTTGATGTATGACCTAATCTTGGCGAACAGCACTGATTGAAATCTTAGCCCTGTCTCTGAGGAGTTCACGTCCAGTCACCAGTGCAATGTTTTCTCAGGTATTACAAACATATACAAATGACTTTTCTTTATTTCAACAAATAAAACAACTGCATTAACATTTTTATACATATTAAGACAACAGTCAGACAAATACCTTTCTACACACAAAACTAGAGATGGGGAATATATTGAATTATTAATTCATGTATTCATCTATTCATTTAGTGAAAGTTGTTTGATTCTAGTCTGTGTACTTAGTCATTTGTACACGACTGGTCCAAAGTAGAAAAAGTTTTTATAGGTAGTCAACTTGAAAATATTATCACCTAAAAAGTACTTTTGAATAGGAGAATTCAAAAATAGTGTCCATGAATACTTTTTGGATTGCCAGCACTAAGGGCTGTTAAAGGTCAGAGGTCAAAATCGACTCGACTGGAAAACATTCTGGGAAGTAGGAACCAAACAATTTGACATCTTTGCAATAGTAAGTGTTCCAAAAAGGTATAAATCGAATAAATACACATTAAAATTACTAAATAGACTGCAGCTTCTTGCTAGTATGTACCCATTTAATTAATTAAACTATGTCTATTTGGAAGACCTATTTCCCTATCTTCACTTCAGACCTCCAGCGTGGTAGCTCAATAAAGCTGATAACAAAGGAATTATAATCTCCAACCTTAGCATTACTTTGTACATAAAGACTTTGTTAGTCACAGGAGAATATGATGTTAGTTTAGGCACAGTTGACACTTTTTAAATGGGCATTCAACCACTGACCCATTCACATACACATTCTTAAATCTGCATAAACAATGATGACAGCTAGAAAACGACCGATGTCTGTCTTTTTTATTGCCAATGCAGATTGTTTAGAATACAGAGAAACCGATGGCCCATAAGCTCTGCCAATATTTTTGAACAGATATATAGGGCGGATTTTGATTATTTTTATCAAAATTATGTGATTTAAATTTCCTACAAACTCCCCACGAGCCCCTTTTTTTTGCCATAAACCTTTAAGAGAGCTGTGTATCACATTTAGTGCAGTTGTCTCTTTGTATTAAAATGTTAAAATAAAGCTTTGAGTGTGTGTGTGTGTTCTAGGCAGCAAATGGCCTAAAACTAAATATCGGCCTGTCCTGGAGATTTAAGGCCAATAGCGTCCAAAAGTCATCAAAAAATAGTCCAAAAGTCCAAATATCGGCCTGATATATCTGCCAACCAATATACCAATAAGGACAATACACTACCAACTGACATTTAAACTCACAATGTAAAAGTGAAGCAACATTCAGCAAAAACATACGCTTTGTGGTCAGCAGTTTCAGCATAGGGCTGTTCAATAAAGGCAAAAATTTTAATCACGAGTATTCCAAAGTGTACAAATGATGGCATTCCCAACTAAATTTGACACATCATCTTTTTTTTCCCTTTCTGACTAAATATTAACAAGTACGACTGCTTTTCAAAGTGCTAAACAGAACTGATATTTTTAGATTTGCACATGGAGACCTCGTATGACATAAAGAATAGATTGTCACTCTAGCCTTGTTTATAAGGGAACATCATTACTGTGTACTTCCCTGCACTCACTGTCTTTTAAGAGCAAATCAATGGCAGCTCGCTAATGCACTTTGCAGACAGACTCACTCCAAACTCAAACACTGACTGAAAAGCAAGATTTTCTGAGACCCTGCTTCTAAGCTTCTGTAAATGTCATTTAATATTCAGCCAATTAATGTTCTCTGCTGTGTCGGACTACAGGCTCTGAGCTGGAACCTTTCCCGTGAATCAGCTGAGCATCTTAACACAAGCGGATAAAACAAACAACAGATATATTTGAATTAAGTCAATTCCAAGTGCTTATGAGACAATTTGACTATTCAAACTGCCACTATGTAGGCAAATGAAAGAGGTTTTGCATATAATTCAGAATTTTTTGTTATAAGAAGAACTCTTAAACAGTTGTTAACAAACGTTTTGAATGGGAAAGCTTTGCAAAATGTACAGTTCTCCACAAGGGTACTATTATTATTGTATTATTTTATATTATTTTACAGTATTATGATGTAGCTAGTTTTAGTGAGTGATGTTGCTTGGCATATCCAGAATGATATCTCTCTTACTCTCTATGTTTCATCATTAGGTTGTTGAGGTGCCACACGGACACTGGAAGAACATTCAAACTTCACACTGAAAAACCCCACCTGCCACAAACGCAAATGTTAATAAAAAGTAATATATCGGCAGACTTAATTTGCAACACATGCAGTTATGATTGCTCAGTCTCATCCATGTTGCCATAGCATGTTTTACTCAAAGCATTATTGTGGTATATGGGACTGGCACAAACCCACTGCAGCCAACCACAGTCAAATGGCCAAAGCTGTGTGGTATAGTGTCACCAGGTGCCTGTTTGCTTTGATGTTACTAGGCTTGCACAACATATCACAATCACAATTTGACTTGGAGCAATAATCAGATGCAGTGGTAGTTTTAACCTCTACAAACGTATTCTTAAATGTATGGGATTCTTGTATTGCTTAAGCAGTTTATATTTCTGTCTTCTCCAAATGTAATGCTCCTGGAGTTGTTTAAAGCATTCTGCTTTTTAAACACACATTTCCAAAATCGCACAGCCCTATTGTTGACTATGATCAGCTGAAACCATACTACACATAATGGTCCATAAGCAGTACATCAGACTAGAAGTTATTTTCCTCTGACATCAACAGCTTTATATTTACGTTACTGCTATTGATGCCTGGTAATAGTAACATGAGGTCACTTCCTGTATTTTAGATGATCAGACATAGCAGACATAGAGCACTATAGAGGCACAGGCAAACTGCTGCTTTGATAGCTTAGCTCCATGTTTTGTCTGGACTCTGAGTCTGAGGCATGAGGCTTATGCGTTCCTGAGCTCCAGCTGCATTTCTGAAGGGGCCCTGGAGAATTGCATCACCATTATTCCTCTCCTGCTCCAAAGACTGGCAGACCTGACTGAATGACACTGAATGATGTTGGCCTACATAACCCTGCTACACCCCTGAACAAGTAAACTATCTGCTCTTACCATCACAGTGCAAGCATTATGAATGTGTTTGTTGTTGTAAAAATACTTTGAGCTTTTCCTGTTTTTGTGAGTGTCAGTTGCAGACTGTCAGTACAGGAAGCTTAGTGACAAACCACAGCTGAGAGAAGGGTGCCCAAACTCACTTCCTCCACAAAAGTTTTTTGGATAATCTGAAATAAATTCTGTCTTTGTTCATAGTGTAGAACTAACCAGAGCTGGACATAGTCCAACAGTGATGAATCAGACCAGTGCATGCTAAATGATTAGAATGTTTGGGATAGCTTTGCGAGTTGAATAAAAGTTCAGCTGCTGCCATCCCTCTGCTGTCTAGAACAAAAACATAGCTACAGAACTGCTCAGTGGTGCTGTTCTTACCGAGGTGGATCCGGAGGACGATGCTATGAAGACTCTGATCATGCTGAAGCCGTGATGCTGGCGCTGTTGTGCGGTGGAGGTGCTCTGTTTCCCGGTGACAGCCTCACTGTGCGGTTCGGGCGGAGACAACGAGCACCAAACTTCCCGGAGGCTGCTGCTAAAGCTGTGGCGAAACGCAGCGCAGACTATCTGCGCAAATGCTCCGAGCTGTGGATGAAGGTTTGCATTCCTCCTCCGCCTCTCCGCTGCACCCCGCCCCTTCAGTCCTGTGCTTTCTCTGGACACACACTCTCAGACACGTACGCGCACGCAGCGAGGCGCAGTAGACCTATCATGATGCTTTGAATCTTTCTCACCGGCCCATTGTCTGTGGCCCTATTGTCCTGTACCCAGAGCAAACACTGGTCATGCTTCGTCTCTTGTCCCAAATATCGCTTGTGTTTTTGTCAAAGTGGCAGGAGAGTTGATAATTGACCGTGATTTGAGAGGAGCGTGCGCCTTTGTAACAGCACAGGCAGTGGAAGCGCCTCCACGCCGGCTCAGAGGCGCTACATTTATTTCATAGACTTTGTAGGCCCCCTGCAGGCGTCTGGAGCAGGCGACACTGAGGCTTTTTCCCTGAAAAGAACTTAGGAAAGCCGACTGACAAACAAAAAATGTGTCGGAGGGGAGTGGGCGCCATATTGGACTGAAACATGAAGTGAATAGTGGTGAAATGCCTCCTCGCGGGGCGCAGCAGATGTTAGGACTTGTCTTTGTACAGCCTATGGGGATGCATGGCTTTTACCTAGGCGCATGTTGCGCTCGGTACAATGTTGCATTCAGATGAACAGGGGATTCTCGTTTTGACAGAACATAAGCGCTTGCAGGCGACTTGCCGTTGTTTGCAGTGCCGTTTTGTTGCAGGCTTTCCTCCCTTCTCGCTCTGCAAGAAGCCATTCGCAGAGACCCAAGAAGAACATCACCGGCTCCAAAAATGCTCCAAGTGTTCTGCAGCCTCGAAAGGCGCCACCTGATTGGCCGAGAGCCTATCAATCATGCCTTTAGCCGCACCCCTCCCCCATTCAACCACTCTCCTCTCTGTTCCAGTGTGTTTACTACACTGCCGACCATAGGGGAGACACTCGTCTTCACATGCACTGAGCCTAACAAGAAGAAACTGTTTTTAGTTGTCTTTGTAAGAAAATCTCCAAAAGATCAACATGCCCAAGAGAAAGGTACGTATCCGCCAAATGCTGTGAATTATTTGAAGACGGTGAGAGCTAATAACGGTGTGCAAAGGATTGGGAAGACATCCTCAGAGACATTACTTAATTATAACGCAATGAATAGTCGTCGTTTTTTGTTGGTAATTTTTGGGCAGATTGTAGATAAAACGTGTATTTTTTGTGTGTTTGAATGAATATTTTCCCATTCGGACATGACCTATAAAAGGCGTTTGAGTGCGCGAGCCGCTGTCCTTTGGGGAGTCAGAAGTCTCTCGGTCTCCATGCAGTTAAAGCACAAGCAGCAGCCATGCTTTGCAGCTCTTGTCCACCTTCGTCGCCGACCTACCGAGAACAAACGCCGCACTTATCGCCATTTCTGCACCAAACCGGGCAAAAGTACCACGAGAAAATGCCTTAGTACCTTTACTTTGCATTTTGACCACAAAAACAAACATTGGCCGTCACGTTTCCATAAAATTATATATTTTCTCTCTTTGTTCATGGTCCCAAATGGCTGCAATAGCGGGGATCTGCCGTATGGTGGCGTGTGTGAGTTTCACTGGTCCCTCCCCCTTCTCAGAGACTCCCGCGCCAGCTTTCAAATCTGAGCTCCATGCTTTGAATGAGAGAAAGAGATGGGGGAGTGAAAGGGAACAGCGGGGCCGGGGCCCTCAAAATGCGGCTCCAGCGGCGCACGAGGCTCGGCTCTCACCCCTTAATCCTGAATCCAGCCAAAAGTGCTTCAACCACAGCCCACATTTACTAAAATACACCTGGATTTCAAATAAAATTTTATTTACAGGTAAATTTGAAAAGTTTTTTCACCAGGTCTGTAATGATGAATAAAAAGCATTGGAGACATTAAACAAAAGTTCCCTGTTTTTATAAAGCGCCAATAACCTCTTAAAAAGGGTTTTTGATGTATTATGACTAATGTCATTATTTCTCTGTATCTTGCAGGCCGCGGCAGCTGAGGGAGGTGAGAAGGAGGAGGTAAGCACCACAATGTCAAAAACACTTTCTAAACGTGATTAAAACTTCACTTTTACTCAATAATTGATCAATAAAATGATTTAATGTCTGTTTTTGTCACTTCTGATGATGTTTTAACCTGTAATTACTAAACATGATTGTTTTTAATACAAAAACATGTAAATAACCTTTTTTATTCTGTTTTAGCCCCAAAGGAGATCGGCTCGGTTATCAGCGGTAAGAAAACTCAGGGAAAACACACCACACATGTCCATTTAGATTAATATAGTTATTTAAAGTGATCAGTAAGTCATTTGTACATATTTAATCAAATTTAACCTCCTACTCTAGTTTAAAGAAGTAAAAACGACAACAAAACAATAGATTTCACCTCAGTAACACATGTTTACGCTTTATAATGAAAATAATGACAAAATATATCATTTTACCTCCACCAGCACTATAAATACACATTAAAAGTGCATTATGTGGTAGAAAACTGATCAAATGTTTATTCACACTACTATTGGACCTTTATAAGTAATTAAAACCTAAATTATGTAATTAAAATGTAAGCACAAATGATCAATGGTGATAAAGTAACTAAAAACACATTTTAAAACCAAAATTACATTTAAGTGTTGCAGAAACATAAAAACTTTTATGTATAAAGTGCACACACGCAATTTTAGAGGCATTAATCAATATTTTTGGGGAATACAGTTTGTTATACTTAGATTAACATGGGGGAAACACTACAGAGTGGATTATAGTGTTTACTTTTCTATTTCTAAGTATATTTTTATCCTTTTTTGCAGAGACCGGCCCCACCTAAGCCTGAACCAAAGGCTAAGAAGGCAGCCAAGGTAATACAGTCAAAACATTTTGTCTAAACCCCACATTAACAATGAAATTTAGGTAATTTTAAGTGAAATTCTAATAAAACTTTGAAACTTTGAATCTACAGAAAGAAAAGGCTGTGAACGACAAGAAGGAGGACAAGAAGACCAAGAAGGCGAAGGAGAACGCAGAGGCTGAAGCGAACGAGGAAAACCACTCTGAGAACGGAGACGCCAAGACCAACGAGGTAAATATGACTCTTAAAACTACAAAAATTCACCTTTATAACCTCTTGACTTATTAATGGAGTTTTTGACATTATTCTGTGTGTTTTCCAGGATGAGGCAGCTCCAGAAGAGGCCAAGGAGGAGGCCAAGTCTGAGTAGCAGCACTGCCCTATCTCACCTCCCTCAGCGCCCCCACTTCCCTCCGATAAAAACCCCAGCCAATCTCACACGGTTTCCCTCCAAGGCGTATTGTTAACAGAGGAATATTTTTATCAATGATTTTATAAGTATCCGTACAGATTTTTAGCACAAAAAGCAAAAGCTGAATAATATGGAGCACCTTGCAGACTTGCAGTGGTCAAATCAAAAAAAGAAGAAAAGAACACACGCAAATCTTTTTTAAATGGCATTCATGATTGTTGAAGGCTTGTTTGGTGTAGAAAGTGTGTCCCTTTTTGCCGGATTGGCTACTATGTTGTGAGTTGTGTACCCCCTGTGTTCTCTCCCTTAATCTAGATCTAAAAACCTTTTCCAGCCGATTTAGTCCTCTCCTCTCCTACAACTTTTCTCCATGTTTTATTAACGGTTCAACCATTGGTAATGTGGGTGATTTCTTCTTTTAGACTCTAAATGTGCAGTGTGCAGTTCCCTTATGCTTCTGTCTCCTGATCTATTGTTTTATTTTTTCATTGAAATTGTGTTTTAAAAGAAAAAAAAGTGTGTTGTCCATAAGAAAGAGGAAGACGAACATGTACAAAAAACATTCCGGGAACAGCCTCCTCCGACCCTGCGTGTACAAAACAGCTACTGCTCCATCCACATTGATGCTGTTATGTCGGCTTTTCTAAATAATTACAAAACATTGTTTTTTTTTTGTTTTTTTTAAAAATCAAATGAATTTGGAAACCTCTCTGACAAATGCAGGTGTCTGGTCCCTCTCTTATGTTCTGAAATTCTCTTAATAAAAACGAGTCCTGGGAATTTTCCTCGAAACGTTTGTATTTGGTTTGTTCTTTAACGATAACAAAAATCCATAAAGATACAATGTAATTAATACTGTATGCTAAATGTACTTTGAACTTCTTCAGCATGTACATTATTGTAAAATACACTGTACAAGAAGTGGTATAATATAAAACCCACTGAATTTTGCAACTAATGTGTAAAGACCATTGTTATAATCATTTTCGTTAGCACTTTAAGGGATTCTCAGTTAACAGCCATACAGCCATTAAAATAAAGTTGTATTGTACCTACTTTCACCAAGTACTCACCATTCAAATTTAATAGGTGAAAATCCAATGAATTGTACATTCAGTTGTCTTAATGAACTATAACCAATAGTTATAATCCCATCTACAAGCTCCCAAAACCAAAATTTAGGGCTATAAAGTTGTCTTAAATCATTACTTTCCATTGCACTGTGCCTTATCTTTGATTAAACGCTGGTTAAACAGTTAAATGTTGTTCATCAAAAAGGTGCAAATATATAGAATACAGCCATCAAATGTTTTAGTTTTGTAAGACTGTCACAAGGCCAACCATCCATCCATTCATGTCACCTTTTGGGCCTTGGTCCTCAAAATGGCTGACCTTTGTAACCTCAGTGTGTAGTGCACAAGGACACATTATACCAGTCTCAATCATATCAGTTTCAGCAGATGCCCTTAAATGTGTTGTGGGGTCACGTTAAGTTCATAATCCTTGTCAGTGTAAACAATGCCCTAATTAAATCAATACCAATGAACCTTGAGTGAGAATAGTAGGCCTAACATATGGGTGAGGGCCCCTTGTTGCTGTCATCCCATTTCATAATCTTATCATATGCATTTCTAATTCCCTTAAGGCTTTCTTTTACATTTAAGCTGAAGTTTGCAGGCAGCCAACCATAAAAATCGACCTAGATTCACCCCAAATCCCCTCTTCAATTTGCTCATATAGTTGCTGGTTCCTAGTGCCAAGACGCACGCTTCAATTCACACATCTTTGCACATAAATGAGCGCATCTTCTCTTGTAAAGTAACCACACAATGAATAGGACACAATCTTTTGTTTTTTGTTAATGGAAACTGGCCTGCAGCTTTAAACCGTGCGCATGGAGGTTGTTTACGCACATCTGCACCACTAAGAGCGCTCTGGTTTGATTTCTGCGGCTAAAATAAGAGTATATTTTGGTAAAACCCTTGCACAGTAGCAGTCGCGTTTATAGGCTTGCTTTAGAGGCCACAGTCGTTGTCGGCGTTATTTAGCACGTTGATGAGTTATTTCATCGTCTTTATTTCACATTTAAACGCGTGTGGGTGCATTTTCTTCGGTCCTCTTCAATAGCACTTGCAGTCTTTGTGGCCTGCATTGTGATGGCCGAGACTCCTCCATTTTGTCGATATTTTATTAGGGAGTTGCAGTTGCTGTTGCGCCGCACGGACACTAGAGGGCCCCCGTGTCTTAGTTTTGAACACGCGCACCCAAAGGCCCCACAGCAAGTTGTATCCTGTCAGTGTTTGATTAACATGCTGTATTTAGTGAGGTATCAAACGTGTCACAGCCTAGCCACAGGGAGTTATCAACGAGACTGGTTACACTAAGAAAGATGAGTTGTTTTTATGATGAAATAACGCCACTGAGCTCAGAAGTGGTTCCTTTTATGGGATTTCAAAATGTCACTGTGTCTTTGAGCAGTACAATTTACCTTTTAGATGCATCTGACAGTTTGATGTGTGTTATTTTTTAAAAATTTTTTTTTGAATAAATGTTCACTTAAGAGGAGGGCGTAACATCTGAGAAAGTAGAGCCTGTGATGATACCTGTTTATCTGTTTTCTGTCAAATTGACTTTACACTTTTTTTCTTGCCTTGCCTAGATTGTTCCACAGTATGCTTTAAACTTGCTGTATTGCATTTATTTTGTCATGAGGGACTATGTCTCTTGGCTAGCCCGGGAACGCCTTGGGGTCCCACCGGAGGAGCTGGAGGACGTGTCTGGGGTCAGGGAAGTCTGGGGGTCCCTGCTTAGACTGCTGTCCCTGTGACCCGGCACCGGATAAGTGGAAGAAAATGGATGGATGGATTGTCATGAGTCTTATATTGCTCAAAAATGCCTTGAAAAACATGCCACAGATCTGACCTGTCACTTGGCCTGGTGAAGTTAGTTGTCTCCATGGAGATAGGTTTACTGTGGAACATTCCAGGAAAGCGATAGCATCACCGTGGAGACAAGCAGGTGCAGTATGAAACTTGTATTATTACTTGTATTGTATTGTATTATCCAATAAGAAATGTTGTGGTAAAATAACCCAGTTCAATATTGAGCTCACCTGGTTTCAGATTCAGATGAGTTATGTAATTTGTTCATTTGTCTTGAAGTTGGAGTTTTCAGAGTGATTATCTTGGATTTCAACATTACTTTTTACCAATCAAACCCTCAAACATAACCTCTTGTGGTGAATTTCTATACTACTTATATGACACTTAACACATTTAATAGTTTGGCTCTTTAATTATTCCAGTGGGGAAAGACGAAAGCAGAATACTTTACTCAGCAGACCTATACTTTCACACCACTAACTCATTTATTCATTTGAAGTATCTTACTTGAGAACAACATTAATGACTGAACCCACGACACTCGGTTTAGATTTGGAGGTTTTGAGCTGTGGTTTTGAGGTACTGGTGTATTTTTAGCTGTGCGTCTTCACCCTGGTTGAATAACCTCCATTATGCCCCGATCCATTAGAATGAATGAGAAGATGCCGTAACTGACATTTTAAATCAGACACATTACGTCTGAAGAGCATCTATTGACTTTATACAAAACTCCACCAAAACCGCTTTTTATATGCATGTCTGACACTTTCCATCACTTTTACTCAGGGCTTTTTGCACCTATGGTTATATTTCTTTAAAAAATACCAACAAATGTGTGTTTTTTGTTTTTTGTTTTTTTACATTGCAGGGGTTTGGTTTATAAATATATTGCATGATCTACTAAAGAGCTTTTGCAGAACATCTCCTGATTATATAAAGTGATTTTTACAACCTAAGCCATGGGTCATGCAAGGATAATTTAACCAGAATGAATGACTCAACTCTGTCTAAACCAGGATCTGAGAATCAAGAATTTGCAATTTACCCCCAAAACTTTTTCATTTTGATGCCTGCTGGCTCCTAGAAAGATCATATTTAAAGGTCCTATATTATGCTAAATTGACTCTTTTGAGCTTTAATCCATGTTATAATGTTGTTACTTCCTGAGGCAACAGTGGCTCAGTTGGTAGAGCATTTGTCCACTGACCCACAAGTTGGCGATGTGATTCCAGCTCCCCCAGATGAATGCTGTCATTGTGTCCTTGGGCAAGACACTTAACCCACCTCGCCCCCAGTGTCTGCGTACACTAGTGCATGAATGCTTGTGCCTTGAAGGTGTAAAAGCACTATATAAAAATGTGAGCATCAAAAACAAGCTCAAAATGCTCCGTTCCACCCTCTGATGTCATGAATGGTAGTTTTCAAATTAGCAGCTTCTTTTACCTTTAGTAGAGATTGGCAATTTGAGAACTGAAATCATCCAAATGATTCAAGTGAAGTCTGTTTCTTTAAAAACACAAAAGAAGAAGAAAGCTCCACTATTGAAAATCAGCTATCAAGCTATTTAAGCTGCACTATGGAACTTTTCTAGTGGAGGGCCCCACCTGTTTCTCCATGAAGATGTTATAGCTTTCCATTAAATGATCCACAGGATGACAGTCAATTATTAGCAGCCACAAGACCATGTTACGGATCAGGTCTGTGGAGAGGCGACCCTGCTCATAGTCAGAATGTGCTTGTTTTCTGGGTATTTTGAGCCTCAAAAACCTGTAAGTGAAAAAGGCCACACTAGATATCTTAAATGCCATACTGTGGAACATTACAGGAAAACCAATGACATGTCCATGATAGCATAAGCAGTGATGGACCCTCCAAAAGTTACATAGTGCACCTTTACTACCGAAATGATTAGCCCTCTTTATTATAGCTACATCCATTTCAGCTGCCACAACAGCCCCTGGGATCTCTCTCCACATCTTCAGTCAGTTTATTATAGTATTATTGATCTTGAGGATTTGCCTGAATGCATTTTGGGTTGATGAGAGAAAACTGAGTACTTAGAGGAAACGAATTAAACCAATTAAAGTCCATCAATAAGTCTCATTTTCACATTTAAAATCAAACAACAACAAAATGTCCGAATTAAATGAAGATTTGAATGCATTACACATCATTGCTGAATATGTGGTTTGTCTGTCTCTGATTTGTCTCATTTGAAAATATGCACATAAAACACATCCTAATTATAAGTTGAGAATGGTAAGCACTTTGAAATATAGTATTTAGATAAAGGTGATAACGTAGTGGGTGGATAACACTGGTCATACATTTGACACATGTGTTTAGGTATGTATCAATAAATGGTATTGTTCAAAATCATTATTTAAAATTAAAAATACAAGTTTGCTATTGATAGGAAGCATGAAGCACTGTTTCTGGATCACCGGTCCTCAAAATGGCACCAGCTGAAACCCATGATTTGAGGATGTGGCAGTCTAGCACTATGAGCCAAGAGTTTATATGTGAATGGATAGTAGTGTACAGATGGTGGATGCTCCTGAATCCTAAGGTAATGCCCATTCAGAAATAGCCCACACAGAGTTGCCTCTGGTCCCCTCAGCTGTTTGATTATTTGTTGTGGCTTCTTGGAGGACTGTGCTGACTTTGAAAAACCAAGAGTTGTGTATTCCTACACTTCCTGCTTCGTTCCAGAATAATCACAATTAAACGTGTGTGAGTCAGAGCTCCACAAATGCCTCTTTCAAATCGTTAAACGCCTAAACAGATTATGTCCATTACAGTAGTAGTAGTAGTAGTAGTAGTAGTAGTTTCTGTTATTGCAATGCTGAATGTAGAGGCTAATGATGGTTCATGGGATTGAATACAGTAGTCCACGGAATGATATTTTTCTGTTTGGGTAGCTTGACTCAGTGTGTTTTATTGTAGCATAGCGTCAACCTTGCCACAAAACCATCACCTCTGTAAAGTGGACTTAACTATCTCGAACCGCTCTTCTCTTTGGAGGCACTTCTGGCTGCCTTTCGTCATACGGTCACGATTTTACATGGCGTCGTGCCCGCGCCTACGTCACGAGCACTGGAGAAGAAGATGAAGTGAACAGAGGCGCGTGCCCGGGATAGACAAGTTCCATTTGGGTCTAAAAATAGTTTGTTCCCGGTGTCGGTACGTCGTGGTACACGTCTGGTGACGTCATTGGTGCTTTTTGTTGAAGGAGTAAATTGACCTTTTCTGCCGAGAGCCGTTCCCAGTTTACCTTCCTGCTTTCATTCATGTTCCGTACGCTATTTTTACGCACAAACGAGAATAACTGCAGCTGTTTTTAGTTCAGATACTACAGCAGTGTATGTTTTTATTGCACTATGTGCGCGGTTCACATACTTATATATGCAGACTGCACCGCGCCTTAATAACACAATGTGCGCAAACCTTGAGCAAAACGACACGATGACACATTCTCAGTGCGTAAAGTGACACGGGCCAGTATGAAACTTAAGTTAATAAGAATGTGCATCACTATTCCTAAAAGCAGTGCGTTACTCGTGCCCGTTGGCTTTGTGGCTTTGTCAGAATATCTGAATTGGTTTTGGTTCTAAAATAATTAAAGAAAATCCAATATTATACAACTGTCAAAGTTATAATGGAGGAAATGATGATGAAAGTTTCTGAGAAAGAACAAAGACGTGTCCGTGCGTGTACGTGCACCGGGGCACGGGGGGCGCGCGGGGGGATTAACGGATGGGTCACGGGGGGAGCAGTGTGGATGACTCATACTGTGTGTTGAGCCTGGACACAGCCCTAAATGCGAGGATGTGAATGGGAACTCAAGGTCCATGTGAGAAACAGTGGAGGCTGCATAAAAGTGCGCACAAAGTACAAGTATCATATATAAATGCTTTTCTTTCCGTTGTCTGTACAGCTTTCATGTTTAAGGGTGAATCTGAATTCCTCAGATTGCGTAATAATCTCTTGTTCGGTACTGAATCCCTTTTGAGACCAAGGCCACGTTTGGCTCATGGTGCGTAATGGCTACTTACTTAACTTGAAGCACAGTTGGAGTCTACAAAACCAAAACAGATAAACCACTTTAACACCAGGTTTAATGAGCCATGTTCTTCTAAGTAGTCACAGTGTCATTTCCCTTTTCTCCCTTCCTGACCTCAAACGCTGTTAAACATTAATGTTCCCACGCAGCAGGCACCATTACGCACTCGCTACAACCCAAACACTACCCTAATAAAACCAGTATGTCTTAAAGCGCGCGTGGCTTTGACTTTGATTTTGTTTCTGATTATCTCTTGGTTTGATGAGACAGTACTCTTGCTAAATAGGCCGATTTATAATAGTTTTACATGAGTCAGATTGCAATTTGTGAAAAAAGTTGCGAAAAAAGTTGAAAAACAGGGGAAGTATGAGTTCTGAATCCCTCTATCCCTCGATGTATGCGCAAGGGACATGGTTTCCTGACAAAATAAAGGTGTTGTATCATATTTCTACTCCCCAATCCATTACTATTGTGTAAATCAGACACATTTTGGCACATTATTGTTGCTAGGTAACAGTTATGGAATGATCTGGACGCATGTCACATCTGCTGTCCAGGTCCAACAGTTAAACTCAACAAAACTGGACAAATAGGGAAAACAAAGCGATTTTAGCCAAGTCTTAAATAAAATCATGTTAACTGTGTTTTAGTAGAATGTGTAATCTAACCTATCATATGAACTTTAAATTGAACTGCTGCTTTAAATTATAGCTGTCATTGCCAAGTGGAATTACCCTTGACACCTGTTAACGCCCCCATTCTTCCCACCGACGCCAGCAGGACTCCCGGCGGCTCGAGCCTCGTTGTTGTGGTCGTCTCCCGCTGCGCGCACGCACGGTCGCACACTCCCTGGTCATAAGTGAATGACGGCAGGTCGCTATGGAAACTGCGTTACGCTCCGGGCGGCTCGAGGAGAGAAAACAAGAGCGCGAGGACTCTTCTCAGTCTTCATTTCAGCACCACGCGTCTACCGGACAGCGCCCGGATGAACTGGCGCTGCGCACACACTCAGCCAGCCCTCGTTTGCCTTATAAGGGACAACCGATTAACGTATCATAAGCACTGCCGTGTATCCGGTGAGGGTAGGGACGACTTCAGGAAACAAAACAGCCCTACAAAGAAGAAGTAAGAAGGCACTCCGCGACACAACCTCTTTGGACACGTTGTACTTGGCTCCGCAGTTCGTTTAGGGGCATACGCTCCTTTTAATGCCACAGCAACAGGTAAGGAGAGCTCTCGGTGCAGTCAACTTTGCAAAATAGCCTTTAGTTTAGTTAAATAAATGAACTATATAATGCCATGAATCCTTGTAAGTCGCTGCTTCACTTACTGTAAGTGCTGTAGTTTAAACCTACATGAGCTGTCCAAGTCTGGGAATATGTTTTTCTACTGTATGAGCCTATATTCTGAAACTACTGAAACATTCTTGGTATTAAGATTTTACTCTGAAGTATATATTTTCATGCTGATTATAAGAAAAACAAAGTGTAACAGTCTAGGAAGTAATGTTAAGTTGCCCTGCTTCAGAAAGTGTGCTAAATCATTGAGAATTTCCTAAACATGACAACTTTGGCTAATGTTTTGTATCATCATGCACACTGGACAGAAATAAAGACACAGGACAACACTGCATATATGACTACCAATCCAAGTGTTTTAAGATGCTCGGAAAGAAGTAAGAGGAGGCTATCCTGTTATTTGCAAATACAAAAATAAACCCAGATCAGCAGTAGTGTCCAGAATGTTGTCTGTTTTGCCGTCTCAGCCTGTGCCCTGCGTGTATCTGTGACACAGTGGGATTTGTTGGGTTTTCAGTGGCCATAGATTATGTGAGAGCTGAGCCGATACGCCTGGATGAGTCACTCCGGCTGCAAGTTTGCAGAAATGTGCGAAAGGGGAGGGGGGAGAAGGGGGTCTGTGCCAGGGGGGAGACGGGAAAACAGTCCTGCAGAGGCACTGGGGTTTATTGTGATCCCTGTCAACCTCTGGAACAGACCAGAGCGTTTTGGATGAATATTTGGGGAGGATTTGAAAGAGATTTTAATGTTTTCTGGTAAGCTTGATATTAATGTAACTTTATGCATGGCCATATAGATGTGATCTCTGTAAAGAGGCTGTCACTTTAAAATTTTGAGGATTTTTTTTGTGAATGAGTTTTGATTTTTTTTTATTTTTTTTTTTGTAATTAGCTAAGTAGCCCTAGATCTTTCAAAATTGTGGTCACAATCCGCATTTGAAAGAAACTGCCTCCCTTTGAATCTGGTTATTAGTTTAAAGTTTTTGAATGTACTAGATACCGTTGATTAAATTGCAGTTTGTTTATGCTGACTAGGCTGTGCTGCTATAAGGAATTTCAAAGAATATTTTTCAGCACTGTCCAGGATGGATGCAGTTTGTCCAAGTCTGGGTATCATATCTAGAAGGGCATCTGGCTTAAAACATGTGCATCATTGAAATCAACTCACATCATAGCAGGAGGCAGATAATTTGCTGTGTCAATCTAAGAGCAAAGCTAAAACAAAGGGCGCAGTTTTTCTCCAACACTTATCTAAATAGGTGGTCTGTTGTGCTCTGGACCAAAAGCACTCACATGTTTGATAAAATGCCCACAGAAAGCATCCCATTACTGCTCATTAAGATTCGAATGTTTACTCCGCTGCCATAGACAATCATAGCAATCATGGCCATTCATTTGGAGCTCCCGAGTGACAGCTATTGATTAAACCTAACAATACATAATAATGCTTTTCTCACGGCAGCACTGCACTTTGGGACACTTTCCCTTTATGCACAAACAACCTCACATAATCTCAAATAACACAGAGTTCTAGTTCACTTGATTAGGCAAATGCGTATTGAAAATGTGTTGATTTTTTGTGGCAAGTTTGTGAAAGCTTTGTGCACAGCTTGCCAAAAGGGATCTCGCATTAGAAGAGAAATTAATTGGTTCTGATTGAATTGTAGTAAATTGTTGTTCTTTATATACGGAGGTGTTGCACAAAAGGCATGTCTGAACAGTCCCCTGGATACGAGCTGGAGTTTGTTGTGCTGTATTGTTTGGTAAGTGCACACATGTGGAAGTGGGGGAGGAAAAAATAGATTTATGTCTTTAATTAGTGACGTTGGTGTGATTAATGCAGTCTGCTGCTGATGACTCACTCGGATTAACCCCTGCCACGCTGCCGGAAACAATCAATAAACAAAGATTAAAAACAGGCCACATTGATTTTTATGTATTTTTTTTGTGCTGCATTTGCATTTTACATTCACGAGGATATGAATTAGGCATAGAACTAAGTGCAGTCAAATTATATTGTATCAATAACTCTGTCTCAGGAAACGTTTTATTATGAGACAAAACAAAATTTATGCTCAAAAGCTTTATCCCCAAAGGCAGTGTTAGTCTGTTATACTGTTCTATGTCAAATATTTACTTAGCTGTTGAGATAAAATAAATACAGCTTAATGAGACTTTCAAATGTTCGTTACCTTTACGCTGTCCACTGTTTGTGGGTCAGTGCAGTGAAAGATTAAAAGTATCGTATATGTACAGAGATCTATTTAAAGGAGCACTATGCAACTTTGTTGGAGGAGGCTCTGCTACCTTCTTGTTTCCATGGAGAAGTTATTGTTTTGTCTGAGATTTTTCACAGTGTGGTATTAGACTAATCTATCTCCATGTCAAGCAGGTGACACCATCACGCAAAGTAACAAGTCATATGTGTCAAGACGCGACCCCGCTCACAGTAAGAGTACATGTTTTTCAAGGTATTTTTCAGCAATAAAAACACATGGATGTGGACATTATTATAGCCATTGTCTCTCTGTGGAGACAGGCAGGTGGGAGACCTGCCATCACAGATAAAGTTACACAGTGTGCCTTTAAATACTGTAGTCGATTGCGTAGTACTGATTTTAAATAATTTTTAAAGAACTCAAAACTCACCTGTTCAAAATTGCTTTTAATGTTTGAATTTAGTTGTAAATTTTGTGATATTTTATTCTTGTATTGTGTATGTATTGTAAAGCGTCTTTGAGTATCGTGAAAAGCACGATTATTATTATAATTTTTGTCCGGCCATTAGCATATATGGAACTTGAGATTTTATTTAAGATAAACCATAACTTTATTTATGAACAAACATATTGATTGATTATATTGCTGCCATGTTATCTCCCCAGCACAAACAACCAATACACAATGATTAAAAAAGGACGAAGTAGCTCAGTTGATGTTGGTATCAGTGTTTCTCCACTGATCTAAAGGTTGGCGGGTCGAATCCTGCTGTCGACATAAACGTCACGGGGAGAGCAGTCAGATCCATTGACCCACAGGTTGGCAGAGCAATTTTAGCTCCCAGACACTTAACCTCCCTCACCCCCAGTATCTGTGTACACTGTTCTATGATTGCGTGTGTGAATGGGTGAGTGGTTCCTTGATGCAAAGCACTCTGAGTGACTTGAAGGAAAAGCACTATATAAAATGTGACCATTTACCATTACTATTTAAAACGGTCCATTTTCATATTGTTTTAATAATTGCATTGTAGTTGAGAGAGTGATGGTGGTATAGTGATAAATCTATCATCCACAAACCCAAAGTTTGGTAGTTCCAACTTAGCTGATCAGTTCATACTATTGTTGTGTTTTTGGGCAAGACACTTAAACACCAAACTGGTTATACTTGTGCTTATGAATGTGAACTGCAATAAATCTGAAAAAAACAAACAAAAACAAAACAGTAGTAAAAGGTAATAAATAGTGGAGATAGGCAAAGCTTATTCAAAATTATTACTGAAGTCAATCATTGCTCTTATCCACCTCAGCTAATTTTTCAGTGTCTTGTTTCTCAAGTAGTATTATTTATGCAGAGCAGATCTGTGGATGGCTCCATGTGTTGCCGTGTCAACACAGCAGTTACATTAGCATTGTGGTGAAGCTGTGAGCCAAGCTGTGAGTCCCAGACAGCAGACTGAGAGATAGACACTGACCAAGCAGAAAGAGGAAGAAGAGGAGAAAGAGGAGAAGAGGAGGAGGTACTTAGGAGCAGTACTGTCACTATAGTAACATTTTAAATACTAAGGCAATCAGGGGTGAGCATATTGACAAAAGTAAGTATCTAGAATGTATTTGGAGTATCTTAGTTGAGGTTAAAGTGTCAGACAAATCTGAAATGGCTGTAAAATTACCCATAAAAGTGCAAAAACATCACTTTGTACCCTTGCTTGGAGTCTGCAACATATGTTTAATTTGTTTTTCATTTTAATCACCTGATTTCGCATAATACACAATGTACTAAATAATACACTTTTGCATCATATTATGAAGAGTTTCACATTTTTCAATATTATTTTAGCTTCTGAGTGTCAAGAAACAGGGAATCTCCCAAACAGCACTTTTCAGCATCAACAATAATTTACAAATAAAAGTAATTTGTGTATGTTGAACCATCCATGAAGGAGCCCTGCCTATACTGAGGCCCTGTCAAGAGGACAGTCAGTGGCCTTAAGAATAACTGTGGAAGAAGGACAGGTCAGAAGTGTTCTAAAATGACACCTTTATTATAGCAACTGACTTCCCCTTTTGACCTGTACATACTGTTGAACACAGTTTTTGATTTGTAACACTCACTCTCTGTTGTCCCAGCTATTTGATTTGAACTCAATCTCTTTTGGTGAAGTGCCTGACCATTTTACATTCTGATTTTATTGGTTAAAGGCAAGAGAGCAGCTGGTCACTACTCTGAGTGTACCACACCAAAAAATTGACCAGTGTTTTTAACAGTGATAAATGAGTCAATAATGTCCTCTTCCAATCCACATTACTTATTTACCACAACTTAGAATGTTTCTCTATTTCTCTTTAATGGCCCTCATTACAACAAAGCAGCAATAAAGGCAAAAGGAGGTTTTTTAAACATCTGCATTTTTGTTTTCAAACTCATGCTGATAAAATACTACTGCTTTATGAAACATTTTGTTCATACTTCATTTACCATCATTTGGCGGTACGGTGGCTGAGTGGCCAACGCTCACGCCTTACAGAACTTAATTACCCAACCCTGACAAAATAGACTACTAGAAAACTCATTTTACATAATACAATAAAATAAGATTAGATATACAAGAAAACAAAACTTTCCTTTCTGTGTTTCTTTCAGGGCAACAATATGACTGAAACCAAACCATCTATACCATCTATTATCTATTGTCAACACAACTAATAATACATACTACTACTTTTGGCTGTTGTTACTCCATTTACCTAGTAAAACAATGCAAATTGTAAAAATTAAACAGCCACTGTAGTATAGAATAAAACTTACTTATTGGCATCCTATATTTCCTGTTTGTTCCAGGGCAGCAGTATGTCTGAAGCCAAACCCGGCCAGCGGTTCCACAGTCTGAACGCTGAGCAGGTGGAGGTTCTGCATCAGGTGCTATCTGACGTGGTCCCGATCCATGGGCGCGGCAACTTCCCCACTCTGGAGCTGCGGCCTCGTGACATCATCATCGCAGTGAGGGCCCGGCTGCAGCGGCAGGGCATCCAGGTTAGGGACGTGCGCCTCAACGGGTCCACCGCCAGCCACGTTCTGGTTTGTGATAACGGCACCAGCTACAAAGACCTAGACATCATCTTTGGAGTGGAGCTGCCCAGTCAGGAGGAGTTTCAGGTGAACAGAAGAGATACAAATTTACTCTTTCATTTTCATTTACTTAAAGGTGCACTATGTAACTTTTCTGGTGGGGGATTCATTATCTGCTGGTCTCCATGGAGATATTGTTGCAAGTGCCTGGAATGTAAAATGTCAAAAATATCTGTATGTTCTAAGACAGGCAGGTCTTATTATCTGCATAGCAAAACTGCCTGACACACCTCTGCCGGTGCCTGGTATTGTCAAAACTTCTACTCAAACAAAAGCTTTTCAGCTGGACAAAACATACATAAACTGTCCAAATGCTCAAATCTCCAAACTATAAAAAATAAATTAAATAACAAGACAAACTTTTATATCTGCCTTATTCACAACACAAATGTTTCGAAATCAAATTGTAGGTTATTTATGGGAAGCATATAGCTGAAAACAATCTATAAAGTAAGGCTATTACTTTAGATTGGTATCAATCAAGAAAAACGGTTAAAAAAAATGTATACACAAAGATGAGCCAATATAAATTGAGCTTATTACTTTGAGTTGTAGGATAGACAGACTCCCATCGCCACACTTAAACACTATTGATTAACTCTCTTCTTATAATGTGACTTAATACTATGATACTTTCTGTAAGTCTCCCTTAAGCCTTTTATGTGCTCCGAGTCTATTAGACATTTTACACTGGGCCAGGAGGTTGCTTTCTGCAGCTTTAACCTTACTTCAAGCAGCTTTATTATCTTAAGCACTGTACTCCGAGTCAGCTCCTATAGCCACGTTGGTCTATTGATTTTTTCCTCTTTTAATAAAAAAGTTATTGTAATCCTAACAACACTACAATTTGCCCAATCAATGCAATCGGTAGTGTTCTTATTTGTAGTAATTTAATGAAACAAGCAGTATTGCTGTGGGATTTTGGGTCATTATTACAAGCTGTGATTTTGATGTTATGTTTGTTTGTATAGGTGATAAAGGAAGCCGTGCTGGGCTGCTTGCTGGACTGCCTTCCCACTGGGGTCAACAAGGAGCGAATCAGCAGTGCTACAATGAAAGAAGCCTATGTGCAAAAGATGGTTAAAGTTTTCACTGAGCATGATCGCTGGAGTCTCATCTCTCTGTCAAACAATAGTGGCAAAAATCTCGAACTTAAATTTGTCAGTTCGTTAAGGCGACAGTTTGAGTTTAGCGTGGACTCCTTTCAGATAATTTTGGACCGCCTTCTTGAGTCTTACATGGCTCAGGACTTGCAAAGAAAAACTAAAGACGTTGACCTTAAAGAACACCCGAGGGATAATCAGAACAAGCAGACAGGTGCTTCTCCTAAACAAGGCGAAATGGAGAAGTCTAGCCAAACCACACGGACAGACAGAGTGCACGAAAAGGAGTCGCAAACTGAACTATCTTTGCAAAACAACGACCAAACAAAAGACTCAAAGCTTAAAAAGAAAGAAAAGTTTGGTCAAAAAACACCTGTGGAGTTGAAAGACATCACAGAACGTGGTGGAAATGTCATACCCAGCCTCCAGACTACTTCAAATGACTTTTCCAAGCAGCAGGGTGAAACACAGGAAACTGAAAGTGAGACATTGGACAAGACTGAACGCCAGAAAATGGCAGAACACTCAGTCCAAATTTGTCCGTGCGATGACAGGGAGGCACTATGTTCAAACCAGGAACTGTGTGTCCAGAAAGAGCCATCTAGCCACTCAGAAGAGGCAGAGATAACTGAGAAAAAGAGACAATTTGAGCTGCCAGAAATCTCAGATAAAAGTGGGGGCGACCTGGCACAAGAAATGCTCGGTAATGGACACTCAGATGAAGGAAAGTGCTCAAACCAGGAGCAAAGCGAAGATGAAAACGCTACTTCTACTACAGAAGCAGAAATATCTTTGAATGCAAAAGCGGAGTTACACACACTAGCGACAGATCAGAAGAGAGCTGTGGAGAGCGAGACAGGGGAGAAGATAGGAACAGAGGGAGTCAATGACAACCAGGAAAGCGAAACAAATGAAGGTAGTTTCACTTCAGAAACGCAACACAAAGACGCTACAAGTTCAGATAGTTCCTGCTCCACCTTGTCAAATCATCAAGCTCAGAGTACATCAGATACACTGGAAATTCCCCGTACACTTTTAACAGAAAGCGCAGAAAAAACTCAGGATAATCTACCCGCACCATCCGGCCTTCTTCTCATTGACAAAAAAACCTCGAAAGCATCGGAAAGACTGTCCTACATGGTGGTGCTCAAACACTCCTCACCAAAACCTCCTCGGAGAATGTGCCGAAAAGTCTCCCCCACTTCCATTCAGCAAAATGAAACCATCCAGACTTCATCTTTGGATCCTTCTCCTTGTCCCAGCCCTGAACCCGAAGAAACCTTGAAATCAAATGAAAATATTTTAGAGTCATCCAAAATTGAAAATCACACCACTTCCACAAAAGCAGAACCAACCTTAGACCTTACCTCATCGTCTAATGATTTAACACCGAATTCACCTTTACACACATGTGAGAAAGCATCGCAAGACGCACCAGCGCCATCTACTGACCAACAAATCGAGCCTATCACCGCTGCTTCTTTAGAAACTGCCTCTGCTGCGATACAATCAGATCCGCTTGACTTACCGAACCAAGAAAGTTCTGAAATCCAAAAATCTATTGAAAATACCTCAGAAGTTGTGCTCAGTGATGCCGTAAAAAAAATAGACGTTGATGAAGCGAAGAGCGTATCACTTGAGATCAATCAGTGTGCGGCCCCTCCCGTGTCCTGCCTTGCCCCTCCAATTTTAAGTTTCTCCGCTCCATGCTACACCCCATCACCTCCTAGCCTTAGCCCACCTCCTTGTATTACTCCTCCATCTCTTTGCATAAACACAGTTAGCCCTTCTACTAGCTTTAGCTCCGCCCCATTGAGTTTCAGTCCTACCTCATCTTGTCTTAGTTCTCCTCCATACCTCACGCCCCCCATGCTTAGCCTTAGCCCCCCACCCTCCTGCCTGAGCCCACCCCTCCTCTGTCTCACTCCTCCGGTGGATTCGGCAGACCTAGTAGCTCAGGTATCCGCAGATGTAGACATGCCTTTGATTCTTGACACAGACAGTAGCGAGCAGCACTCAAAAGAGACTGCTCCTCAGCAAGCACTTCCCCTTTTAGAGACAGTGGATGAGAAACAGGTAGATTATATATCGACTCTGCCTCAGGGCTCTAAACCTGTGTCTTTCCCCATCACCATCCCCAATGCAACCGCAAATGTGCTGCCTCAATCCATAGAGCCAGTGGAGTCTGCTGCTCCCATAGCGGACATGGCTCCCATTGTGATGCAAGAAAGCAAAATTCTATCTCAAAATATCACGCCAGAACCTTGTCTGAATTCAATTGGTTCTGCCCCGGATGTGGAGGTCCTGGCTGAAAGCATGTATGGGGATTTTGAAGCCGCTATGGACCACCTACGCTATAGACTAATAGCGACGAGGAATCCAGAGGAGATCCGTGGAGGAGGACTTTTGAAATACAGCAACCTGTTGGTGAGGGATTATCGCCCGGCCAGCGAGACTCAGATAAAGACGTTGGAGCGTTACATGTGCTCGCGTTTTTTCATAGACTTCCCTGACGTGCAAGAGCAGCAGAGGAAGATCCTGTCCTACTTGAAGAATCACTTTATCGGTGAGGAGAGGAGTAAGTACCAGTACCTGATGACACTGCGGCGTGTGGTGGATGACAGCACTGTGTGTCTGATGGGACATGAGCGCCGGCAGACCCTAAACATGATCACAGTCCTGGCTCTCAAAGTGCTGGGCGAGCAGAACATTATCCCAAACACAGACCATGTGACCTGCTTCTACCAACCTGCTCCCTACATCACCGAGCCCAGCTACTGCAGCTACTACATCCCGCAGGGGGGCTCTACCCTACTCTACCAGCCATACCCTTTACACCTGCACTCACAGACTGGACTGGTCTAGGGCTCGCTCAGCAAACACAACAACAGCTGAGCAAAGACAACTGTGCTCAAATCAAATCTGGAGAATAGATTATAATCCAGGGATAAACTGTTGGTCTATAATAGACCTCTGGAGGTGGGATTGAGTGGGTTCTCAGTAAACTCCGTGAGGATCTAACATGATTATATGTAATTATGTGGGCTTTGTGGGAAAATAATAATTCTTCCGATATTGTTAAAATTCCAGAAAATGCCGTATGCACTGCATGAGTCATCGGCCTTTGGTCTCCATGGGAAACCAACTGCGCTGCTGACACTCGCCGACACAAACACACAAGCACACACACAAACCAGGGCCTGTTCCAGCTATTAGTGGACAATAGACTTACAAAAATGGGCCCCAAAGTTATCTGTGTTCATCTAATGAGTTTAGGAATAAAGGGTGGTCATGTTCTAAATATCCTTCGTGAACATTGGCTTGGTTCCACTTTTTATAGACTCTATGGTTTAAATGAGCAAAATCATGTGATGTGGAGTAGACAGTATGATCTCTTACTCTAATCTATATAATATCACATCAGATTTTGGTCCTCACATTCTTCAACATAAAAATGACAGAAAAGTATGTTTGTTTGTTTTTTATCTGCCTTGTTAGTCTATAGCTGAAGTGTCATCTCATATTTCAGCCCAGTATTGTGTAATATTAATAATTCCTAGTTCAATTTAACAAGTTCAGTCCCTACATCAGCATTTTACACAGACCTTCACTGTAGCTTGAATCGGCCCTGCGTTCAGACTGTACATAGACACTATTTTCGGCAGGCCCTTGTCGTGAACTTTTCCATGTTCTTACTGTGGCGTTCTCAATGGGTTTGTTCAGACGTGGACTTTTTGCCTGTGTTTGATATTGTGCATGGATCATAGGACTGTTCTCTCACTGCCAAATACTGTGTGACTACTATGCTTCTTAACAGTTCAATGTATCTTCGTTATTTACTAAAGAGTCGTATTTTGGGGTATAAAAAACATTACAGCGTCTACCAGTGTGTACAGAAATTTCAAAATCACATGCACGCACAGCCAAAACATACACACAACTATATGCACACAAACAATGCATGAGTAGCTTACTATTTATTTAGACAACATACAGAAGTCCAAGCAAAGGATTTTAACTAAATAAAAGTATCTATTTTTGCAAGAATTTCCAAGATTATAATCAATGGTGATGAACATGTGGTTTCTATGTGGTAAATGCCAACAGCAATGCCTTTGCAATAGTACTGTACAGTGTATCGGTTACAGTATTGTGTGAAAAAATGGCATTGTTTTCAGGTTCCTTGTGTTAGGGCTTAGTGCTTGGTTCCTTTCTGTTGTGCGGTCCTTTCTGTGACGTACTGTACGATCTAGTGTTGGGTTTATTTATTCATGATGTTTACTCAATGGAGGAGGAGAAACCATCTTTGGGTCATCTCAAAATGTGATGGATATGATCTGTCAGAATGTTTACATTTAAGTTACTCCTTCTGCGTTTTTAAAGGCTTTGCTCACACTGGACTCAATAGTGGCTAGTTTGTTGGTTTTTTTTTTTCTATGTTATGATATTGTTTCTGTAAAAGATAGCCCTGTCCAGAGAAAATCTATTATTTCTCAATGATTTCAATAATTTTGGACATTTGATTGAGGACATTGTGTAAATTAATTCAACTTTTCTTTGTATGACAAGAAATTAGCAGTCTTTTCAAGTTGTGTTATGACAAAATGATTATTTGTTTTCTAAAATTTAAGAAAAAAATTGACTGACTAAAAACTATACAAGTCTAAAGACATGGTGAATAACAGATTTGTAATATTCTCTTGAAAATGTGAATTTGGTCTTCAGCACCACGGACAGCTCCACAGTTTATAATAATAATAATAATGCATTGTATTTGTAATTCACCTATTTGAAGGAAAATAGGTAAATAGTTCCAGCAAGTTAATGAATCTAAATTAGCTAAAGGTGCACGATGTAACTTTTTTTAATGGTGGAGGGTTTGCCACTGTCTTAACTCCATGAAGAACTCCATGTTGAGTTGCCTGAAATGCTCTACAGTACGGCATTTAACTGATCTTTTTTTCCAAATTGGCCTGTTTTGTGTCCAGTGTGAACCAGCCCTCCTCACTTCACTGGAAACAGGGAGAACCGGTTCAGATCCACCTCAGTCTAAGTTCAGAGCGACTTCAACTATGACCAAAGATGGTTGGGCGGGGACATTAAGTGCCTAAACGTGGGACATGTATTTGGAGGCGTGTCTCATCTGTCTGCACTGGGGGTGGGAGTGGGACCGGGACGGGTTCGTGTCCAGTTGTTGACCCCTGTTATTGCTGCCTGTTTTGATGTCTTCTTTAATGTAGTCCTTTGTTGTATTTTGTTCATGTATTTTGATAAAATAAAGGACAAAGATAAGTTAAAAAGATGTTTGTGATTGAATGTGATTTGAGGTAACATTTGTGGTTAGTACTTGTGGCTCATAAGACACAGGACTGGCTAAATAACCCATTAAAATGAGGAGTTAGCTTGGAACTTATTGTTTTTAGAAAAGAATAGCCGTTATATGCCAATTGTCCTCGCCTAGATATGAAGCATTTTTGAGTTTCCCTCACACCAGGAGGTTTTTGCATCACCATATTAGATACTGCAGACTAGACCTAGGTAAATCTGACTAAGTACCCAGGTACTCGATTACCTGTATAATGAGGTTACAAAGCACCTACACTACTAGTCTACTACCAGTACTATAAGTCAATAATGAATCACTGAAACAATTTATAGAAAATATCAAAATATCTGACTATATTTGAAATAAAACAGCATTGACCTAAAGCTTCACCATGTAACTTTTCGCGACCAGGAAGCCCGCCACACACTTAAAATGTTCCACAATATGGTATTAAACGATCTAGCACTCTTGAATTGCTATTTGCACAGCTCTAACACCTAACATGCCGTCACCTGCCTGTTTCCATGGAAATAGCTAAGGTTTAGGCCAATGCCATGAAACATTACCTTCTCCATAATGCCAGAAAAGTTACATGGTGCTGCTTTAAAGCTATAGGGATGAAAAACACTCAAACAAACAAACAAACTGATCATAAACCTTTACCATATGCATCCATATTTTTTCCCTGCAAATAAAATTCCCAAAAAATCCCAAAGCGACTCCACATTCTTACTTTTCTTACTACAATAACAAAGAATAGCAATGGTATGTCACTAAATATAAACTGGTAAAAAAATAAACCACAAATGTCCTTTATAATGTCGTTTATGAGAATGAAAATCACTTCACGTATTCGTTCAAACATATTTTCCTCATCACATCACAGGCTGAAAACAACAGCTCTCCGCTTGGACTGATTTGGTTTTGTCTTGTCAAAACCAGTTGAAAAATGCGGTTGGTGTCCAGGCTCTTATCACAAATCACCTGTCCTTCAGATGTGTGCGGAGCCATTGACGCACACGCTACGCAACTCGGTGGGCTCAACAATGTGTAAATGTGACAGGAGCGGGCCCGCTGAGGTGTGAGGGGGTGGGAGGGGGTGGGGCGGGGGTTGCTATAGCGGACTGCGCGGAGGGTCTCTCAGTAGTAGCATCAGGTGGTCGTGCTCTCTGGGATTAGTAATGGGGAATGGGCTAGTGTAATGAAACAGCTATGACGTCCATACAGAGACAAAGAGAGGGAAAATAGCAGTAATTGCATGGGGTTTATGGGAAACAGTGTTCTGAGGGGAAAGAATGTAATGTTTGAGAATGTGGTATGATAATGATTCTCAAAATAGGCTATTGGTATTACATAGGAATAGAGCTCAGGATTGTGTTTGCACATATCATTGTTTTTCAGTGAACCTATGTTACAGCAATGGAGATTTTGAGAGACTGAATACTACACTTAGAGGTCTTTCAGAAGTATTGTAACACTAGTGTGATAAATGTTGTGTACATACTGCATCAGATGTTTTTTCATTTGAAGTTTTTGACATTTGGTCCTGAGCTGAGTTTTTTTCCAGGTTAAGCACTGCATATACTCAATTAGTTGTGTGTTAAAAAAAAAAAAAAAAAAAAAACCTTTTAAATGATTTGGATGTGTCTGTACAAAATGCAGTATACAAGACAAAAGCATTTGTAATCTAAAGGCAATATACAAAGGTGTGGGGGTATGGAGGTAGAGTTGTTCCAGAGAACAGGGAGGTTGTGTATCCTCAGGCTATCAGAAGTAAATATACACACTCGCATTAAAATGTATGTATTCTTCCCATTTTATGTTACAATTTACTTTAACCTCTATAAAAAAAAATATACCTCTCCGTGAAAAAAAAAAAAAAAATAAAAAAAAAATATATATATATATATATATATATATATATATATATATATATATATATATATATATATATACCCCTCCCTGAACCGCCACCTTACCGTGGTGGAGGGGTTTGAGTGCCCGAATGATCCTGGGAGCTTATGTTGTCGGGGGCTTTATGCCCCTGGTAGGGTCACCCATGGCAAACAGGTCCGGGGGGACGGGTCAGACCAAGATTGGTTCAGAAGCCCTTTATGAAGAGAAACACACAAAGGCCAGTTACGTCACCCGGACCGGCGTCACCGGGGCCCCACCCTGGAGCCAGGCCTGGGGTGGGTGCTCGAGAGCGAGCGCCTGGTGGCCGGGCCTTTCCCCACGGGGCCCGGCCGGGCTCAGCCCGAAGGAGCGACGTGGGCCGTCCTCACGTGGACCCACCACCCGCGGGAGAATCCATAGGGGGCCGGTGCTGAGAGATCCGGGCGGCAGTCGACGGCGGGGGCCCCGACGACCGGATCGGCGGACATGGAGACTAGCTCTGGGGACATGGAATGTCACCTCGCTGGGGGGGAAGGAGCCTGAGCTTGTGCAGGAGGTTGTGCCTTACCGACTAGATATAGTCGGCCTCACCTCCACGCACAGTTTGGGCTCTGGAACCCAACTCCTCAAGAGGGGCTGGACTCTCCACTTCTCTGGCGATGCCCGCGGGGAGCGGCGGCGAGCTGGTGTGGGCTTGCTCATTGCCGCACAGCTCAGCCGTCACGTGTTGGAGTTCACCCCGGTGAACAAGAGGGTCGCGTCCCTGAGCCTTCGGGTCGGGGACAGGTCTCTCACTGTTGTGGTTGCCTACGGGCCAAACAGCAGTGCAGAGTACCCGGCCTTCTTGGAGTCCCTGGGGGGGGTACTAGACAGTGCACCCACCGGGGACTCCGTTGTTCTCCTGGGGGACTTCAATGCCCATGTGGGTAACGACAGTGACACCTGGAGAGGCGTGATTGGGAGGAACAGCCTCCCTGATCTGAACCCGAGCGGTGTTTTGTTATTGGACTTCTGTGCTAGTCACAGTTTGTCCATAACGAACACCATGTTCAAACACAAGGGTGTCCATCAGTGCACGTGGCACCAGGACACCCTAGGTCGGAGGTCGATGATCAACTTTGTAGTCGTGTCATCTGACCGCATGTTTTGAACACTCGGGTGAAGAGAGGGGCAGAGCTGTCAACTGATCACCACCTGGTTGTGAGTTGGATCCGCTGGCGGAGGAGGAAGCGGGATAGACCTGGCAGGCCCAAGCGTATCGTGAGGGTCTGTTGGGAATGTCTGGCCTTCTGTCAGGGGGGTCTTCAATTCGCACCTCCGGGAGAGCTTCTCTCTGATCCCGGGGGAGGCTGGGGACATGGACTCCGAGTGGGCCATGTTCTCCACCTCCATTGTTGATGCGGCTGCTCGTAGCTGTGGTCGTAAGGTCTGCGGTGCTTGTCGCGGCGGCAATCCCCGAACCCGGTGCAGCGTCTGCAGTGATGCGGTCGCTGTATCAGTCCGTTGTGGTAAAGAAGGAGCTGAGTCGAAAGGCAAAGCTCTCGATTTACCAGTCAATCTACGTTCCTACCCTCACCTATGGTCATGAGCTCTGGGTCATGACCGAAAGGACAAGATCGCGGATACAAGCGGCCGAAATGAGTTTCCTCCGCAGAGTGGCTGGGCGCACCCTTAGAGACAGGGTGAGAAGCTCAGTCACACGGGAGGAGCTCGGAGTAGAGCCGTTGCTCCTTCACGTCGAGAGGAACCAGCTGAGGTGGCTCAGGCATCTGCTTAGGATGCCTCCTGGACGCCTCCCTAGGGAGGTGTTCTGGGCATGTCCCACCGGGAGGAGGCCCCGGGGAAGACCCGGGACACGCTGGAGGGACTATGTCTCTCGGCTGGCCTGGGAACGCCTCGGGGTCCCACCGGAGGAGCTGGAAGACGTGTCTGGGGTGAGGGAAGTCTGGGAGTCCGTGCTTAGACTGCTGCCCCCGCGACCCGGCCCTGGATAAGTGGAAGAAAATGGATGGATGGAAAAAAATATACTTTAAATTAAACATACAATTGTTTTATGAAAAACAAAGATATATTTATGTGTTTATGGAGTGAGCCGGTCTTGATAAATGATAGAAAATTGATAAATTTTGCTGTTGGCAAGTTCAACCAACCATGTGTTTATTTAAGGATCCCCATTAGTTTCTGCACTGTAAAGACTGCTCTTCCTGGTGTCCAGTCTCCAAATAAATGGTATATGGTCACATTTTCATATAGTGCTTTTCCACCTTCAAGGCGCTCAAAGCACTTTACATCAAGAAACCACTCACCCATTCACACACACATGTGCCAATGTACACAGACACTGGGGGCGAGGTGGGTTAGTGTCTTGCCTTATCATCTGTGGGAGCTGGAATCTCTCCACCAACCTGTAGGTCAGTGGATCTGACTGTTCTACCAATTATGCTTACTTTAAGAGCAGGATTCAAACTGTCAACCTTTGGATCAGAGGACAAACACTCTACCAACTAAGCCACTGTTGCCTGAGTATTCCATACTATTTGTTCATTGACTGTAAGTATGCAACAGCAAGTTCCATCATAAGGGAATTAGGCAGAAAACACACACAACTGCTTTTATATACTCCTTTAAATAGTTGAACAGCACAAAAAACAAGTTTCCACCAAATACACCATAGACTATTACATTATTAATCCCACATCCTGTATAGTATCCCGTATAAACATAATGATCTTCTTACTTCGCTCCAGACAGTTCCCAGTGTGCACCACATAATAAGTAGTATATACAGTCTTTTACAACTCCACAGGGATCTGACGCACAGAGCACACATACTAGGACATGTGAACAAACAACCATAATTATTATTTATGTAGCTGCCAGCCCACCCTGTGAACTGGGCCATTATAGGCACATCAGGCTCCATCAGGGTCCTCGTTTCACTGAGCCTATAGTTACCATGTAAGGGCTTCTAAAGAACTGCCACTTTTACAATGCGCTTTCAACCTCACCTTTGATTAGGTCACCAGAAGAGGGGGGAAGGGTGTTTCATTTTAACACCAGGGAGAAGAAGGATATTTCACTGCAAAAAAAAAAAAAAAAAGATAGGAAAATTAATATCTGGCTTTCTTGAAATCAGAAAAGATCATCTGTGATTGAGAAGTATTGTCCAGGCTAAATCATATTAGAGCTTGAATATTTCACTTGTTTCATGACCTTTGCGACTGGTTCCAGGTATTTTTAGCTTCAAATGAGAAAAAAAACAAAACAAAACAAAAAATACTCTACCAAAATGTAAGTGTAATTTTCTTACCCAACTGCTAAATAATTTGGGTTGAAATAGGACTTGTATTGAAATAAAGCAAACATCTTTTCACATCTGTATAAATCTATATTTGTTAAAGGTTTAGTTTGTAGCTTTTGTGCATATCTCCCTGGGTTTCTTATTGCTTTGCCTGAAATGTTCAGCAGTATGGCATTTAACTTATCAATCTCCATGGAGACAAGTAGCTGAAGCTGATGTCGCAAGGCTAAGTTACAGGTCAGATCTATGGAAAAGCAACCCAACTTCCAATACATTTTTCAAGGTATTTTTGGCCAATAAAACACCTGGCATTGATTAACTACAAGATAGAAATGCCATACTGTTACAGTCCCGGCCAAGCAATAATATCTCCATGGAGAGTCACCACCAGAAAAGTTACATAGTGTTAATTCAAATTAACATCACATAATTAATTTGAACAAATCTATATTCCCCTTTTTGTGGTTTAAATATGGGATAGTATAGTCCCTCTAGATATCCATACAATGCTTTGCTCATGGGTGTGTGGCAGTTGTACTCTGTGTGATCCGATAGTGGCTTGATCAGTGCCTTTGTGGACCTATAAGGCACGCTCATGTCCACTCAGCGTTTCCATAGAGACAGAGACGGCCAGAGAGGATGATGGGAAATACAGGGGAGACCCACACACCAAAGAACAGGAGGAGGCGAGGAGACAGGAGTATTAAAGGAAACGATTGATTCATGAGATTAAGGAAGCATGAGATGTAAATTTAGATATGAGGAGGAAGGAAGAGATGTAGATAAACTGGATTACATGGGAGATAGGAAGAATAGATTATGACAAGGGATTAAGTCATAAGATTAAGGTAGAATTATGATGTTCTATTTTTTTCCCCTCATACTCAGTGAACCATGGAGACTTGGCTAATGCTTGTGTCAGATGCCCTTCCACATTAATGCAACTGGACAGAAGTGGCAATGGTGGGAACCGATTACCCTTCATCTCATAGACTATACCACCGCAGCCCCATTAAGATATTACTGTAGAATATATGGTAATAATAATCTATAGGAAGCAGGGAAGAAAGGCAGTGAGGAGAGACAGATAGACAGATTGGTTATGGATTTATACATTGGAGAAAAAGGGTAATAAGCTGTAACTGTGATGTATGGAGAAAACAGGAAAAGTAATAATAAGGTACAGGCTATATAAGGTAATAGGCAGCGAAATGGGAGTATAGAGTAAACACAAAATAGGACACACTGGGGTTAAGAATAGAAAGGAAGGAAGGAGAGATGATGATTTATGATAATGGACCTCTTTACAAGCAAAAGGAAGCGAAATGTTGTAAAGAAGATGTGACGTATAGATAAAGTTGTATGTAAACAAGGTAAAGGTATGGCAATGTATGTGTTCAGCTCAAACCCAATTCAAAGTATTTTTGTAAAAGGTCATCATATCAGATTATAGCCTATATAATGAAGAATAAAAGATGAAGTGTTTTTTGTACAAAGTTGTCATGATCCCAGTCTGTCCTGCCTTTTTGCACTTTTTCCCCCTTCATTCTGTATCTGAGCCTGGAGTTGGGCGGAGATTGGGGCTCCTCCTGTGCACACCTACACCTAATCAGCAATCAAGCTGCACCTGGGGAGGACAAAGGGAGCCAGGACCTGACACTCAGTGTCAGATCGACTGCGTATCCATTGTGGTACAACTCTGCTTGGATCAGTTTCATGGTTTTGCTCTTTGTGAATCGTTCTAAGGTGGATACTTTTGCTTCTTGTCAGATCTCGCTTCCTGGACCAGCTCAGCTCCTCTGTCTCCGGCTCTGCTCTCGATGACCGGTGTGAATCTCACTCTTGTGAGCTTAAAACCACATTAAAATGCTCTGTTCCACCTTGTGATGTCATCAAGCAGTAATTTTCAAGTTAACTGATACCTTTTACCGTTAGTTCAGTAGAGACTGGCAATTTCGGAGCTGAAATCATCCAAATGATTCGAATCAGAAGAAGTTTTATTGCCATTGTCAGTGAGCACAGCTCACAGACTAGGAACTTACTTAGGTGATAAAGTGCACATAAAAAAACACTGAATAAATACAGATACAAATACACATAAGGGCATGCACAAAGTTGCATGCACAAAAAAATATATGCTTAAAAATAAAATAAAACTCTTAGGAGGTAGAAAATATATACAACAGCAGCATCAGAACAGCAGTACAACACGGGTTATTTAGTGACCAGTGTTATAAAGTGTTTAGTGCAGGTATTATGAAGTGTTCATGAGACAAACAGCAGAGGGTAACTATTCTTATGACAAGAGGTTCTGGTAGCCTCCTGCCAGAGGGAAGTGGCTCAAATAGTCCATGTCCAGGGTGAGAAGTGTCAGCTGCTATACGACCTGCTCGCCCCCGTGTCCTGGAGACGTACAGGTCCTGGAGAGATGGAAGGCTGCAGCCAATCACCTTCTCAGCAGAGCGCACAATGCGCTGCAGTCTCTGCCTGTCTCTGGCAGTGGCCCCAGCGAACCACACAGTGATGGAGGAGGTGAGGATGGACTCAATGATGATCATCTGGACCGGCAGCTTACTGAACGTGTATGGAGTTTAAAAACACAGTTGAGCACTTCCTGTATTATAGCATGAGTTCACAAGGTGGAACAGAGTGTTTTCTGTTTGAGAGAAGAACTGAGGGTTTGAGCAGGGTTAAACATGTCTGAATGAAACACAAAACAACTATATATGTTTGTAATGCGGAAACAACATTATAACATGGCTCAGAAAAAGGTGTAATATGAGCTCTTTAAGCGTCATCTTTTGTAATACAATTTGAATTACACTGGTTTCAAATATTGCTTTAAAATTTGATGTGCCTTGCCTTGTCCAGCATCTAGTAATAAGGATTGAGCATTAATTCTACTTTTAATAGTACTGGTGCCTCCAAGATGTTGTCTCTCTTGTTAAATATGGGCGCTGGCAAAATGGAAGACTTATACTGAATTATACTCAAGCCCATAACCCCGAAGTGCTTTTAAACCCCGCAGGATATGATTTTAACTTTATCAAAAATATCATTAACATTTGCAACTACACAATAACAAAAATAGATACAGTTAGTAGGATGCAAGTGCGCTGAGGTTGTCAAAGGAGCCAGGGAAGACCCACACTGAAAAAGAGTGGGCGACTTAAGAAGAAGCAGCCAGCGCACATAAAGCTAAGGACTGAGAAAACATAAAGAAAGAGAAGAAAAGAGGGAGGAGGAGAGAGGAGAGGAGAGACAGAAGGGTGGGGGGAGAAAAAAGAAAAGTAAAGAGGCAGAGAAAGATAGAGGGGGAGTAGAAAAAAAAGATAGGAGAGAAGAGAGGTGAGATAGACAGGGGGACATAAAAAGAGAGAAGGAGAGAGATGGAAAGTGAGAGAAGATAAGAGAGAAAGAAAAGAGAGAAAAGTAAAGAGGCAGAGAAAGATAGAGGGGGAGTAGAAAAAAGAAGATAGGAGGAGGAGAGAAGAGAGGAGAGATATATAGAGAGAGGGGTACGTAAAAAGAGAGGAGAGAGAGAGACAGACAGTGAGAGAAGAAAAAAGAGAAAGAAAAGAGAGACAAGTAAAGAGGCAGAGAAAGATAGAGGGGGAGTAGAAAAAGAGGAGAAGAGGAGACAGGGTGAGGAGAGGAGAGAGAGAAGTAAAAGATGGAGAAGAGATAGATAGATAGATAGATAGATAGATAGATAGATAGATAGATAGATAGATAGATAGATAGATAGATAGATAGATAGATAGATAGATAGATAGATAGATAGATAGATAGATAGATAGATAGATAGATAGATAGAGTGGGAATAAAGGGTGAGAGGGAGAGCAATAAAAGAGGGGCAGGAGAAAAAGACAAGGAGAAGGCTGAGAGGGGAGAGAAGAGAGTGAACTCAGAGAAAAGAGGGAAAAGAGATAAGAATGAAAGAGGTGGTGGAGGCGAGGAGACAGAAAGAGAAAGGAAGAGAAGAGAGGGAGGGAGAAAAATACAAGGATAAGGGAGAGAGAGGAGACAAGAGAGAGAATAGAGGAGGAGAAACTGGGGAAAGAGGGGAATGAAAGAGAAAAAAGGTGGGAGAAAGAGAGAAAAAAAGATGAAGAGTGACAGAGGAGAGAGGAGAATGACAAAGGGAGAGAGGTGTGGAGGAGTAGGGGACGAAGAGAAGGAGAAAGTGAAGAAGAAGAGAGGGAGATGAGGTGAAAAAGGGAGGAAGAAATGGTTGGAGGGAGGGGAGGGGGAGAGAGAGAGACAAGGAGAAGGGAGAGAGAATAAAGAGGATATAAGTGAAAGAGAGGCAAAACAAAAAGGAAAGAGTAAATAGAAAAGTGAGGGAAGTGTCAAGTGAGACAAGGAGAGAGGGAGAGAGAGGAGAGAAGATAGTAAGAAAGTAGATAGAGAGCAGAGGTGAAGGTAAGTATAAAGAGACAAGGAGAGAGTGAGAGGGGAGTGCGATAAACACTGGAGGGAGTTATAAATCAGAGCTGCTGGGTTGGACCAGGGGACTGTGCACATCTATGGGAGTGGACAGAAAGGAGCAGCGTGGGAGGTTGTCAGGTCTTCAGTCACCGGGGAGTCACAATGAGATGACTGTCGTGACGCTCGCAGTGATGTCAGAGGGGGGACGCGCACACACACACACACACATACACCCACAAACACACACAGTACAGGCACGTACACACTCCTCATACACGTGCACACTTCTCTAACATGCAGGTATACATCAATTTTCCTAATGGGCTGTTCACTGGTACTCCCGCTACACTGCAGTATAAAAAGAATGTAACTATGTTTTTTGTTTGGGTTTTGGGAGTGTATTCAGCCTTGGTTTCTCTGGCTTTGTCCAAATGATGTAACAGATTCAACAAGTTTAACAAAAGCTTTTTAAAAATAATTACTCATCCAATCAATGCCGTGTGATTGCAGAAACTAGCCCTGCTGTTTTGTGTATTTACCAATCATAATTTCAAAGATTGTGTGGTGGCTTAATGCTTAGTGTGTCAGAGTGCTGCTGATTCATGCCTGAGCTCAAGCTGTTGTTGTGCTTCTGGGCAAGACACTTCAAACCCATACTCCACTTCAGTTGTATGGTGGGAGGTTGTTTCAGGAAGGGACTTTGGCATAAAAAAATCAACAAATGTTCAACAATTGTTATTTCAGGGGTGTCCAAACTATGGCCCGGGGGCGAAAAGCGGCCCTCAGACCAATTTTTATTGGCCCTCAGTTGAACTAGCCCAATTGATCATAATAAGTACTTTTTATGACAAATTTGAGTACATATATATCGATATAACCTAAATAACATCATATTGCCATACAGACCTAATAATATATTTCAAGCCTTATTTAAACTATGTTAAATGCATCATCTGAATTATCCACTGTATTGACCACTGGTTTGTGGCCCTTCGTGTTGAATATTTTTCAAGATATGGCCCTCGGTGAAAAGAGTTTGGGCACCCCTGTCTTATTTACATTGATACAAGTTTTTATATGGGCCCAAAAAGCTTCCATTAGCATTTTAGCAACATTGAGTCCGGATCACTGTCAGGAGCAGTAGGATGAAGGACTGATGTGTGTTTTAGGTAGACAGGGGGAAGCAAACACCATGATTAGAACAGACACATATAAAGAAAACTAATTACAAAGCATTTTTATCGTCCGTGAACCAGGAAAAACTCTGCTCTGGCCTCTGAAAGTGGAGAAAAGTGCTCATAAACAATTTTTGGGGATGGTGCTGAGAATGAGTTGGGAAAGTGAGGGATAAGTTGGAACAGCTATGGACAGCACTATTTTTTGTTTTGCTGTTGGTTGGTTTTTCAGACAGTAAAAATCAGGTACAGTGTCTTTAAGAATGAGCAAAGTATTAAGGGACAATGGGAATTTACCAGCTATTGTTAATTGCATAGCTAACATTTAGAGACACAAAAAGATTACAGTAATTCTATAATTTGAACAACATGCTCACAGTCACAAATCTGGTCTACTGGGAAAAGCAGAGGATAAGTAAGAAACACTGCACACTTTTGCACTTTAAAGGATTAACCACACAACAGTGAGTCAATAGAAAACATGGTCCAGCAAACAGATTTCAGCAAGGTGCTACTGTTTCCCATAGCAGTAGGTCCCAATAGTGGGATGTAAGTTTTTGTCATTTACTTAACAGTATAGACTTTTTGTAACTTGAATCGATGTCTAGTTCCTTCTGCAAGCTCCAGTGTCCCCCATCAACTTAGAAAATGGAAAGTAGCCAGCCATGTTCCAGCTTGAGTCCTGGCTCAGTATCTGAAGAATATTGTATAAATGGATATTAAATCTTATACATTACATCTTGACAACAATATTTCACATGAAAACACATTTACTATGTCTTTGAAGGATTACAGCCAAGACAATATCAGTCACAGTTCAATAAAATGAAAGCTCGTCCTTGGAGAGCTCTTCTTCCGGTTAGGATCAATGCTTAAGACTGTTGCGTTTAGGGTATACCGCCATAGTTTTATTGCCTCATTGTTTACTATGTGGAGCCAGCATGCAGAGCTAACAGTTTTACAGGAATTGGCTTGTTTTTCATAGAGCAAGAGCTTTCATAATGTAATATTCTTGAAGTTAACTCACTTTTATGCACCTGCTGAAATTGGTAATTGTGAGTTAAAAAACCCATTACTTTCTGAGCTGTTATAATGTTGTTTCCTCATCACAAACATACCCGGAGTTATGTTTTGTTTCATTCACTCATGTTTAACAAACAAACCCTGCATTTTAAGGCTGAGTTCTACTCTCAAACAGAAAACACCGTGTTCCACCTTGTGATGCCACGTGGTAATACAGGAAGTGCTCCATTGTGTTTTTAAACTCCATACACCTTCACTAGAATCATTTGTACAATTTCAGCCCTGGAATTGCCAATCTCTACTGAGCAAAAGGTAAACGGTTACCTTGAAAGCTACCACTTCATGACATCCCAAGGTGGAACAGAGCATTTTGAGCTTGGGAGATGAAGAGAGACTAATAATAAAGCTTTACTCAAACGTGTGAATGAACTGAGTTATGTTTTTGAGGAGGTAACAGCTACAAGAGACAGTTTTGCAGGCATCTAAGCTTTCAAACTTAGATATCCACAGGGGCTTGTCTCCATGCAGATTTGCCTGTAATGTTCCATAGTAAGAAATTAAACTTATAGGCTGGATTTATTAATACATCTTTGGACTATACTGTGATTTTGCAGATCAATAGAAGTTACTATAGATTCTGTTCTTTCCTGCGCATTTAATACATATTTAGTAGATTTCATTTTCTACCCGTGTCCCTGTACAACTGCCCTGTCTGATCCTCTTTAGTTCCATCCTCGTCTTTGGGCCCATTTTGCCAATCCCCCTCTCCCTCTTTTAAAAGTAATTATACAAATCAATTCCTCTGCCAATTTTAAAACTCATCTGAGTGCTCTGATTATTAAACGTCATTTTAAAATATGATAATTAGCAGAGGGAGTAAGGCTGGGAGAGGCTGTTGGCATAGAAGGCATTATCACTGCTCCCTGCTTAATGTTGTGTGACTAATACAATGCATACATCGTCATTCATGATTTTTCTTTTTTCATTGAGTAGATCCGCCTTTTGCGTGCTTCACCCTCGTCGCCCCCGGATCTCCTCCCACCCACCTGCTTCCTCCTCTGCTATGACTCAGTCCTCATCCAGGGTACAGCGGGATAAGCACCCTGCATGATGGAAAAACAGCCAAGAAAACCACTTTAGTCAAAGAAGCACAGCAATTGGCAAGCAAGAGGTTTTAGCATATTTAGCAATCTTCTATATGGGACAAACTCATACATAACATAGCACTTTGACAACCTCTTTAGATGTATGTGTACCGTGCCATACTCGTTCATAGGCTCTTTAGAAATGACAAGCACAAAAAAAATGTGTTACGCTGTTAGTTTTGTGCTAATTCAACCTTAAATCGGGAAGTCAGTGAGGGGTGTTTTAAAAATAGTTTCCCATTTCTCTAGATAGAACAAGCTATGTCGTCACTACTCCTCTCTGACAAGGATGAATGATTTCTTAAAGGAAAACATGCCAAAACTGTTCTCTCGGCACTTCAAAACTGTCCATCAAAATTAAACTTGCGATTTCGCTAACTACGTCATTCTCACTGACTTTATATATGGTTAAGCCCAGCAGTGGAAAGTAAAGTATAAAAGTAAAAATTCAGTACTGATGTAACATTTTAGGTATCTGTATGCTTTATTTACTTCACTGCATCTCAGAGCGGATCTGTATATTAGATTCCGCTACATTTTTAAACTAATTTAAAAAGTAAAATATACGTTTTTTCATTTTCTTTAAAAAATGTGTATGTAATATATCTGGTGTCATCCTGGCTGAAGGTTTTGAGTTCAAGCCCCAACTTCAGCAAACAACAAAACATGTTCTAAATAACTATATAAGAAATCAGTTGTTTTGAGATCAAAATAACTCATTTAATTATAATTTGACCAATAGTCAGGAAGTATGTGTTTGCATGCTGGTTGTCCTTAGCCATAACAACAAAACTCTGCTCTGGCTTCTGAAATTTGTGTTGCTTATAAAAATCAGGATGCTCACAATGCATAAGGTAATTGAGGAATAACTTGTAACACTGCAAACCATTTAAAATTAACTGTTTTTTCACCCTTTTTTTTTTTTTTTTTTTTTTTTGTTGGTACTTTTACTTTTTCATGAGTATGTATTTTGCTCCTGTGTCTATACTTTCAAGTAACAGCACTGAGTACTTCTTCCACCACTGGTTAAATCATATCTTTTTTGCGTTGATAATTAGTTTGAAAACCATAAATAGAAGTGTCCTCTGCCTCTTCCTCCCAAAGGTATTGAGTTTGTGTAGCGATCTGTGGGCCACTAATTGTCAATTAATCTAGACTAAAAACGAGCCTAATGAATCATATTGTTTTCCATGTGACAAATAGGAAGCTTACATAAGAGCAGATCAACCATGTGGACATGAGGGGCATTTCCAGCGGAGTGGGTGAGTGCAACATACAGGGACTGTGGCAGGAGTCTAGACACTTTTATTAAAGGAACAACGGAGCCATATGGTAAAGGATTAATGTGTACAACATATGTGTTTAACAATATGGACACAATGTGTTCCTTTACTATTGAAAATTTATGAACAAAACTCTACCTGATATTTTTTTTTTTAAAGTCCCAATTTTGTGCAGCATTTAGGTGTTTTTAGGCAAAGCAATAGTGAAGACAAATAGGCAATAATGAATCTCCATCGAGACATGCAAAAGGAAGACTCTCCACCAGAAAAGTTACATTTAATTGCTTATCTTTCTTAGGTGAAGCAATAATGGAGACCGACTGGCTGATCAATAAGGAATCTACATGAAGACAGGCAGCTCCACTAGATAAGTTAATTAGTGAGCCTTTAATTTTTTTTATTTTTTCTTGCATGAGGGGGGAAGGATGTTTTATGAATTCATGTCACACACTCTCACCGGTCATGTTGTGTACTTTTAAATAGTATAGTTTGAAAACCAAGTAAAAGAAACAGATTTTTGTATATGTAACTGCGCTGTTGTGATGATGGCAGAGGGAGCACGGACTCCATCAACCACTCACTGAGGAATGGAGCAGTTTAAATGAGGCTATAGTTGAAATCTCTGAGCGAGGCTGGTGAATGTGCAAGAAAGACAGAGGACCATATTACTTGCTGGTTTAAAGTTTTGAGTTTTACAGTCTTTTTTTTTTTTTTTTTGTTGGTGTCTCCACTCCAACTAAAACCAAAAAAAAAAAAAAAAAAAAGAAACTTGAAATTGCCCAGAAATCTGTGAAAGAATGGATTGCAAGGACTGGGATACTCTCGGAGCCCTTAGAGGAAGCTACTGGCCGTCTCTCTTGGACCGCATGCTAGTCCTGTCCTTGGGTTTGGCAGGAATGTAATGTTAAGATATGCTCTTTGAAAATGTTGCTAATTATCGGTGCTAATTAATTCGTCTTTTTGGAATATTTTGAGGAACTTTTGACAAACTAGATTTTGATTTACATGTAAAACTCTAATCTCAGCCAATTCAAGAAGTGCCTGCTAATAATATATTGCTATGTATACAATATATGAATGGTGAATTACATCATGTTCCTACGTCATGTGTGCAGTGTGTCTATGTATATGTTGTGTGGGTGTATGTGCTGAATGGTGGTGTATAGTGGTGATGGAGGGTGTTGTTTGTTGTGTGTCCTGATGTTTATGACCACAATCCAAAGCTCTGCCGCCTTCACTGGAGCATGTATCAACCTGGGACTCAGAGGAAGAGCGAGGGAGAGGGGGGGTAAACAGAGGAGGAGGGGTGTGAGACAGAGAAAGAGGGAAATAGAAGAAAGAAGAGGAGAGAGAGGGGAGGATGGGGTGGTGAAAGATCGAGAGAAGGGGAGAGGCACAGTGTAAAAGAGAAAGAAAGAGAGTGAGTGAGGGAGGGAGATAGGAAAGAGAAGCTGGGAGAGTGAGAGAGAGAGAGGGGAGGCAAAAGAGGTATGGCGAATCGGAGGAGTGAAGGGGAAGAAGACAGATAAAGAGAGGGAGATGAATGACGGAGATCGTGAGAAAGAGAAAGAGGGTTTGAAGGGGAGGCACGAATAGGGCCTGAGAAAGCGAGAAAAGATAGATACATGGAGCGAGAGCGGTGTACAAGGGGTGAGGGAGTGATACAGCGAGGGAAAGTGATGGCTAGAAGAGAGAGAAAAAGAGAGGAAGAGAGAGGGAGAATGAGTAAAAGAAAGGGGAGTGAAAGGGAAGGGGGAACAGTGGGGTGAAGAGTGACAGGGAGAGAATAATATATTGAGAGGAAAGAGAGATGGAGAGATGGAGAGTGAGAGAAACAGGGGGAGAGAAAATGAGAAGAGGCATAGATAGAAAGAAAGAAAGAGAAGAGAGGGGGAAAAAAGAGTGTTAGTGAGGGGGTTGAAGAGAGAAAGGAAGACAGTAAGGAAGAAAAAAGGAGAGGGGAGGATTGAGAGAGACAGGAAGAACGGTGGAGTGAATGGCGGCGCTAGGAGTGATAGAAGAGTGTGGAAGAGAGTAATAGATCGAGAGGAGAGCGAGAGAAGGAGAGAGAGAAAGATAGGGAGAGGGAGAGGAGGGGTCTGTTTGTGTCTACTCTGATTGACGTCACACGCACCCACTCATTTCCATCTCGTCTGCGTGTGTGGACAGAATAGATCCCCCTCTACCCTCCTCTCTCCATCCTCCTTCCCTCCCTCCTCTATCCTCCCCCACTATTTCCTTTTGCTATTTTTTTTTTTATAATACTTATCCTCCTCCTAATCCCTCTCCATTCACTTATTTACGAGACACCCCCCCCTACTGAGTGCAGCTACATAAAACAAGACAACACACAACTCAAAATAAAAAGACATCAACAATCTTATCCCTGTAGAGGTGTTAGACCCTTTAATACCCCCAGCAACTTACCCCAGCAACTATGAGCTTTAAGAGGGGCAAATGAGGTAATGCTGATGCGGTGGTTTAAAGGGAAATAAAAGTATGACAGTTACTACAAATGTGTGGGTACTTATAAAACTGGATAGATCGCGGATGGCCGGACAACGGGATGGGTACGAGCGAACATAATGAAGTTTGCAGCCAAGAAGTGGTCTGCCTCAGTCATCCAGAGCAACTGTTGAGCCATATGTTGTCAAAATGTGGCCACTGAAAGCTCTGTAAATGGACATTGATAAAATGCAATATTGTTTTTTTCTTTGACAAATTGGCTTTCATTGATTGTTTGTTCTGGCAGTTCTCCTGACTTGCAGATTTTCCAAACGGTACCCTGGACAGTAGCCAGTCAAAAAATGCTGGCACAGTGAAAAACAAAAAAGGGGCGTTTTTTATTCCCCAGTCTCTTGCATGTTCTGGTTTGGGTGACAGAAGTCCTAAAAAATTTATAATGGCGTTGAAGGAAACTCAGAGGAATAACCTATAGAACAGGCGGTTGCAGGAATGTGTTGACAGAAAAGCATGCATTCTCAGATTTATTCATACAGTTATAGGCGCTATATGCAACAATCACAATATTCGACAGTGTTGACGCAAACTTTGTGGGGAACCTATGCAAAAGTTTGCTTGGACCGGGGCTACTACTTCACTTCACCTCACAGCAAGAAGGTTCCAGGTTCGACTCCAGTGCCACCAAAGCCTATCTGTTCAGAGTTTGTATGTTAGCTAGCTAAACTTTCATCTTTGGGCCCCCCTACTTGAAGAAAGAAAGAGGGCCTGGTGGTGTCATAGTGTGCTGCTGAGAGCTGATTGGAAACTAGCATTGGTTTAAATTGGGGGTGTTATGTGAATGTATATTTTGGTCACCTGGCTCCGTTCGTAAACTGAAATGAAAAAAAAATACTCGATATAGTCCCTCTCCTTGCTTCCTGGCGAACTGGCGTGAATTATAATAAGTAGTAAACATCACTCCATGTTCAAAAATCCTCTATCATCACCACCTCAATAACAATAGAGCTCTGATGGAACAATCAAACTACTACCAAATGCACCAATCTTGAATCAGTCATGGTTTCAACCAACAGTCTGTGGCTCCCCTTCTTATATATATTTTAAAATGAAATAGAAAAAAAGTTTGGACACTCCATCTTAAATCTCGTAACTGCTCTTTCCTTTCCAAACCATTTCCAACAGTCAAACAGCATAAATGTAAAACTATAACATAATCTGTCTGGTTGGTTTCCTTTGCCTCTAAACATCTGCTGTGTTCAAGCCTGGCTGCGGCACGCCCTAGTGGGAGGGGGGAAGTTGTTAGATTTGGTTTGTTCACAGATGATGGCTCCTCATGAGTGTTTATGCCGCCGGTACATTTACTGCTGTGCAAAGTGCAACCCTGTGACGTCCGAACATAGCCATTGTCCTGCTGCAGAATCTGTTTTCACACAGCGCTGCTATCTCCACAACATTCAAATGACTTCCTCCTCAAAGGTCACCCACGTCCATTACGCACACCAGATACACCAGGCCCCGCCCCTCGCTGCTCTGTTTATGCAGCCCCTCCCGACAGGAAAATACTGATCAGAACGAACGAATTAGCAGGGGAATGCTTTCAAAACATACGGAGTGCATAACAATAGATAGTCAGCCTTGAACACTTCTAGACCAACGGTAATACAATGGTGCATTTTCAGTTTGCGGACTGGAGTTTTTCCAGCTGGAGTTGTGATTTAATTTTCAGAACTTGGTTTGGTGTAAAAAATACCTTAAGGGCAATGGAAAATGAAAATTCTTAAAGTGCAGAACTGTACTTATGTGTGACTTACTGCAGAGATATGATTTGGTATAAATAAAACACGATAATATAAAACTTATATGAAATATTGATCTAGGAGGGAAATTGTTTGGACATAGTGCCTCCAAAAATACAAAACTACTCTTAAAGCTATGTGACTTTTCTGGTGGAGGGTCAAAAACAATATGGCATTCAACATAGATTTACATTTACCCAATTAGGTTTGTTGCTTTCGGGAAAAGCCTATGGAGAGTGGCTTGCCTCTCCTCAGATTTGACCTGTAACTTGATGTGGTGGCTTTCCTGTCAGATTACTAGTGCTTTCACAAAAGCTTTGTATCAGGCCAAAAACGATTTCATCTTCTGCTTGAGGCCCAATCTCAGTAATTGGGGTCTTGGGTACACTCCTGGCCTCAGAAAAACAATAACTCACTCTCACATTTATTTACTACAGGCTTTTGGGTCTTCTTACAGTACCTGTCAAAAGTTTGGACACAAGCTTTACTTTTACTACTTTTTACATTTTATATGCAGAAGACATCAGATATATGGAGTAAGATGTATGGAATTATGTAGCAAAGCAAAAATATTAAATAACTCTACTAAAAATGTTTTTATATTTTATATTCAAATGCTCAAAGTATCCACCCTTCGCTTGTCTAAACATATTTTGTAGAGTTCTTTAACTTTTTTATTTACTACATGCAATTTCCATGTCGGCACTCACAAACACATACTCATCCATACACCAATACATTTCAACACTGGTGTTTGGAGAAAAGGTGAATCAAGTGCCTTGCCCAAGGACAGAGCAACAGAATACACTTGTCCAAACAGGGTTTTAACCATAACCATGTGGATTGGTGGATAAGCACTGCAACCACCAAGCCACATGTCCACTGGCTATTAAAAACAGGTGGGCAGGGTAACCAAAAGTCGTACTCAAGTAATAAAATAATATTACTCAAGTAGGCTGCTATAAATAAAGTAGTGGTCCAAGAAACCTCTCAAGCAAGAGCAATATATATATATATATATTTGGGGGGTATTGAGGGAAATGACTGCTTGGACATAACATATGATTTATAGTTCAAAGCTTAAGTAAATGAAAGGGCAAAACATTGAATAATGCATGGAATCCTTTTTTTATTTTTATTTTATTTTTTATTAGGAGCGGAGCATTAAACACAAATCTTCAGCTTTGTCACTTATATGGAGTGGCAAGACTAACCAAAACCTTCAAGTCCAAGTACGAGTACTATTACACTGTAAAATATAGTACTCAAGTGGAAGTAAAGTATGGTGTCATAAGACTACTCTGAGAAGTCCAATTGTATTAAGAAGTTACTTAAGTAAATGTAGCCACCACCAATTAAAAGTTACATTTACTCTTTCGAAATGAAATGCTGTTATCATTCTGCCCACGTCTGATTTGAGTCTGTCTGTTTCTATATACTCCTACAACCTCCTGTCTGAAATGAGGTATTGATAAAGTGCAGCGAAGTGAGCAGTTTCAAGGGAACTACAATATCGATCTCTATAAAAGTTTTTTTCTGATGTCATGCCACCAAACTGCCCTGTTAGAGCAGAGCCCCTTCCCTTCATGTCCAGGGTCCTTGTGCTAGTCCTCAGCTCTCATTCAGTGTCATTGACGGTGCAATGGAGCGTGTCTCCTGTGATCAGGCTCTGAGCTTCGTTAATGGTTCTGATGGATACTGCCCGCTGCTCTGCCTCTCTCACATCAAAGGGATAATTACAGCAGTATTATTTCATCCTCAGTACTGGTGGCTTTGCACGCCCTTCCGACTAGTCTGAAGGAGAGATAGTGTTTAGCTCTTTTGTTTTTTCTTTCTTTTTTTTCTCTAGGTCATTGGCTGTTTGTTTATCATTTCTTTCTTATAGATCAGAACACTTCTCTCAACATTCATAGTTGTTTTACATTATAGTTCACTTTGTTGTTCACTTTCTGGTTCATTTTTGTTGGTGGTAAGATGGCCCAGTGGTGCAAGATAACAAAGTACAAGTAGTAAAGTACTGTAATTAAGTGGAATTTTTACTTATCTGTACTTTACTTAAGTCTGTTTAAAATTGCATTGTTTTTACTTTTACATCACTACTTTTGAGAGTATGTATCTGTAGTTCACTGCATTTTTCAACTGGACTGAAAAGTAATAAGCACTTTTCGAATAATTTGAGGGGTTATTTTTACCATGTTCATACACAAAATTAATAAGAAAAGTTAAGGAATTGATTTTTATTGTTACTGTTTATCAAAATATGTATCATTTTTTAATCAATATCAGTAACAAGACATGTGTGAAATACTTTACTCTTACTTAACTTACTTTTTTCCTCTTAAAGTACATTTTTAAATAGGTAATAATAATAATAATAATAGTAATAGTAATATTACATTTTATTTATAATGCGCTCTTCATTAAAACAAAATCTCAGAGTGCAACAATAAAAGGAACATTAAAATACAAATTGTTAAAAGCTAAAAAGCTAAAAACATAATTAAAACACAAATTATCAGAAAGCTAAAAACATCAGCTACAGGCCTGTCTAAATAAAAATGTCTTTAAATTTACTTTAAAAACGTTCAGACTCTGCGTGGCTCTCAATTGGGGAGGGAGGCAGTTCCACGGAGCCTGGTGGGGGGGACCTGGAGGAGCATGCTGCCTGCGGATCTGAGGGTGTGGTTTGGAGATTGTACGGTGATCAAGTCTTGTAAATATAATGGTGCCTGACCAGTGATGCATTTATGGGTTATCACTAGAAGGTACTTTAATACTTTTACTTAAGATTTTATTTTTCATCTGATACTTTAATTTCTTTTAATTACTTTTTAGTTACAAAATTGAGTACTTCATCCACTACTGGTGTAGCCACAGCTGACCTTGGCTGCCATTTTGCACAAATCATTTCCCACTAACAATCACTCAAACTACATCCATACTACTTGCTTATAGAGGTGTCGTTATCTGTGCATGCCCAATCCTGTCTGAAGTGGGATGCTAAGCAGGGTTGAGTTACTAATTAGATGGGATACCACTGGGTATAACAAATGCAGTAGTGAAGCAGCTGTGGCTCTACTTGTGTTTTTTGGCAAGGCACTTCATCCATCATGCCTGCTATGAATGTGGTGTGAGCGAGTTAGTAGCCTTAAATATTAATTCTGTCAACTGGACAAAAGTCAAGACATTTTGGCTTCTTCAGTTCTGGTCAGATTACTGGTGGACACTGCCTTATATTCATCTGAAATGCTGAAACTAACACATTTGTCTTGGTCTGAGTTATATTTTGAATAACTGTTCAGGCCTCTAGTGGGTGCACTCCCACCTGTTAGCATAGTGGCCATCACTATTGTTTTCTTTGTTTTGACTTAGGTCTGAGGATGGGGTTATAAATGTGAAGTAAATTATATCTAAGCCTCTCGTTCCTGTTTAAAGATGGATTGTCTTTTCTAACAAAAATTGCCTCTTTAACTCTCAAAACCAGTTATTTTCTTTGGCTAAGATCTGCACCTCAAATGAGTAGTTAGTGCTTTCGAGATGGACATATACGGCAGATTGGGATCCTGAGCTACTCTCACGATGGTGTTTGTATGTTCTCAGCCTTGCTTTTGTAAGTCTACCCCAGGGCAGCTGTGACTTCAGTAGTAACTCACCATCACCATCATATATTCTCCTTGAGTGCCCAAAAAGTGCTATAGCAATCAAAAACTTTATTAGTCTTTTACCCCAAGGACTGTATTAAATGATTGAAAGTACAACCTTCTGCTTATGACGTGATCACACCACTATTGCCTTTTTGGCTTTTGTTCTGTATCTACACTTATAAATGGGTATGTAGAATACAGTTCAATAGTAGAAATATTCTTTATTATAACAGAAAATACACTTTAGCTGCTGGTAAATGCTCTGAATCAGATCTGACCTTTTATGTGGACTATAGCTTGGACACTGCTGCCAATATATTATCCTCTATAGAAATGATTGCGGTGACCCATAGAATCATGAAGAAAAAGAAAGGCAGATATAGGATGGAAAAATGTATTCTGCTGTGGTGTTGGGGCTGCAAGTATAAACAGTATTTCTTACTACACAAAAAACTCAAGTACCTCATGTACAGTTTGGATTGTTTATTTCCAATTTTGCCTAAACTAGATGTAAATGTGTCTTTATTAAATGGATAAAGGGCGACAGTAGCTCAGCTGGTAATGTGAGTGCAAGTGTTTGTCCTGAACACTTTTGTGCTGAAGATTGACAGTTCGAATCCCGCTCTCAACATAAACATCATTGGTCGAGCGGTCAGATCCGCTGGTCCACAGGTTGGTGGTGTGATTCAAGCTCCCACAGATGAATGTTGTCCTTGGGCAAGACACTTAACCTCACCTCACCTGCAGTGTCTGTGTACACTGGTGTATGTGTGTGTGTGTGTGTGTGTGTGTGTGTGTGTGTGTGTGTGTGTGTGTGTGTGTGTGTGTGTGCGAATGGGTGAGTGGTTCTTTGATGTAAAGTGCTCTGAGTGTCTTGAAGGTGGAAAAGCGCCTTACAAAATGTGACCATTTACCATTTAAACGCAGAAGACAGGTTGTACAAGGCCTGAAAAGCCTTTGAATATAACTGGCGGGAGTTTCATAAAGCATACTGTGTTGATGGAAAGCACAAATTATGGTTACTACGTCTCTTTCAGTGCATGCAATCAAGATGCTATCTAACTTAGTGGGCGTTCAGTAGAAGGCAAACTGCATGCAAAGGTAAAAGTGACACCTAGTGGATACATGCGTGCACTGCAGTGTTGCCTGTGAATACAACCCTTCAATTTTGTGGCTTGTTTTTATACAACAAAATTATAATTGATAGCAACTTAATTATAATTTTTGTCTTGAAATTTGTATCATGAATGCCAAATGTGCACAGTCACAGAGTTCTTAAAAATGGGGTTTCAGCTGAACATTAATCAAAATAAATGCTAAACAGATAAGAAGTAGAGAATGTGTTGTTTCTATGTTTTATTTAATTAATGCAATGATATTAGGAAGACATAGCTTATCTATAATGCATCACTAATTGTTGTACTGATTTCAGTTGTGGTATAGGTTTAATATTAAGAAGTTAGAAAGTGAATTTGTAGAAGCATAAACATTGATTCTGTCAGTGAATGTTTTTATTTGATTTTATTCTTGATTAGGATATGCATAAGCTTCAAAACAGCTGCATGAATAAGCAAAACCTTCATCCACTCTTTCTGTTTGTGAACCCTAACCCTGCAAGTCCAGGATGATATTTCTCTGTAAAGTATTCTGGATCTCAGGCAACTTTTCATTCCAATAGTTTCTGGTTGAGCCACTCCTCTCTTTCTGCTCTTTCAATCTCTCTCTCTGTCTCTCTCTCTCTCTGTCTCTCTCTTCAACTGGGACCAGATGAGAGGTCAGAGGTGTCACCTGTAGAGGAAGTGGTCTTCTGCCATTCGCATGCCAGTACCCTCCAAACCCACCACTCCCCCATACACACACAGACGCATACCAGCACACACACATTTTAAACATGTCCCAGAGGAGAACAGGGGGAGCTAGGGTTGAGGCAGGGGGGCTGGGGGTTTCTCAGCTGGCAGCGATTACAGGTGCTTCTCTCCACAGATTTAAACTGGACAAAACCTGAAGTTTAGGCTCCTGATTGACACCTGTGACCTGCCCCGTGTCCCGCCCAATCACGATCAGGAGAAGCTTACCACATTTACAATCATCATCAGAGATCATCAGGCCCAGACTGCTCTGTCCTGTCCACTTGGCAGATGTTTTGATGGAGGAGCCGCTCGACGAGAGTCAATAGCTAAAAATGTAAAATATTCACATTTTTCCAGTGATGACCTCAAAACTCTGTCAGTCATTTCCATTAGTTTGATCAGGTTTGATTCACATTCGCTGACTTCTACAGTCATTTCATTAGTTACTTGTCATGTCGAACCAAAATGTAGAATTTATAGAGAGAATGGCACTTTGGTGCTTCCTCACAACATACTGCAATGTCTTGTTTTTATCATATCTTTAGAAAAGTCTCAAGAAATTATTTATTTATTTTTATTTTAAGGTACATTACACTACTTTTGATGTTTTTTTTTTTTTTCTTTTTTTTTTTTTTTAAAGGAACCTCCAGAATCTACTCACCGAGTTGCAGAGGCTGCACTAGCACTGATTCATGACTGACTGCAGGTGCTGGGCTTTAGGCAGTAATGATTCAGATCAGAGAGAGTCGTTTGAGGTTTAAAACGACTGGATTTCAAATTGCAAACATTCCAGGCAAAGCAATAACCTCTCCATGAAGACAGGTTTGCGTCGAACAATCGACCAAGAAAGTTTGTACACTTTTAAGGCTGCAGAATTCTGCAGGAATTATTCCGCTGACTTCTCCTTTTAAGGCCACTGTAATGTTCCAACCTTACATTAATGCATTTTAACGTGTCTTCTCTTCTACAATAGCAGAAGCATAATATGTTTTTTGCAGATGTTGTGTGGAGCAGGTGATGACACAGAGTCGCCCTCCCCTGTCGGCCTCATCTTCACCTCTGTCCTGGGACCTGCTGACAGGGGGAGGGTGCAGGAAGGGGTCACCCATGAGTGGACCTGTCAAAGGCTTGGTGTCTTGTTAAAAGGTGATGAAATATACACAAAGAAGCAATTGTGGAATGCTCATCAAATGTATTCATCTGTGTCAATCTGAAACACATTTATTTGCTGTCATTATATAGTAAACCTGTGTGTAGCCAAACCTCCTTGTGTAAGCTTGAACTCATCAGGTCTCAGAAACAAAGCAGGGCTGAGAATGATTATTTGGATGGAAATTTTAGATGCCACAGTGGGGCACCAGTGGCAAAACTGTTATTGTGTACTTAGGCAAGACACTCCACCAACCCTGCCTTGTGAATGTGGTGTGTGTGAGAGTGTTGATGGTGGTTGGAGGGCTGATGGTGCAGATTGGCCCCAGTCTGCCCCAGGACAGCTGTGGCTACAATACTAACTTACCACTACCTGGAATGAAGTGCATAAATAATGCACGGAATTGTACAGTGACTTCGACCATCTGAAAAAGTGCTATGCAAGACTAATGTGTCATTATTCGTAGTATACTGGAATAAATATTAGTTGAGTAGTAAGGTATTTCATGTGCTCAAATATTTTTGGGGCTGTAAAAACTGCTTTTATTTTTAGCAGACATGATCAAAGTCTCTTCCATTATGACCACAAAATATTTCTAATTTCAAAAGCCATGTATTCATCTCTGGGGAAACGGATGCTCTTTCATCTTTAGATCCAAAACTTGTATAAAGGCTTTATCATCTATGCACATGCTGACGATGAAGAAAATGTGGCACAGAAATATACTAACAACTGCACAACCTGTGACCCCATACCAAGACACAAATTTCAATTTTTATTTTATAATCACAATTTTCCACTATAATATTCCCCTCTTTCTTTCCTTCTAACTCTCTCTTTTCCCTCTCTCCCGCTCTTCTCTCCCTTTAGCAGCCGCTCATTTGAACTATTCAATTACCTGGTGTGAAGGGTCAGGGCTCAGACAGGAAGCATCGTGATTGGTTCTCCTCAGATATCTTTGAGCATGTGTGACCAATCGCAGCTGCATAGGGCTTTCCCCATTCCTCTGTGTCGAATCACCACCACTTTCCACTCGCCTCGGCCTCTGTTTCCTCTTAGATGTGTTAACGCCGCTTTTAATCAGTTTTACTATCCATGCCCAGGCCTCCAGCTGGTCCTGTCCATCCTAATCCTAACACACGTTTCATTAAGATTTACCCAAAATTCCTTTCACTGCCCCAGACCCTGTTGACCTCTAGTGACCTCTTGGTGACTCTGCTCCACTTGACCCTCACCTCACCCCGTCATCGAACTGATCCCCTTCAATAACCTGTGGACATGAACATGAGCAGGACTGTTATAGGTTCTTTATAAAGCCAGGCTATAGTTGGGCTACTGTATATATATTAAAGCTTATCCTGTGTGGTAATGGGAAGTGTATTTTGGCTGTCCAAACATACCTAAAAAAGCATGTGTACTTTAGGAATAGTAGACTTGCAGAGGAACTGGCAGTAACTTTACTTAAACTGTCAGCATCCAATACAAATTTCCCTCCATCTTGTTATATAAATAAAGAGTAAATATTATAATAAATTTGGATTTCTGATTTTCAGGTACTACATATACACATTCAAGCACTAAATATGTGCATGTATCTATTTCAACACATTTGTGAAATAGCTAAATGACATTAAAATGCACTGCTTAACCTTTCTGGTTCAGGATACGCCCCTTGTGTTTCCATGGAGATTTGTTGCTTAGCCTGGAATGTTCCCTAGTATTGCATTACATGTGTCTGTCTAGCATTAATTACAGGTGTTTTTATTGCTCAATAATCCCTTGAAAAACACATTTTTACTGTGAGCAATGACAGCGTTGCCTCTCCACAGATCTGACATGTAACTAGCCTGGTGCTTGTCTTCACGGAGACAGCTTGATATTTAATGCCTTACGTGTAACATTCTAGTCAAAGCAATAATCCACCAGAATCTTCGACAAAAGTGAAGAAAAAGTTATTCAGTGCAATTCAGGGCCATGACATGAGATCTCTCCATGAGCTCAACGTTCTTGTAGGTGCTGGGCCGCAGTGAGGGGCTAAATAGGTGACAGGAGGTTACCGTACCTCACACATAATTACACTCAGATAACTATTCCACATTTACTTCTTGATTCAATTATACTTTTAGTTTGATGGGCCCTGTTTTCCGGGTGTGTGCTGGGAGCGTGTGGTGCATCTGCTAAAGCACTCAGCGCCTCTACAGTTGGTCACAGTGCGCGTTCCAAATTGAATTAGCGTTGACAGCGTCCAGTGCGGCCTCCCGTACATGCGTCGGTGTGTACGTGTGTGTTCAAACCTCCACTGGTTGTTGGCAAGCTGTCTCTATGCCGCTGTGGAAACCAAGTGAAATAGTGAGATTTGGACCATCCCCCTGAAATCAATTAAGCCCGGGTTGGAGGGGCACATCCTGTACAGGGCGGCCCCAGACAGACAGCACCATCTGGGGCAGCAGGCGGCGCGACCTCTGGGTTAGGAACATGAAAGAACCAGGGCGTGGATGAGAGAGGCGAGCGTACGGGGCGACGGTAAATCAAAATCTCCCGTTAGCCTTCGCGCTTCACCTCTGCGCCAGCTCTGCCATTCGATACATCAGATATGCAGCATCACTTTCAATCTAATATATCCCAATACTAGGCTTTTACGGCCGAGGACTGATAACCTGTCATAAGCAGGAAGCAAAACGCACCAAAACCATCTATTTCACTGTCAAAGATAGCCCCAAAGAGAAAGAGAATATCTCACGTCTCTTGTTCCCAGACTTGATTTATTGTCATGCATTAAATAAACCAGCGCTTCTCATATTAGCGTTTCCTCATTGTTGCACCTGTATTTGATTGGCGTTGGGATAGGACTGTAGTGCAGGGCTGTGGAGGGGTGCAGCAGAGGGACCCAGTGTGATGGACGGCGCGGGTCAGAAGGGGGCGTCCTGTTTGTTGATCATGAGCCCAGTGTTGACAGTGTTGACCCAGCCTGCCTGATCTTAAACAAAAAGACACAGCATGGGACTGATACTACTTTCTTTTTGAATGCAAGACGGTCTGGAACCAGTTTTAGGGATGCATACATTTCGGTGTAGGTCGGACAGGTGCCAAAGTACATTTAGGTTTTGCTGTTGCTCGTATGAGACTAAAGTTTGGTTTGTTTTCATACCTGGCTGTTTAAATTGTTCACTCGCAGTCTTTCTCAGGTCACGTGATGTTGCTGTGTGGTCAAGTGCAATCCAAACTGTCAGGTATGGAAAGAAAAAACAAGATTCTGTTAGAATAAATGATGGGAAAACCTCACTGGCCCGTTGCTTTGGTCTCTACCCTACCATCATCAGAAGAAAGTGCTGCACCTTGGGGGACAAAGTTTTCGCCACTGATTTTTGAAACGCAGAGTTATTACAATCACTTCTGAAAAGCCGCCTCTTGAAATAGGCTTATCCTTAAAGAAGAAATGTACTTTTTCAGGTGATAGTATTAAACTTCCTTATGTGTGGATCCATATTTGTCCTGTTTAAATCTGAAATAAACACACACAGTTCTGTTTAGCTGTGCATATGACTGAAAGGTTTTTATTCTGCACTCTTCTAATTTAAAGTTTTATGATGATTATTTATATTTTGATTTGTTTGTACTGTGATTTTAATGTCTTTCTTGTTCTGTAAAGCACTTTGAATTATATCGTGTACAAATTGTGCTATACAAATAAACTACACACACACACACACACACAAACACTTTCATACTGTCATTTAACTATTACAAGCAGCTATTTTAGGTTGTTTTTAAGGAATACCAACGCCCACCGACTTGCCCTTTGGGATGAATAAAGTTATCTAATTCAATAATAGCAAGCAAGCAGGACTACAACGATGTGGGCAGGGGTACGGGGTAATTGAAAACACCTACACCTTCAATGCAGGACAATGCCGCATTTGTCAAACATGCATATATCAATCAACACAAGTCAGAGTCAGCTAATGATGTGAGAGAACCAATGTAATACGCTATAAAGCTTTAGTAGATTGTTTTGTTTGTGTCTCCTTTAAATTTATTGTCTATTTCAATCCAGGATTTCGTCTTCATAAAAATGATTCAAAGCTCAAATGAAGATATACGGTTGAGTGGAAACTGGCCAAAGCCGGTGCCGGTCGTTAACACCTCGGGGATGGCATGAATGGTATGAATGCAGATGGAAAACTTGGGGGCCAGGTGGGACGCCACATGGTAAAGTGGTTGTCCTGGTGTGCTGTGACCCCCTGATTTGGGACGATTGGACCATGTTGAGGGCCACATGCCTCTGCCGTGACCTTTGACCTTCTCCTAAACACTGTCCCGGGTCGAGAGAGAGGGGCCAGAGCACAGGTCCCGGCTGCTGTCAACACACTGTGATGTACCACGGGACAGTAGAGAGAGGGGGGGACAAAACTGGGCTGGAAAAAGAAAGAAAGAAAAAATGTTTATTCTTTATAGTGTCCTTTGGATATTTTAGTTTGTAGAAATTTTTTACATTTTTTAAAACAAAATTTTAAATTGTTGCACATTACTTAGAGAATATGCAAGAAAGATTTTGTTTGCAAGTTTATACAGCTTGTAATCATGAAGGACATATCAAAATCACAGGAAGATTTTGTTTTTATCTCATTTACAGTAACAAAAAATCATCACTGGAATAATGTATTTTCTAATCATTTGAATATTTCCATAAGATTATGATATGGTATGTAATCTGTTGGACTCCCTTTTTGTCTCTGAGCGAGACACTTTGTAGTTGAAGGCTAAAACTATGGAAATACTATGTAAATATCAGATAATAGACAACGCTCCTTCCTTCTCCAGGCCAAAATGCAGTGTTGGAATGTAATATGTATGTAAAAGTAGTAAAGTACTGTACTTAAGCACAAATTTTAGGTGTGTGTACTACTTAAAGTGGATTCTTTTTACTTTTACTTCACTACATTTGACAGCAGGAACCGCTCTACTATCTACCCCACCAAATTTTTTTAACTGAACTGAAGATTTTTTTATTTTTTTTTAATCATATTTTGAAACCTACAGAAAAGGCTGAGGGTTTATTTTTAACATGTTCATTTAATCAAACCACAAAATATAACCACAAATAAACAAATAAAAACAGCTAGAATAAAATGATGGATATAATTGTTTCGACTGATCAAAGTATTTTTTTCTCCGGTATCTGTATGTTTACATAACAAAATGAAGTACTTCTTCCACTACTGGCCACTTGTAGAATTGCAGGTTTGACTACTGTGTTGTCACATTTGCTTGGGACAGCATTGTACTGGTTCCTCTGCCCTGTAGAGCCAATGTCTCCCTGGTTGAATAGGGCAGTTTTTGGTCTAATGTTGTAATTTGAAGTGGTAGTTTTTGGTCTGATGGGGTAGTTCGAAGTAGTAGTTTTTGGTCTGATGTTGTAGTTTGAAATGGAAGTTTTAGGTCTGATGTTGTAGTTTGAAGTGGAAGTTTTGGGTCTGATGTTGTAGTTTGAAGTGCCAGTTTTAGGTCTGATGGGGTAGTTTGAAGTGGTAGTTTTAGGTCTGATGGGGTAGTTCGAAGTAGTAGTTTTTGGTCTGATGTTGTAGTTTGAAGTGGAAGTTTTTGCTCTGGTGTTATAGTTTGAAGTGGAGGTTTTGGGTCTGATGTTGTAGTTTGAAGTGGAAGTTTTGGGTCTGATGTTGTAGTTTGAAGTGGAGGTTTTGGGTCTGATGTTGTAGTTTGAAGTGGAAGTTTTTGCTCTGGTGTTGTAGTTTGAAGTGGAAGTTTTAGGTCTGATGTTGTAGTTTGAAGTGGAAGTTTTGGGTCTGATGTTGTAGTTTGAAGTGGAAGTTTAAGGTCTGATGGGGTAGTTTGAAGTGGTAGTCTTTGGTCTGATGTTGTAGTTTGATGGGGCAGTTTGAGCTTTCTGAAGGGGCAGTGTAGAGCTGCTAATAACTGTTAAACTGTCCTGGTTTTTCACATTACTCACTGACTCTAATTGAATTTGAGCACAGCTGTTTCCACTCGGAGCTTTACAGTTGGGCCCGGTCAGGTCCATAATGTGACCTGATAAATAACCCGCTTTATTGAGTTTGTGAAGAAAATAAGGTCCAATATAAACCCGTGTAAGAGACTCAAATGAGACTTATGGCTGCAGGGTAGATCGGAGTGGGAAAGAGACTAGAAGATTTTCCTCAAGTAACATAAACAATCAGTGTGTTCATAAGAATTTAGTTTCTAAGCAAATGATCTACTTTTTAAAGATAAATGGTCAAATTCGTATCAGATCTTGGGTATGGGTTTCAGAATGATGAAAAACAAGGACTGTTGCTATAGTAATTAACAATTTTATATTTCTTTTGAATGGTGAAAACACCTCAAAATATCACATAAGGCAAGTTTGAGTTTGTTCACTGACAGTGGCAATAAAACATTCTGATTCTGATTCAAAAACAGGAGGAAGAAGCTCATGAATAGTGAGCATCCATGGGTTTCAGGATGATACAATATTAGGACCAGTGCCATAGCAATTAACAGTTTAAATGTATTTGTAATGTATATGTAATCTATCTTTTGAATAGGGAAAAGTCCTCAAAATGTTGCCAAAATGAAACCCCTGAATAGTCATAGCAGGTGTATATAAAAAGAATGTAATTGTAGTGGTAAAAGTAGTGTTATTTACTTTACTGAAACTCTTGTATTATCTCCACACAGCAGAGAAGATCATTCCAAGGTGACAAGACATGAAACCTCCGCCAAACTCAAACAGGAATCAGATGAGTCACTATGGCAACCCAAGAAAACAGGAGATTAGGTGAGTTTGTTAATCAGACAAGTTCTATTGTATTTACGTGTCTTCTACCTCCTACACCTCCATCCCTCTCTCTCTGTCTCCCACTCATCCTCCTCCCTTTCTCCTTCACCCATTATGTCTCCCCGCTCCGTTCACTTTCTCTTTTCTCTCTCTATGATCGACCTCTCTCCTCCTTTCTCTCCCCTTCTCCTTTTCCCTCCCTCTCTCCCTTGATACCTCTCTCTCCTTCAGTCCCTCCAGCTTTTCCTCTCCGTCCCAATCTCCCCCTTCTCCCTCTCTTTGCCTCTTTTCTCTCTGTCTCCCCTCTTAACACACTCTCTCTTTGTCTCCCTCCTTCTCTCCCCCTCTCTTTCTCTCTCCCCTCCTCCTCTCCCTCTCTTTTTCCTCCTCCCTTTCACTACTCCCTCTATCCCTCCTACCCCTCCCTCTCTCTCTCCTTCTCTCTCTCTCCACTACCCCTCCCTCTCTCTTCCTCCTGATGCTATTTCTCCTGATTGGAAACAAATGAGTCTTGTCTCGGGTTTCTCGGCTCTTTACGGCCTGTCAATCAAACAGAACGACCCAAACGTTTCCTCGTCGTGTCATTACCGCAGCAGAATCAGAGCTGCTTCCGTGTTATTTTGGCCACCGCCTCGAAAAAAGCGTTTAAGTCTCGTTTGGACTCATTGTCAGGTCCATGAACAGAGTGCAGACGGCAGTGGGCAGTGAGTGACAGGGAGGGACAATGCAGGGGGGTAGAAGTATTTAGCAAAAAAAATATTATGAAGCAAAAAAACTATAAATTTCAAACTATTCAAATTAAGTTTTGGCTATAGGTAAGTTTTTCATATGGCTATAATTTATGCATTTTTTTATTTATTCCCAACTAACTGTGTATTAAGAGGTGCAACAGTCAAAAAATCACCCTCTGAGTTAACAAACCTATATACTCTTATTTGCTAAAACATCCAATACTACATTATGTAACTTTTTTTAGAAGAAGGAAACCTGTTTGTCCTCGTGGGCATCTGATTGCTTTGTATGTTCCACAGTATGGCATTTAACATTTCTGTCTCTATGGATACAAGCAGATGACAGCACCAGAACAAGTTACAGATCAGGGCAGCATGTTTTAGGGGCTGTTTTAAAGGCCCATATTATGCTATTTTCTGATTTATGCTGTGTTTTGTTTCATTCACACATGTTTAACACACAAACCCTGCAGATTTAGGTGGAGGAGGAGTTCTTCTCTCAAACAGAAACACACTGCTCCACTTTGTGATGTCATGCATAATACAGGAAGGGCTCCACCGTGTTTTTAAACTCCATGCCGCTTCACTAGAATCATTTGGATGATTTCAGCCTTGGAATTTCCAATCTCTACTGACCAAAAGGTAAAAAGTGGCTGTTAACTTGAAAACTACCACTTCATGACATCACAAGGTGGAACAGAGTATTTTGAGCTTGGGAAATGAAGATAAACTAATAGCGCTTACTACTCAAACGTGTGAATGAAACAAAACACAACTCCGGGTATGATTTTGATGAGGTAACAACATCATAACATGGCTTAAATCAGTTTTGTGTAATATCCTTTAAGATATTGCCAGACAACCAGGTGGTAGATCTTCCACCAAGGCATACGGCGCACGTTCAATATTATTACAATACATTACTGTTTGTTTAAAGGCACCATTTTGAGGACTTTTCCCATTCCAAAGAAACCCATGATGAACCCATGTATGAATCTCATATAATGAATATATAAATCTCAAATATAATTTTTACATTTTATTTTATCAAAGCATATTTTGAGTTTATACAATTGCTCTGGTATGTCCACAACCCAGCATTACGTCTTCCAAATAGCAATGACATGTCTATAGTATTTTCTATGACCGTGTGGAGCAGGTGCAGGGTTCAGCTCTCCTGGTATGAAAGCAATTAGTCTAATTGAAAGATCAGGCATTAGTGGAGTTTAAAATGCTCGTGGCCTATAGACAAACACAGAGATGACAGACAGTATCGGGTAACCACGGGATATTACGCCTGTTTTTGGACAAAGGCAGGGCTGTGTGATAGGGGCACACCTGACCACTGACTCCATCTCAATCTTACTGCTTCAATTAACTTCTTCCTGTGATTTCCTCGTCTCGGCCACGTTAGCTCACCGCCGTCCCTTGCCATGACAACTAAATGACTGTTTGGTTATGAGCGATTTTGTGGAAGCGGTCCATTTCCCTGTGCTTTGGGTTTAAACCGCGATTGGAGCAGATTTGGAGAAGGGCTCACAGGAGACTTTGGTTTGAGCAGAAGTGAAGGCATGTATTATCACGTCAGCGGCAGAGCGGGCGTGGACGCTTTTAGGGGCGAGGAAAAGGGCTCAGAGTGGGTAGTGGTGGTGCAGTGGTGAGCTGAGTTTAACACTGCTGGAGATGTGAATGTGATTTACAGGCAAAATTTGGATAGTTTTTCATATTATATCATATTATCATATTATATCATTTTATTTCATATTTTTATATAGCGCTTACCTTCAAAGCACTCAAAGCACTTTACATCAAAGAGCCACTCAACTTGCACGCACATTCATACACCAATGTACAGAAACACTGGGGGCAAGGGGGGGTTAAGTGTCTTGCACACAACCACAACCTTCATCTGTAAGAGCTGGAGTTGCACAAAAAAAATAAAAATAAATAAAAGTTTTGTGTATTTCAAATGTTTGTGATAGGCTACTTGTATTTTACTCTTACAAAATATAATGTAAGAACTAAACTTTTCAAACTGTGTTACTGATTCCTCACAGATCTCAGACTACAACAGCTTGTCCAGTGTTCCCTGTGTGTTTTATTACCATGTTGTACCTCCTGCCCTTTCCTCTGGTTCTGGGATCGTCTGATTATTGTAATAACTGCAGCTAGTGGAAATGAACCTGAGTCTACAGCATCTGCTACAATCACACTGATGAGCTCAAGTTCGACACAGGAGGTCAGCGCTGGATTCAGGAATGAAAAAGGCTTTGTCTAATACAACTCAAGCCTGGATGAGAATGTATATCTGCATTATGGACTTTAACATGGACACTAAATACTATGCTAATGTAACTGTGCTGGTGCTTTTATAATTAGGAAAAGAAAGCTGATAATCAATGTAATAATAATAATAATAATGCACTGTTTTTACAGTACTTTTCAAGACATCCAAATCAGTTTAAAGACTATTATTCATTCCCTCCACACTCGGTGGTGTTAAGATACTTTCAAAGTCATAGCTGTCCTGGGATAGACTGACAGAAGTGAGGCTGCCAGTCTGCGCCCCTTCGACCTCCATTAATCATTCTCACACCCCATTTATACTCTCAAGGTAGGTGAAGTGTCTTGCTTAAGAACACAACAACAGTATGTACTAGCAGCACTGCCCTACTACAGTGTGGGATTCACAGTGGTATAAGGAAAGAATTACGCTGCTTTTGCTAAGTGTATTAAAAACCTTGCATTTCCAGTGTAAGCTGGCAGCCACTCCATAGATCTGTCTTGTAATTTGGTCTGGAATACTGTGGAAAATCTGCTTTATCTTTGATGGAAACTAATGCTAATACTATGTTGCTATTACAGGGGTTATTAAATTAGACTCTGACTTGGGAAGTGTAGCCAGATACACAGTTTAATAGGCACGTATGGTCAATGCAACAGTCAAATCCTTGATAATATTTAGATTATTACATACCTACTGAAGACGCTCTTTGGTATTATCAGATGACTCAAAAATACACCCTTACGCACATGTCCAAAAATATTTATACAACTACTTTCTTTGGTTCAGTTCATTGTGATGGTAAATCCAACACTTGTCTGGAATGTTCTTGCTCAAGTCCTGGGGTCCGAGTGTCAGAGGCAGTGGTTGGAAGTGGGCGGCCATTTTGACAGATTGTTCGTTGAGTCCTCTTCCAGTTTTTGCCGTGAAACAGGTGGGATTGGAGGGTTTATGGGAAAACTGTATCGGTATAAACAGTATGGTCCCAAAGTATCAGTGAGGTGCAGAGAGGAGGTCTGCGAGGTGAAGTGATTGGATAAAGGAATGAGATATGGTGCACTTAAGTCTCTAGATTTCTTCCCTTGTAGCGCAGACAGCAAAGGCAGGTCAGCTAGAGTAGGTAAGGGGGGCAGGAGTCGGTCCGGTCCCAGATTTGAGAACCCTCGGAGGGGCAGTGGGGAGGAGGGAGAGCACAGGGCACCACCCAGGTTATTCTTTGAGGGGTACAGGGGTAGAGCCACAGTCTGGAGAGGGGCGTCCCGGCAGGAGAGGGCCGTCAGAGAGAAGGGATGAAGAGGAGAGGAAGAGGAGAACGGGAGGAGAGACTTCAGAGGAGACAAACTGGCACTGCTTGAACCAGGGCCACCTGCAGGAAAATAAATTTATTAGGTTTAGAAAGAAATTTGACAAAACAATTGTCAACACAAATTTTATTATTATTATTTTTTTTTTATTATTATTATTTTATTTGTATTTATTTTTTTTTTATTAAAACTTAAAAAAGCAACAACCTAACATGCTTGTGCCTATTTCTGTTTTATTGTAAAATTCATGTTTTATATTTGCATTTGAAGAGATAATTTAGACATACATTTTTGGTAGACACAACAAACAACAAAACAAAAACACTTGAAATAACTTGTAGGTCCACAAAGACTTTACCTATACCATTTTAAAGGAATTCTTACAATTGGACATGCACATGGATGTCAGTAAAATTACAAAATAGTGTATGTGTGTGCACCTGCCGCTAGATTGCAAGATTATTTGAAGATATAACTATTAAATAAGACCTATTGTACTTGTGTGTGCTCTGTAGTTATAATTTATGACACCCGTGGATCATTATGTTATAATTTGGACATTTTAAATTGCAATATTCATCTAAAATGACATAATAAAAGAAAAAAAAATCCTCTGACTTCTGCCTTAGAAAACTGTGGTGCACATTGGGAGCTGACGTCACCTTAAACGTCACACGACAAAGAGCTGTGTGACTGTTGCATGGCTGCAAATCACATTAGCAAGTAATGGATTTTTTTTTGCACCAAACTGACTACGCAATGCTGCAAAATCCTACATATATTACCGATTAAGAAAATAACACTGAAGAACAAAGTAAGTACGTCAGAGTGGGTGTATGTCGGGCGCGGTGAAAACTGTGTTTTATCAGCAATATGATGTCTTGAAAATAAGCAATTAAAGATTGCTCAAATATGCACGAATCACTCCAAAAACAACTTTGAGAGGGTAAATGAGATGGGGAAACAAATATAACACGGCTAAAAGACCTGAAAAGTTGATTTTGCATAATAGTTCTGCTTTAATTGAAAACAGTACATATCAGTGAAATTTGGTCAAATAAAACAAATAAATGCTGTTAAATGACTTTAAACTATTAAAAAAGCTAATATAATTTGGCAGAGGAGTTCCCCTACAGGTTGCATGATTCTTTTAAGGGTCTTCACGAACCCCAGTACCTTGTAGCGTCATGGAGAAAGGCTTTAGGTCCAGGCTGAGTGGTCCTCTCCAGGGATAGGACTCCAGCAGGCCGTCCAGTACACCCCTGTTCACACAAGTACAGTCAATACACATGTGTACCTCTAAATATTATTACCACAGTCTAAATATTGATTCTGAGAGGTGTGAAATTCAGCCCAACTCTCTCCCACCACACTATAACTTTTAATTTGTGTCTTGTTTCAGTCTCTCTCTGGAGTTACAAGTGTTTTGCGGGTGTCGTACCTATTCCTCCCTGGGTCTCTGAATCCTTTGGCAAATGGGTTCCTGTCGATCTTCAGCTTGGTGATCTGGAGAAAAATAATGCAAAAAAATACATGGGTTACAATCGGGGCAAGTGACGTTATTTAAGGCAACAATGAGCTCAACTTTATGACAAAAAGAAGAGTGGCAGTGCAGGTCTATGGGGACTGTGAGTTACTGCTAGCACCCAGGGCCCGCAGCCATGTCAAACAGGATTTTGGAGGAAAGGTTGGGGTCATTTGGTTTTATTTGGTGTTTTAATAGCTGTGGAGTGTAGAGGGGCATTATTGAGTTTCTGTAATAATACATGTGCTGATTGTAAAGTGAAGCCTGATGAAAAGAGCTGGCAGTCCCCTCACTAGGTCTCTGTGTCTGGGGTAATATTAGCCAATGGAGAGGTCAGTGGAACCACTCAATGTGTTGAACCAGAAAATCAGGGCAGAAGTGAGTGTGAAGTTGTTCCCAGCAATAAAATAGACTATTAGTATTTGAAAGTATCCACCAACATTAAAGTAAATACATTTTACAGTACATTTAGTACTTTATAAATAAGCAGAACCAGAAGATAGCAGTTACAGTGAAAGTTGTGGATGTTTTATTGTCTCATTTCACATCTCTGTGATCCCTCAGTCATTCAGGGCCCATAGCAACAGGGAAAAAATACTTTGTCTAGCTGACAGAATTCAACCTTTTTTGCTGTCCCATTTTCATTTTTGGGAATACTACTAAATACAACTGTGGGCGACTGCATGGTCTGAAGTACCCTTCTGCATGACAAGGCTATGGCGCATTTTATATTGAGGGGGAAGCAGAGTGCCAGAAAGAAACCCAGTAAAACACAATGCCCACTCAGAACACAGAATTTTGTGCTGTGAAACAGTGCTCACTGTGCTTTTCCCCCAGTGCTGCTATGCCAAACAAACTGCCACTTTGCCTTGGTCCTATGCTAGCAAACATTCATTTTGATGATATATTATTTCACAATTAGATTATGGTTGGGGTTACAGTTAGGGTTAGGATTAGGTTTAGAAATAGATATTTTGGTTAAGGTCAGGGCTTTGGGACAAAAAACTGGCTTTGGCAGAACTCCATTGAGATATAAAAATAAGTATGATAACATTACAAATTAAATGATCAAAATTAGTATACATGTATTATTTATTCTCTTATTTATTCAGAATTGAATAGGGATTCCTGCTTCCTCAAAAAACACTTGCTCATACATACTCCAAATTGTAAATACATTTTCCATTGTTGGAAAAACTGCAAAAAAAAACAACAATTTACAAACATGTTTGCATGTTATAATAACCAAAGCCTACACACAATCTCATGTAATAAACTGAATAAAACTTGGTGTGCATCTGGTGCCTGGTACCTGTTGGTTCTGATAGGCCGTGACGGTGGTAAATTCAGTCTCAGGGAAGCAGAAGCTGTGGACCCCCTCGGCGGGCACAGACTGGATCTGGGACAGGTCGACCCGAGGGTCCTGCCTGATGATGTGAACTCGAGGCTTGTACTTGTGCATTGACTGTAGGATGATCTGAGTGAAGACAAATAACAGTAAAATATGCTCCTCGCAATGTTTTCAAATTTCACATAATAGTATAGCATTTTAAAAAACAAGGTAAGTATGCAAGTGCTAAAGAAATTCACTATTGAATTAAATAGTAAATGCGCATGAATTAAAGTTTTTTGATTTTTTTTGTATAAACCGATGGCTGCAAAATCTAAAACCTAAAATTATTTACATGAAGTTTAAATATATTTAACTGAAAAACAAAGCACAACTTAATGACTTAAGTCCTATTAGTTTTACTTGCTTTTGCTTCCTAAATAATATTGATAATAATACCATTTTGACTGCACAAAAATGTACCAAAATGTGTCTCTGTGTCTCTTTCTAAACACATCACAGACTACTTGAATGTGTGCTGGTCTAAACAGTAGTATCAGGTCTACACCCGAGCAGTCGCTACCCTGACCACATCTGTCACATCTGCTCATCAATGAACCTCACAGGAAGTTCAGACCACACCGGGATTTCCACTTCCTGATCCGGGATTTACCTTCTCGGATCGGTCTGAGTTTAGACTGAAATAGACCAAATGTGGATCACTGCAAGTCAACTGCAAGTCAACCAGGACTGAGACTGCCTGTCAGAGGAGCTCAAATCACAACCCACCTTTTGTGAATGGGAGAGGAATGCGGGACAGAAACAATGCTAAAACCTAAAACAATGTGTAGATTCGTAATGCAAGCAGGATTAAACGTGTGTGTATTTTCATCAGCTGCAGTGGAGAGGTCTAAATACAAAAAATAACAGGTTATAGTCCTTGTATGCCCTGTTGCCTTGTGCACTAAAATATTTAACCTAAACATTTTGACATTTTTGACCAAAAAATGTTGGTCACGAATGTCAACCCTTCTCTGACAGTGTGAGTCAAAAACTATAACAGTCATAATGCACAAAGTTGGATCTTAACACTGCAGACTGAAGATGTTAATTTCCCCAGAAAGCATAACTTTGCACAACCCTTGCTATTACTATTTTAAAATGCAAAGAACTAAAGCGGACAAACGTCTCATAAATCCCCAAACCTTCTGACATGAAACATGAAACACGAAATAAAAAGATGACAAAAGCAGCTGGTGCGTGCGCAGTGGTGTTACCTACATGTCCCTTGTCGTCCATCTCGTTATTGGTGAGTTTTACGCGGTCAAAGCTGATGACCTGACGCATCCACGTCTCTCCCGCGCACGGTGAGTCCGGGTGCACGTACAGCCGCGGGGAGATGCACGAGTGGTCGGTGTTTCCAGCCACCATCCACTGTGAGCTGTGGTACACGTATCTACAAAACGCAGGGACGAGATAAGCACAGGCAATTGTTTTGTTTTTTTCTTATTAAAATCATTAAAACCTAAAGCTCATACCTGTAGCGTTTGGAGTCGACTGGCATTACGTCCATTGCCACATAGTACTGTTGGCAAGGGTCCAGATTGCGCACTTTTACGCGCACAGACGGAAACATTCTCCTGTTCATAGAAAAAGATTTAGAGACTTATTTCTTCAATATAAGTTGCTTTACGACCCAACGATATTTAATACACAGAATCAAAATATTACTAGTGCGTTTTACAATGTTGTTCTTATCCTTCTGGGTCATTTGCCGTTCAGAGAAAAGTTCATTGCGCTCCTGGGGCCTAGATTTATGGCGCTTGTTTTCGGTAATTGAATAAACTGATCCTGGGTTTCAGCGGGTATTTAAATCCTGATAAGTTATACAGGATAAAACTAAAGAAGAGAAAACAGTGACTAAAACACATCTCACTCTGTTGCAATTGCAAACGTAATGGCACTTCAAATTATTATTATTTATTTTTTTTATATAAGCATTTCCCTCATATGCTGTGTGTAAACTTAGCAAACATATTTTAAATGTAGCATAATTTAGACACAGGGAGCTCATATAATTTGTCCTATGAACAATGTGTAAATGTGACAATTCATTACCTATCAATAAAAAAGACAGTGAAAGGAAATGCCTGGAAACAAATCTTTATAGACTATAGGTTATATTTTTTTTTGTATCTGTGATCTGTGTATCTGTGCGTAAAAGTCATCAACAAAGTGAAAGGAAACACAAAATAATAGGCCATGGACTATACTTTTCTTATTTAAATTTATTAGCACATTTTTGTCCTAAAAAAAGCAAGCCTATCCCATTCAGACTGTAAAGAATCCCATATTACGCACGGCCTGTTTTAAGCAAATGATTTCGTACCTTCCCGCTTTGGTGATGATCATTTCGGTGCCAATCTCGTAAAAGCGCCTCCACAGCTCAGACCCCTGCAGCTCCACGCGCACCTCTGTATCCGCCACGCGCTCCACCTCTGCGCCGGGCTCGTGCCTGACAGCTGCTCTGTCCGGGTCACAACATGTGTCCTCTGACCTGCAGCGCGCGGCTGGAGAGGCCCTCTTCACCTGACGCTCCGGGGACTGCTCCAGGCCTAAAACAAGAGTTCAAATCATGGGAAGACCGCCCAAAGCGAATACAGATATTTGGACTGAATAAAAATTGCTTTGTGATTTTTACATTGTAATCTGAATAATTATATTTGGGATGTGAGTATGCTGAAATGCACTTTTGCAGGGAAGTAAAGTCCGACCAAAATTCTAAATGTACGAAGATAAATATAAAGTGTAACGAGTATGACATAAATGGATCATTCAAATTTATGAGTTTCACCTTTTTCTTATATAAGCCACATTTTGAGGACTTGTCAGGGATCAAAAGGTATATATACATAAAGATATTTTATTTTAAATTGTTGCGGCAACGGTCTAATTTCAGTTTCATCATTTTGAAATCCATGCATAGGTTTAAGTTTGGAAACTCACGGCCTTATATTAGTCCAGTAGTTGTATTGACACATTAAAGCCACATTTAGTTTCTGTGCGTAATTGTACTATCCATGCGTAAAATGTACTATCCGTATTATTCTCACCGGTGCTGAGCAGGCTGGTGTCGCTGCCGGTGTCTTCAATTGAACTTGAGTCGTGCTCGTCCAGTTTAATCCGTTTGCAGGGCTTCCCCATGAGCGCCTCTACTGAAAAAGCGTGCGCTCGTGAGCTCAGGCCCTGCATCCTCTCGCGTCCGGACGGTTATATCCACCACAGTTTGCTCCGGGTTGGTTCAGAGTGGGATAGGGCGCAGCGGCAGCCCCCGATCTCTTCCTGGGCAGTGATCGATCTTCTGTAATCCCATGTATTTCGGAGGCGCGCGCTGGAGACTCGCTGACCCAAAGCGCGGAGTGTTGGCACGCCTCTAGTGCGCAGTATGGGTCCATGTCTGTGCGGGTTTCGCCTGTAGTTTATTTCTCACTGCGCGTCATGGAGAGGGAGGGCAGAGCTGTGCATTCCTCCACATCCTAGGCCCATAGACGCTCCAACAAATCATATTAGTTCTGACCCGCGCCAATAAATTATCGTGTAAACTAAAGAACAGGAAACAGGGACATTTGAAGGATCTCTTTCAATACATATTTACAGTGAAACTAACAAGCAGAAGTTGTGTAAAAGTGTTCTGTTTATAAGTAAAGAAATGTAGCCTAATGCATCTGGTAACTTTCCCTTCATATGTTGATAAAGTTTTAACATGCTCTATAGCCTACAATACAATACAAACACCAATATTAGGCCTGTTCTTTTCTCTTATATGTTTGTGATTTACTTCCATCCATCCATCCTTTTTCTTGCTTATCCGAGCCAGGTCACTGGAGCAGCAATCTAAGCAGAGACTCCCAGACTTCCCTCACCCCAGAAACATCCTCCAGCTCCTCCAGTGGGACCCCTAGGCGTTCCCAGGCCAGCCAAGAGACATAGCCCCTCCAGCATGTCCTGGGTCTTCCCCCGGTGGTACATTCCTTGTTATTAGCCATTTTCAATTCAGAGGGATTTCAGAAAATGTTCAAAGTTAATACTGTATCTTTCTCCATGGAAACAAGCAGGTGACATCACATGAGAAAAAAGATTCATCCATAGATTTGTTTAATGCCATATTCTGTGTCACAATCCAGGCAAAGCACTAACATGGAGACAATATGGATGCCCCCACACCAGAAAAAAAATCATAGTGCACTTTTTACACAGCAAATTTGTCTTGTAAACCATTTGAGAGTTCTCCACTTGGATTATATTTGGTGTGGACTATATATCCAAATTTCTTTCGCTTCACCTCAAAAGAAGCCTGCTCTGAAGTTCACGGTGGCCACACTATAACTCCTTCTTCAGCAAAAATTCTACATTTGGCGTGCACTTTCTCATTTTAATTCAACTTGATTTGATTTACCAAATAAAACGTCACTCTCAAATAAAATAAAAAAGCCAAATTGGTCCAACACACGATTGAGATGAAGCGATAAGCGTGGTTAAGCCTATAATGTTTACACTTACTATTTTGAGTTCTTTTCAGTTTGTGCTAAGGAAGCTGTTTAATTGCCCTATGTGGATTGTGCATGTACTTCCCTCCGCTTGGACAGCCCATGGATAAATACAGGGCCCATTTTGGAGCAGTGGGAGCAGAGTGGAGGCCCAAATATTTAAGTTTGTTAATGCAGAACATGTGCAATGCAAAATCTCGGAGCGCTGTGTGTGTTGAAACCTACATTTCCTTTTATTAATTTGAAAGCTTCCCAGTTCCCACTCTCTCTCCCTCTCTCTCTATGTCTCTCTGTCTCTCTGTCCTTTCTTTCCCTTCCTCACTCTCTTACTTGATGTCACCCAATCCCTATCTATTTCCCCCTCCGTGTTTGTCTCTTCTACCTATGTTCTACCCCTCTCTCTCCTCTGTCTCTAACCCTGTTTTTCTCTCTTCCTCCCCTTAATCCCCCCTCTCTCTTTCTCACCTCTTTCTCACCTCCCCCTCTTACTTTCTCCCTCTCTGTTTCTCCATCCCTTCATCCCTCTTTTTCTATCTCTGGCTCAGATCCGTCTCTTCACTCCCTCTCTCTCTCACATTCCCTCCCTAATTTCCCTTTCTCCTTCTGTCTCTCTCTCTCTGTCTGTTTCTCATAAGCGCTCACATCAAAAACATAAACCGGCCCGTAATGACAGCTAGGGATTATTACATTACTCCCCGACATGAAATAGATCCGTTTTACACAAATAAAAGATGTATTTAAAACGTATTTGATCACACTGCATAATTGGTCAGGGGGGAAACAAATGAGCTTGTGTGCTTATGCGATGGTCGGCTTGGTCGCTGATGGAAATCTGGGCAAAGCAGCGGTAAACGGAGAAGTATGACCAAGAGGACTCACATGTCGCTGTCATCAAGAGGAGCAGAAAAGATTTATGTTTACGCTAAAGAAGGGTTAACTCTACTTGTCTAGAAGCAGAGGACCAACCACGCTGGGACATATTATGCAGTGAGAAGGAAGTTTAACCAAGAGCCAAATCAGAATGCACAAAAACTTTTATTCTGAACTGAAAAACACAGGATAATTACATAACAAATTCCATATTCATGAGCAGAAGTTTATATTTCTTTTGCGTGTTAGTGGCCAAATAATATGATTCACCACCGAACCACTTTGTTTGTTGTGAGGCGATTTGCCAACCTGAAGACAAGTTTGGTGATTGTTTGGAAATTGTTCTATAACTCAACTCAACAAGTGCTGTCTTTGATTTGTAAAGAGAAGCTGGAGACTGAGGCATGAGAAATGTATTTATGCTCCACAGTGTGGCATTAAACCTTTCTATCTCCATGGAGACAAGCCGATGGTGCCACCAATTCAGTTTACAGACCAGATCTTTGGAGGCAGCAATGCATGCTTTTTAAAGTATTTGAACAACTATGTTTAAAGAAATGCTGAATAGATGTATTTAATGCCATATTGTAGAGGATTTCAGACAAAGCTAAAACATGTCTGTACCATTGCACACTTCAAATTCTGATTGGGCTGTATAATATATCAACAGAATTAAAGTGAAGAACATGAACTAGTAAAACTCCGGTATGTATTTCTACACTTAATGCAGCCAATATTTACACCAGATGCCCTTCCTTCCTGTCACAGCCAGCTTCACTGTGACTGGAGTGAGTAATATTAGTTAAATGTCTTAACCTGGGGACACAACTTCTGTATTCACCCAACGAGCGTCAAACCGCCCACCTCCTGGTTTCAAGGCAAAACCATAAAAAACCTAGTCAAACTTAAATTGTAGTTGTCAAAAACATGTTACCTTACTTCTAAAAACTATGTTGCCAGAGCATCTTTTTGCTTCATCATAAACCTCAAGACTTCTGCCCTTACTGGACTAATGATTACCAGAAATAGATGCCACTCATAAAGAATCTCGCCTGAAAAATCTCTCTCCAAAACCCAGGGATCACTTTTCTTGTCTTCAGCTCGCAGCTCATAAATCATCTCTGCATTTTGGCACATCCACCACACTATGACGTCTCATGGACCAAACAGGAAGTCCATTCTCCAAAGTCTGATGGCTGCTAATCCAATGCAAGCCTATAGTGTCCACCATGTTTTGTTTGCCACACATGTTTCCTGTTATTACCCCGATACTTAGAGGAAGCAACATCCTTAAATCCAATTTGGAGCAAGGCTTTAGGTTTCTATTAAATACGGAAGTGTGATGATGACGACCAGGTGCAATTAGGCTCATTCTAGCGCCTTAGGCTTCACTGGCTGGTCCTGATTGGTCTCATTTATGAATAACTGCTTTGTAATTGAGGATTTGTGAAGATTATTTGATACATTTGTTGTTGATTGGATTGATTTTGAGGAATTCCTAAGTGATTCTGTGTCTTGTATTTGCACCACATTATAGCTTGACACTCGGGTCAAATTAGAGACTCATTCCAGGAAGAGATGTCAATTGATTTGAAATGGTCCAGAGGTTGTGGAGCCAACACATGGTCTGAAAATGTGGCACTGATGGCATATTTAGTTGAACTGGATAAGTTCTGTTCTTTTTAGACATTATACAAGGCAGTAAATGCACTTGCTGTCTATGAAATAGGAAAGAGAGAATTAGGCTTAAATGTAGAAACCATTCAGAGTAATTGACGAATCAGCTTCAAGCTTCAAATATCCATCTTGAAAATGTTTTTTGGAGTGATTCATTCATGTTTGAGCAATCTTTAATCATTTATTTTCAAGACTCCATTTTGCCGATCTACCCCCGTTTTCACCGCCACCGGTACACGCCCACTGTGACATACTTACTTCATTCAATCTCCAATTTTATTTTCTTAATCAGTGATATATGTAGGATTTGGCAGTGTGGCATAGTAGTTTTGGTTAAAAAAAAAAAAAAAATCTGCTACTCCCTAGAATGATCTGTAGCTATCCACTGAAGAGGTCGACAGCTACAAGGTGTTTTGTTGTGATGACATTTATGGCAGCATCAGCTTTTATTAAGTAGTTTTGATCAATATTGTGATTTCAAATGTCCAAATTATAATATATTAAACAATGGGTAATAGATTATAACTATAGAGCAAACACAAGCACAATATGCATGCTTTAAAGTTGTGCATATCTTGTATATTCAGATGTATATTTATGTAAGATTTCCCTGTCTTTTCATGCTAAAATTTTGTATTATTTATTGTATTTTTTTATTTTTGTATTGTTATTTTGTATGCACCCTTAATAGCTGGTAAGTCCACCGCAGTCCTATATTTAAATACAAAGTTTATTCACTTTGACTCAAGACTTTGTATGCTCCTGCTGCAGAGGATGGAGTTAGTTTTGTGCCCACAGCGTAATGAAGTCCAGACTTAAACTTGGCCCAGTCTTCTGCCCCTGTACTGTATGTGTCCATGTGTTTATAAACAGGCATGTACACGGCCCGCTCAGTGTTAGTGGATGTGACGGGGCCCTCATGATTTGTTTTAGACTCAAACCTCAATGCCAACTCCACAAATACTCCACCAAAACATGTGTGTGAGAGAGGATATTCAAACTGCGGCAGCGGATGCCCAAACTCTGCCAAATGTCAAACTTTACCCAGCCGTTTCTACGTGACACTGTAGGAACATGCGACTGTAATGCAAAATGAGACCCCGGTTTGGACATGACAAGAAACCTACATGTAGCGTTTTATGAGGACAACTTAATGCTAATTGTGCACTTTATGAAGTAATATGTAGTGTTTCTTAAATACACTCTTTGGAAATGCAGGCCACCAATGAAAAAGTAATTTGTCTACACTGAGTTGGCTGGTTTCAGCTAGATTTAGAGCAGGACTTTAAGGGAGGTTGAGTGGTGAGTTTCAGTCAAGGGAAAGTACATATGTTAACTTACTATATATAAGTTGTCCAACAGTGAAATCAAGGGACAGGTTGAATGCTTATTATGGAATGGAAAAAGGGTTGCAGATTTCCATATCCTTCGCAGCAGCAGCAAAACCATCAACCTCCTCAGCCTTTCAGTCTTCTATTTACTACACTGCCTTGGCCCCAGGAGGAGAAAATGTACCTAAAAGATGTGTCATACTTGGTTCAGCTGGAGCTGTCACCTTAAAACATAGACAACTGATTTGATTTCAACTTGTGGATAGATACTTTACTAAAAACAGTTTCTTAGAATTTACATATTTAAAACTTTATCTGGTTCAAAGTGCTGTTATGCTGAGTCAGAGAGTTACGCAGTCTCACAGCTCATGGAGGGCTTGTGCATACTGCTGTTGTGTCCTTGAGCAAGCCCATTTTGCCTGCATCAATGTGCATGAGTGATTCTTTGGTGTTCAGAGAGGCCATTTGGCAAAGATTGGAAGTCATGATTCTATAAGTCAGCTTAAGGGCAACTTTGGCGATGTACTTTTTGGTTTGCTCTTTAATTAACACTCAACAATAAGCTATTACCAAGTTTTTTTCCTATGTAGTCCAACTTTTTACAATGAACATTTAATGCCTCATGTGGCGGGGCATCCAAGCATCAAACTTTTTCATCCCAGCGAATACACAAGGGCAGTGCCAACAGAGAAAAACTATCCCTCTCCCCAAGTCTCCTCCTTCTCTCCCTCGCTACCTTTATCCAAACTTCTCACACTTGTTGCCATTAAACTCCTATACATCTTCTGGTCTTTTCCTGGGGCTGTACGTTAATCCCACGCTACATTCATCTCCTGTTAATTCTTTTGATGAAAATAGCCTTCCTTTTGTGGTCTGTGCCAGTAACAGTGTGGTTAAAGCGTGTGGTGAACAGAAACAAAAACAGGCCTAATTGATAATGAGAGGCAGATTGTCCCGGTCCACTCCCTCCCTGTATTCTCTGTCTTAGGTTTTAGACTAACGGCCCATTTGAGGATCCTGTCTTGGGCATACAATGGTCTATAGAGAATTTTTAGGGATTGAAATATGTCAGAAAGAGGTGAACTAATCCGTTGATTTTAATAACTTAATGATTTAATGTAGGACTTGGACGTGACAGTGGACAGAAAGATTGTGCAAAAGTGAAAAGAAATCCAACAAAAATATACTCTAGGATTTGGCTAAAGCTACATTGTTAACCGAATAATTCAACATCATTGACAGGACATGCCTACAGTTAGCAAATACAATGGATAGAACAGATTTATGGATGAGACTTTACTACTGCTACACAATATTACTGTCTTATACATGATGTTCCTTTGTTTTTTTAGTAGTAACAGTGGCAATATTCATAGTTATATTAGATATCTCATTGAAAAGGGTCAGGGTGGGTAAAACTGAGTGTAACGTGTTTGAAAAGCTCATGTGCCAAGAAAAAAAATGTACTATTCTCCATGTGGATGTAGGATGGTAATAATATCTTCAAAGATTTTACATGCTCGCTCAGAACTATAGACTGTATAAAGAAGTGAGTGTGATGTGACCCATAGCGTTCGGATCCACTCAAATGAAGCTCATCGAGGCTAGCTGTTATAGGGGCGAATTTGGAGCCAAGTTCCATACTTGGATTCTGACTGCGTGTATCATGGTAACCAAAGAGTGAATCCGGACCAAAGCTGAAAGTAACGCCCCTTTCCACTCACACTGCTGGTCTAGCAGGGGGGTAGGTGCTTAGCGACACTGTCAATCAAGCCTGTTGCTAACTCTAGCAGGAGCAACCTTGAGGAAAGAAGACACCTGATTTGTCTGTTATTAACTCTATAGCGTTGGATGCTATTGTTGCCGACAGAGCGCGGTTGCAGACTTTCCATTACTGTAACTCCGCAACCAATTGTGCTCTCATGTAAATGTAAATGGCATCTCAAAGCAGAGGCATGGGGCTCTTTAGATATTTTACTGTCATTACAGTAATCAGCCTCTATTGTCCCTCAAAGATCAGTCGCTTATTCAATGCGTCAAAGAAAAAATACAGATGGATATGTAAAATAGAGGTAGTTGTGTGAAAAAATGCAGTATATTCTGATACTTCCTTTAACATGATTTTTTATGGCTAAAAAAATAATAAAAGTCTAGGCGAGCTATACTGGTCTATAGTGTGCTCAGTCCTTAAAGGGTTAATGCTCTTGATTTATGGACACAATAGAAAAATAAAAATATCAAGATCATGTAGAGAGCGGGTTAATACTGACATTTTAACACCAAAATGACAAAACAGAGACAGCAGCATTTATGGAGAGAAGAGGAACAGTTTTTTTTTAAATAGAAAGTGAATTGGAGCCAGAGTTGATGAAGCTGGAAATGCGCCCATGCTCATTTCCTATTTGGAACACAGCGGCTAGCAGGTTATCTATGTTCATTTATATATACAGTGTATGCTCAGAACTGAAAACTGGCAGTATGACTTTTTTTATTTGAAAGGAGAGCCAGTGCCTTGGTTGGGGTTTGAACTCTCCAAAATGTTTCATGCGGTAATACTGAAAGTAAAGCTGTATAAATTACTATCACCCCAACAATTTCATGCAAAAGATTTCCTGGTAAGTCCAGGTCCTCAGTATTTTCATATAGTATATTCCTTACGCTTTGAGCCACATTCAGACAGTGCTGCGGAATTAGATTTGTTTATTTCAGCGAAGGAGCTCATCGTTCATTAATCCTTTTGAACAAAATCACATTGCTCACCAGTCTTTAGTGCTTCATTCATTGATTTGTCAGAAATCTATGATCATTTTCAATCGCCAGTGATATGTTTTCCCTTTTTTTTTCTATATATTTCCATAAGCAGCCATATTTGTTTTGATACAGACCGACAATGCATATGTCCCTGCTCCAATATTGCACACACGTCTTGAAAGCGATTGTTTGAAAAGTGAACAATAGTAACCCAACAGTGAAATTCTGTGCGGTTTGTTTTGAGGTTGAAAAGTGTTGACATGTAAATCGTTGTTGTGAACATGGTTGGAGGAAGCAGCAATTATCCTAGAGGAACACTGGGTTTTTCTGAGCTTTTGTAGCAGGACTCACAAATGTCTCTGTGAGTTTTTCTCTACTTGAGCCTGATGGTTTTGAACACAAATATTTTTTATCAAAGCCTAGCCACAATTTGGGGAGATTATTTTTAGATTGCCCTGATAAATGATGGGTTTCATATATCTGGATGTGGTCAGACTGATGGAGATTGAAAAGTTGAAAAAAATTGGCACAACTTTTAAAACAACATGTGAAAATCAGCAGTGCGCTAACAGTTAGCTTGTCATTTTTATTTGCCTCTTCACATGACGGCAGTGCGAGTCGTTTAAGCCTGTGCCAATTCTGGATAGCAGCAGCAGCCTGGTCCGGTTAGCACTCTTATTATCAGCACCACAGGCTGTAATTCATATGTCAATCAAACTGCAGAGAGGGAGGAGCAGGGGCGGGGCTTAGATCTGTGTGTATCTCTGCAATGAGCCAGGACAGTGATGGGATCTCAACGTCTGGAAGTTGGACTATGCTTCCTTAAAGAGGTGTTTTTTTCATTTGACTTGTATAGGGCATCAACTGCTAACACATAACAACACATAACATATTTAGATCACCATGTTACCTTTTATTGTTTTGAAAATGTTATATTCACCAACGACAATGTATTCAAATGTTTTATAAGTTTTACTTTCTCTTTTGACACTCTGAGTCTCCTCTCACTGTTCCTTCAGAGCACTATCACAACACAATCACAGTGCATCCAGTTAATGAAACTATCGCACATCACATCAGGTTTGTCAAATTGTTGTGTACAGTTTTATATCATACCTTTGTATATTTATGGGGAATTATGGTCTGGGAGCATGGGTGACGTAGGCTTGTGGCCTGAGCATTGAACAGAATCGTACTGCTAAACATAAGAAGGGTTTAAATAGGGCCCGGGAGGGATTGCTAAATTACTGAAAAATGCATGTATGACATCTAAAACCTCTTCAAGCATGTTTTTGATGAGGGAACAATACCAATACATGGTAGAAAGCTCAAAAGATCTTTTTTGCTTAATACCCCTCTTTAAGAGAAAATGTGCTGTTGATCCAAGGAAGTATATAGTGTTCCAGACAATAGCACAGAACTCATAACATGACTGTGGTCAGGTCTGTGAACATAGTGTCTTTCAGTTTTGTACAGTCTCTATCCTCACTGTGGAAGGAACTGTACAAATGAGGTTTTATGGTCTAAGGACATGGCTCTTTGTTCTATATATTTTAAATAAACGCATAATTATTTGTGTTTCAACTGTGTATTTAAATTTGTTGATATTGTTCCTCGGTATTTCGGGGTGTGAAGTAGTAGCCTATATTTTTGACAAATAGGACTATCTTATAAATTCATTGCTAATTCAATATACATGAGCTGGGAGACTAATACTTTAATACTGGGTGTTCACTGATTGCAAGTGTAGTTCTGGACTTACAAAGTCTTTCAAATCAATGCATCCTGTTACACTGAAAGAATCCACAAAGAGTCCCGGACACCGCAGCGGTCTGGAGCGGTTCTCAGGTCATTAGACGTGTGTTATTGAAACTGTGTTTCTTTGGTAAAATATGCAGTGAAGTTGTCGTAGGTGTAACAGGGGATCTGCGAGTAACTCTCATGAGTACATGACCCGCCTTGCATTTAGTGTAAACTTGGTGCAAGTTGCCTGTTGTGTCACTTTTAATATGATCGATTTGTGAAAACAACACTTGGCAAATTTGACAGAACAGTGAGAATAATAAACCCTGTCTCTGCTGAATCCAGTTTTCATTCTGCAGGCTATTCAATTTTCCTTAATCACATCCAACACAATCTTCACATTTACACTGCCACTTTTTCTGTCCCACCACCAGCGACACTGTAATTTAAAGACTGGCAAAATGGGAAAGACAACATGCTATTTCAATCAGGACCTGTATTGGAGCCCCATACGACGGATGCCAGAGTCTGCCTCACACTGTAATCCTGATGCAGCATGCGGTTACATCAGTGAGGAGCTAATGCTGTGGTCAGGGCTGCATCAGGGCCACGAGAAATGATTTATTAGAGTCTCCTGACTGAATTTACAGATAATGTGGATGTGTCTGGGTTAATGTCTATCACCAGTGATGTTTTCAGGCATAGGGAGGCTGTGCTGATGATGCAGAGGGCCCCACCAAGCACGAGGGGCACCCCAAGAGAAGTTCCTTGTTTAATTTAGTGTACTTAGCACATTGTTTTATTGTTTTGTTTTTTTCTGGGCAGCCAAGATCATGCACTTTTACGAAGCTTTAGAAAGACCAATTAATTAAAGACCTATTAACCAACAGTCTGTTCGTGATGTCTCCATGTCAAAACAAGCATGGAGGCTTATGCTGTGTCAACAAGCAAAGAACTAAACTCTGTAAATCTGAGGTAAGGAAGTTATATATTTCATTCTGAATGATACCAGAACATTTGAGAATGTCTTCCACATTTAAGACTGGATCATCCCAAAATTGGATGGTTGTCTGATGCACATATGTTTCCAGACCCACCAGGATGTGAACAGAAGGTTGGAGGAACTGACTCCCTAAAATATTGGTATTCAACAAGATACTAAATGTGTTAATGTTTTATTTCATTTGAAGTTATGATCTACTATGAGTGGTGGCTCATTACTTTTTGCTTACCAATATAAGCTTAGACCTGCATATGTTGGTATATAGACGTGTGTGGGCATGAGTGACTGTCGTGAGTGATCGTACCAATATTTTAGACATAGTACTTTCCTACCAGATGCCATTAACTGACAATACTTTCTTGAAACAATGGCATTCATTTGTGTGAATTACTTTGAACTACTATTGTATTTATTGATCATGGTTTAGGCTGTGTCCACACAGATTCTAAAAAATACTTCACTGAAAGGTTCTCCACTTTAGTTCAAAACAATTTTATGAACTGGCAAATCATTGACTGCAACTCTGGTTAGGATGAAGCTTGAGATGAGATATTTTGACAGCAAGACTTTTGTATGACATCACTGTTTCCCATCATGCCTTGTTCCCGTCAGATAACAGCACCTGATAGAATAATGACAGATAAAGCAGAAACAGTTTGGGGCCCAGCTGAACCGCGCAATCAGACAGGTCTCAAATGAGCGCTTCAAACTGACATCCTGAGCCTCCTCATCCTCTGTAGAGCTGTTCTGGTTTGTCCTCCCTCCTGCGTCGTGACCTTTGACCTCTGGAGAAGCCCGACTGGTGTTGAGGATGTCGACAATTTTAGCGGCTTAGTCATGTCCTCCAGACATCTCTTACCTATGAGTCAAACACAGACAGGGTTAAAGGTTTTGGCAGTAGGCCTGTTACAGCAGCTGTGATATCACCATTCCAAAAGTCTCACAAGATTATCAAAGATTTTTACTATACACACACATAAAGGGAGAGTCATTCTATATAAGATGATGAATTTACAATATCAGGATAAATATTGTAATATTGTATACCATGAGGTGAATTCACACAGTGGCTGAGAGGCTAGCATTCTTCAAGGTAGTTCTGACCAAGCCTAGTTCAAGATCTGGAGATGGGTTCCCAGGTGCAACTTTTGGTTGGTCCCACTTGTCCTGACAGATAGCCCCTGCAGCATTAAAGGATGGGCATTGTTGCAGCCTTTTTTGTCAGCAGGATAAACACCCTCTGGTCGGAAGACAAATACTTACCAGAAGTGCCACTGTTGCCCCTGTAGTCTCCCAGTGGTAAATCAGTACTGTGGTTACTCCTCTTGTGAACTGAAGGTGGCGTCACTGGATCTGGAAGTGATTGACTGCGATGCTATTTGCCAAAATCCAGCTCAAATCGGTACGTCTTTAACTGTCTATGTGTGCGTGTATGTATGCAGGTATTTATCACATTGTGGGGACTCGAATTTGTACAGTCAATTTATAAAGACAAAAATAAGGTCTGCATAAGGTAAATCTTTCACTATTAGATTAAAGGCAAGGTCTGAAGGTGCACTATGAAACTTTTTGGGTATACGGATGTTGTTTGCATGACTTTTCTTTGCCCCACTGTATGGCTTAAAACTTGTCAGCCATGAAGGCTTAGTTTTCAAGTTAATGGCTACCTTTTACCTGTTAGTTCAGTAGAGATAGGCAATTCCAGGGCTGAAATTATTCAAATGATTCTAGTGAATGTGTATGGAGTTTGAAAACACAGAAGACCACTTGCTGCATTACCACATGACAGAACAAGATGGAATGAGGTGTTTTCTGTTAAGGTTATAGGTAAGCATGGTTGAGGTTAGGTTCAGTCACCAGGAAATGAACGTCAGGTCAACATTAGGTCCCCACAAAGCATGGAAACCCAACGTATGTGTGTGTTAATCTGCGTGTAACTCCGGCCGTCCCTTAATGATGAGGTAATCCCCCCAGGGTCCAACTTTCACTGACATAACATCCATCCATCCATTACTGGAGCCTTTCATCATGTCTGCCTCCTCCACCTCTCTCCTCTTTACCTGGGACAGACCTGCACCCCCGGCCCCTCATCACATCCAGGTGTGACCCCCCTCTGATAGGACGTCCTGACGCAGCGCCATACACCACAGTTATTAAGGGAGAGCGCAGCCAAAGCTCAGATCTCAGAGACGGTGGGACTTCAGATGGACATGTACGTTTGCATGTAGATCTGGTAACAATATCTGTGCGTTTTGAATAGGATTTATACAATTACTCTGTCTTATTCTTCAAAGCAATGCACAAAAGATCAACCCACGTCAATGCGTCTAAGGCATCGCATCAGCTGGTATAAAGACTATTCTGATAGACAATAGGGGGTTTTCAAATGGTGGACTGGTGGGTCATGATGAGTATAGGCTAGAGGGTTATTTAAAGGTGCACTAAGGAACTTTTCTGGTAGAGGGTTCGCCACCTGCTTGTCTCCATGGAGATTTTATTGCTTTAGAATGATTCACAGTTAAACTTATCTATCTCTCTGGATCTATACATTGATGTGATAAATCTACTTACAGGCAGTTGTACTTTGAGTTGAAGTTTTATTTATTTAAGTTGTTGAAGAATAAATAGAAGGAGCATAACATATTTGAATCAAGTTATTGGCATTTCAAGGACATACACACTATTTCCAGTCTGAGCCCCTGTATAGGTCGATATTGAGTATTGGCTACTTAAGGGTATACTTAAACACAAGGTATCAATAACAAAAGGAGCAGAAAAGTTGTGATGGGATTGGAAAATCTCTCATTATTAGGTGCCTACTGTCAGAACATCCATCCATCCATTTTCTTCTGCTTATCCGGGGCCGGGTTGCGGGGGCAGAGTCTAAGCAGGGACTCCCAGACTTCCCTCACCCCAGACACGTCTTCCAGCTCCTCCGGTGGGACTCCAAGGCGTTCCCAGGCCAACCGAGAGACATAGTCCCTCCAGCGTGTCCTGGGTCTTCCCCGGGGCCTCCTCCCGGTGGGACATGCCCAGAAGGCGTCCAGGAGGCATCCTGAGCAGATCCCCGAGCCCGTGTCAGTACATAGAAGAAGAAAATACATAAAAAGGCATCCAGAGGTAAGTAAAAGTATCGATACAAGAATAAAGCAATACTCACGTAAAAGTAAAAGTATCATATGAAAAAACTCTACTTATGTAAAGTATTAAAGTATTAAAGTACCCATTAAAAATGTAAAAAGTAAAAGTATTTCGCTTACAGTGTATTGATTTTGATAAAGATTTGTGCTGAATTTTGTTCAACAGAAACAACTGAATTTAATTTTTTTTTTTCTAGCTGTTTTTCTTTTTATATTTTTGTTTGCTCAGACTACAAATGTGTTAAACCCCCAGCCTTTTGAGCACGTCACATACAATAATAAAAAAATACTTTTACTTTTACCAAATGCAGTGGAGTAGAGAGTACAGATACCTGCTCTCAGATGTAATGAAGTAAAGAGTAAAAATTATCAGCCTTAAAATCTACATATGTGAAGTACAGATACCTAAAATGTATTCTTAAGTACAGTACTTTACTACTTTTACGTTGTTGTTTCACCACTGAACTCATCCCATAAAATTATTTAATCTGCAGCATTTTTCAGTTCCAATATTGTTTAGCTGAAACAGCTTGAACAATAATACTTGTATAAATAATGCATAATTGTGTTTCTTCACGGTCTGTCAATCAGGCTTCTTTGTTGTAACTCATATTGCATTTTCACCACTTCTCTCTGATGGACAGCCAACCGTAATATAAATCCATTCCTCTTGTGTGTGCTCATTTTAAAGTGCTGTTCCAAGTCCCATCATATGTCATTTTACTCCCAATTTATCCATGAACCAAAGTGTGACTACAGAAATGCCTCTAATCAGGAAAGCTTTTTAGTAACTTTGGTGTAATCTGATCATTTTGTCTGACTTCGGCCTCACAAGACATCTGCTTCTCCGTGAAATTTAAACATTTCGCTGTGCTCCGTGCCAAGCTGAGAGGAAGAGCAGGAGGAGACGAGGAGATAGGAGACAAGGAGACACAGTGAAGGACGCTAAAGTCGATCCTGACAGGAAAAACCCATTTGTCACCCTTGGTCCAGAGAGGAGGAGAAGAGCAGAAGACAGGAGCATGAGGAGGAGATGGGTGGGCAGCAGATCAGAGCGATGTGTGTTGAGTTTTGATACGTCTGTGTGAAATACTTGAATGCGGTGATTCTATCCAGTTTAGGTTAGCAGCATTTTACATATATATATATATATATATATATATATATATATATATATATATATATATATATATATATATATATATATATATATATATATATATATATATATATATATATATATATATATATATATATATATATATATATATATATATATAAATAAAAAATATATATATATATATTTATTTTTAGATATTTTTTAGTATTAGTAGCTTTATTTTATAGTTTATACAGGGGAGACCAATGAGAGCACTTGGGTTCGCTTTTCATTGGCGCTCTGTTTAAATACAGTACAAACAAATACAAAATAAAGTATATAAATCCATATAAAACACATAAAAACAGGTCTGGGTGTGTGGATAAAAGTTTATTGCCAGATTGTTACATTGCGATTGTGTCTAGTCTTGGAATGGAAAAGTATATTCCATTTTTGTGACGTAAAACAACTAAAAGCTCTCCTTCCCGTCTCAGTTCTGCTGCGGCTGGTCCTTAGCCTTATGCAGTCATGTGATCTGGTTTTAAATATTTCAGTATAGTAATATTAAAAGAGTGTTGCACATTATGTTAAACAGAGAACAAACAATAACGGTCAATTTAGCTTGTGAAAGTAAGTCATAAAATTGGAATAAATAATTCACTAAATAAAATAAAAACTACACAAAATTATGCATTTATTAATTAAATATAAAAAAATATAAAATAATGAAAAAAATAAAAAATCTGTGAGCTTTAAAAACACACACTCTTTTCTTTTCCCCTTCTTCTTCTGGATCTTTGTCTGAAACCACTAAGCGTTCTCTCTCTCACACAGTGATTTTGGCGGATCTGCTCCAGCTCATGTCAGTGACGTTATGAAGCCCAACTTTTCTGGGTCAAAGCAAATCTGTGTTCCATAAGACCATTCTTTTATGTACCATATCTTTAACCTCGTGGACTTTTAAGAGCAACTAATCATTTCACGCATTTTAATGAAATCAAAAATTCACACCAACAGAACGAGTGTGACCAAAATAATTGTTAAAAACTTTAAAGGAAAGATTTCAGAGTGATGAAAAATTTACCTATAGCTGCCATGGCAATAAACAATTCAAAACACAATACCTATCGTATCTATCTGAATATCAAAAAGTTTAAATGGTCACCTACTACAGGAAGCTGTACTGCACCAAAGTAAGAGCTGCACAATACTTCAAATTAAACATGAGCATTTGTCTACAGTTTAGCTCACTTGGAAATGCATGATGTCAGTAGCACAGGCCACACAAAACTGGACTCCGTGTGTTTTTGAGTTTCTTGCTGCAGGGACAGAGTCATTTGTCACTTGTGGTTTTGGTCCCTGGTTTTTAAATTGGTGACAAATGGAGGAGGTGAGGCGTGCTGGCGGCTGGTCTGCTGAAGTCATGCTGATTTTCACACACAGCTCTGCGCTCTGACTGTTCACAGGCTCCCAGTCCCGCGCTCAGGGACAGGAGCTTGCGTGTTGTTGGGACGTCGTTTGCGCAAAACCTGCTCGAAAGCAGTGTTCAGACTTGATTACAGAAGGTTCTCATAGTTTGCTGTTTAGATGCTGCCTCTGTGGTCTGTGTAAGTTTAAGGGTCGTCGTAAACGGCCATCATGTTGAATCAATGCGTTTCATGCTTGAAGGTCAAGTCTCCATGGAGATATTAAAGCTTTAGAGTGAGTCACAGTATTAAATGTATCTATCTCCATGGACCAATGCATTAATGTAATACATCTGTTTACTGGCTGTTGTTGTTAGTGAACTTTTATTTGTAGAAAGTTGTCCAACAGATTGCATTCATGTTCTAGACTTTGATGAAGTCATAATCTCAGATGGTGAAGGGTCTTAAACTCTATGGAAGTGCTGCTGTTTTTAAAAGAAAGATCCAAACCTATAATCAGCAAACAAATAAGATAAAAATGTTCAAAATCGGAAAAACTGAATGTGGCTTTAATGGCATGTTACGTGCAGGATTGGTAGATGAAGTACTCAATATTGTTACTTTAGTGCAGATACAGAGGTAAAAAGTTACTCAAGTAAAAGTAAAAATATCAAATGAAAAAAATCTACTTTAGTAAAAGTATTTAAGTACCCGTTTAAAAATAAAAAATACAAAAGTGTTGCTGATTTAGTAAAGTGTTAAATGTAATGCTACTGATTCACAATGTATACATATTTTGGTCTACAGTTATTTTTTTTCTTATGATTATTGTGTATTTATTTTGTTTGTTCAAAGCCGAAGCTTGAACTTGAACAAACATGGCAAAAACAACCCCTCAAATCATATGAAAAGTACTTTTTACTTTTCAGTCCAGTTCAAAAATGTAGGAGGAGTAGAAAGTACAGATACTGCTCTCAAATGTAGTGAAGTAAAAGTAAAAAGTATCCACTGTAAAATCTGTATCAGCATCTGTAAAGTAAAGATACCTAAAAATTCTACTTAAGTACAGTACTTTACTACTTGTACTTCGTTACCTTCCATCACTGACATGCAAACATGATGCATTAGTGTCACAGTCCTATTTCTTCTTGAGACCAGCGGGTTTTGCTATCCACACTATGGTTATAAAAAGATGCTAATTTCAGTGCTTTAAAAGCATAGAAATGTTACACATTTACCCTTCCCTGTTTAAGGATGGTTTTGCTCTATATTTGAACAATAAGACCATACAGTAATATTAAAGACATTATAATTTTGTGCTGAAGATTAAATGGTGAATAAATGACTATCATTCTGGCATCAAAATCACAGGTTGGAACCTTTTCCATAAGGTCAAAATCGGCTTTGAAATGTTAGTATCATAACACTGTGCCGCATATAAATGATAAGAGACAACAAAGTCATTCAAATATTCAAATACACTTTGCCAATCATTTTGTTCTCTAGTGGTGGTCGTTCTCTTTACTCTTTCCCAGCTAAAACCCCAGCTAACTGTGCATTAAGTTTCAGACTTTGAGCCGTAAACTGTGTGGACGTACAGTTTAATCAGCTCCTCGGAAAACTCACTCAAGCATCACATGTTGTAGATTGCTCCAACTTCTCCTTGTTACTTTCTCCAGTCATCACTTTACAATTGGGCATCAGCAAACCACATCACCTCCAAATGCCTATGTGCATAATACATACATGTCCGTCTAAGCCCCCCCCTCCTAAGCCAAAACTGGGGTCCCCCTCTCCCCACTTACTTTACTGTTGTGTGAGAAGCCCTCCGGATTAAACTTAAGTCTTTTGTTTATGATCTTGGCTATTACGGTTAACGCTAACCCAGTCTCGTGTGTGTGCGTGTGTGGGCAGCCCCTCCGATCAAACGCAGCGTAAGTCGAGCTCATAAACAGGCTTTCAGGACCACTTAGAGTTTTGGGGGAGACGAGGAGGAGGAGGAGGGAGACGAAGAGGGAGAAAGTGCAGAAATCAGCTGCTATGTTTATGTACCTTTCAGTGGTGATTACCGGTCCAATCTGTCTGTTTAGTTGAGGAGATGTCAGAGCCTGTGAACAGTACAGTGTGGAGTATGCAACTGTATGAAAGCTCATTTTAACAGCTACACAGATGACACTAAGAAACATTCCAGGTGAAAGTGATTACATCTCCATGGAGAGAAGCAGGTGGCGAACCTGTCCACCTGAAAAGTTGCAGAAAAAAAAGTTACAAAGGGACAAGAAAATAGCGAGAAATATAAAAATAAGCACATACCGGTGAGGATGAAGAGCGTAGAAAAGGCCACATTAATTGAGATGGTCGTATTAAACATTAGACAGCATGTTGTTATTGCAATTATAACATAAGGCTTTTTAAAAGACTGGGTATAAGTTATGTTGTTTTAGTGCAGGGGTGTCCAAACTATGGCCCGGGTACCAAATGCGGCCCTCAGACCAGTTTTTATTGGCCCTCATGCCTCCTGCTGAACCGGCCCATTTGATCATACTTTTAACAGCAAATTAAACTATTTGTACCACTACGAGCCTTATTAATATACAGCAGCTCTGTCAAAGCTGTGTATAAAGCACCGCACTGCATTGATCACCGGTCCGTGGCCCTCTGCTTCAAATATGTTTTGAGATGTGGCCCTCGACAAAAAAAAAGTTTGGGCACCTCTGTTTTAGTGCATGCATAAACACACTGAATGTTACTAGTGTCTGGACAATCATACAGCAGCTATATTAGTGATGGCAGCGATGTGGCTACGTCATAATCCTCCTCTGCACATTCTTACAGGCAAGTACTGAAGTGTCTTGTCCAATGACAAAACATCAGTATAAAATGCAGAAAGGAAACCACCAAGTGTCAAAGCTCCTGTAGAAATGCAAACTGTAAGGCTAAAAACTTTTTCTAATTTAAATAAGGGTAAAATATTGTCAACAGCCAGTCAACAGAGGCCTGATGAACCTGTGATAAGGTACCAACTGGGAAATGAATTTACAGCATCTATACTGGAAAGATTAGCTCCCACTATAAATGGCACACGAAGAATACAGTTTCAAAATGGTATTCAATATTCAGTTTCAATATATAAACTAAATATCCCCCAGTCTTCAGTTCAATTTAATATACAAATCATCTTTATTATTAGGTTATAGGATCAAAAAACAATAATAATCCTGCCTTATATGTTTTGCATTAACTTGATAGCCTAATGTAATGTTTTTAAAGGTATAAATAGCCTGACATTTTTGCAGACAGTGTTGCAGTTTCTATGAGAAATTCTAGCGTGAATGAATCCACGGACTGAGCAGACTAAATGACTAGAGCAAGTGTTTATTTACCTTCATGGACACGTTTAAGTGAGTCCGGAGAGTGGAGGAGGCAGGGACCACCGCAGCCCCATGTGTCACTGTAAACTGTACGGCTTTGGCATCGCTCTGTGTCTCCACTCTGTCCCGTGCGTAGCGTGAGTGCGCCGGCAGACACTGGCAGGTACCACCCGGCCCTGCTGTGCGAGAGTGGAGCATATTTACACTGTGTTAAATTATGAAAAGACCACATTATACAGTGGAAAGATCTTAAATGCATTACAGCCGTCTCCTGATTGAGTCATTTTAATGCCATGTAGTATAAATATGAAGTTTGTAAAGACAGGAAAGTTAATGTGAAAGTGTAAACAGTTTGTGTCGTTGCGCATTTGGCTCAATCTGATCAAATGGATGCTGAGTTTAGCACTTTGAACATGCAGTATCAATTATGACCACCAGATGGAGCTAGAGCTACAAGGACCGCTAGAAACTAATATAAATAAATCAACCTTAAAATGCCAAATAAAACAGTACTTGTAAAGATTTGAATTACAATCCACCAATGTGCATTTTGTCTAAAATAAAGACGTTTAAGGTCATAGTTTAGCAATTGTCTTACATTTTGTCTTCTTCGTTAATCTCGGTGTTGTGCATAATTGCGCATCCCTGACCAGCTGTGCACATTTCCAACATCTTGGCTAAGTGACCACTCTTTGATGTTATTACAGGCTTGAAACGCATTTGTGCTGCATCCAAAGTCTACGGGGGACATTTGATATTTGTAGGCCATACCTGAGGATACAATTTATTTAGCCTTTTAAATGGCCAAATATAGCACCACAGACACATCACACTGCTTGCTAAATAAGTTTAGTCTACTGGTCTTTTTACATTTTTCACAAAATGCTGTGCTTATTAATTATAAGTCACACCATTTCATAAATGTGAAACTCTGCTTTTGATTGTTCTGAATAGTTAGCTTCAGTCCCTGATGTCGCTGTTGTCCAGTTTATATTGGATAGTTTAAGGTTTAAAACAAATGACGTGGGTGGAATAAAATAGGCTCTAACCTTCTCACAGCTTGTCTTTGAATAGACATATTTTTAAATAGTCACTCTCGCTGATCAAGACTTGGAAAAGCTGCAACGTTCGGCAAAAAACAATGAGATGCAGATCTGTCCGTAACACCGGAAGCGCTAGATAAAGCCGAGGTTGCAAAGTGCGTCACAGTGGTGAGCTGCTCACAATAAACGGGAGACTGCGGTTCAGCGCCAAAACATTCACCGAGGCGTGAAAACCAGACACACCGAGCTGTAACACGGGTCTGCGGACATGGTGAAGATCGCTTTTAACGCTGCCCTAGCGCAGAAGGGCCTCGGGAAGGAGGTCCCCTCCGCCGTGAAGGTAAGTTAACGGTGTACTACTGAACAGGCCTCTGCACACGCTAAATCCATGCGCATCCTTTGCACAAATCCTGTTACATTCGGACATGTATCTTTGCGCTCTTATACAGTCTAAGTAGTGCATAATGCATATTTGAGCGAATTTTGCGTTTTGCATTTGATGTCGCAGACAGTAGTGAAAAGGACCGCCCATTTGAACATCTGTCAGACTCAAAACATCAGGCCAAACATCCATCTGTCAGACTCAGGCCAAACATCCATCTGCACCAGAGCGCGCCGAGGCAAGGATGTGCCCGGCCCAGACATATGCCACATATGTACTGCACTAGGTTACTGCACTACTGCACTGTACTGTACTGTACTGCACTACTGCAGGACTGTACTGCACTGCACTACTGTACGGTACTACTGTACTGTACTGCACTGCACTGCACTACACTATTGTACTGTACTGCACTACTGTACTACTGTACTGCACTATTGTACTACTGTACTTCACTACTGTACTGTACTGTACTTCACTACTGTACTGTACTGCACTACTGTACTTCACTACTGTACTGTACTGCACTACTGTACTGTACTGTACTTCACTACTGTACTGTACTGCACTAGTGTACTGTACTGTACTTCACTACTGTACTGTACTGCACTACTGTTTCATTCATTCCATTTTCCAGGATTATTGTGACATATTTATTTTCTTATTAAATGGACCAGGCATTTACAAGTTTTGGATTTGGATTCATATACTGTACACACATGGCTGTAGGCCTATCTGGAGTTTGATATTTGTTACATGCATATGTTGTTTTATTTTAAAGTTGACTACATTTGGAATTAAAGAAAAGAGCAGTGTTAAAGTTCAACAGTTTGGGATGGGACAAGGTTGAAAATTGACAAATTGTGTTTGACATTAAGAGGGGAGGCTATGGTGGCCCTAACGAATGGGGCAAGCCTATATAGTCTAAAAATAAGATAGTACATTATTATCATTAATATGTAGAAACTTTATTTAACCTTTAATCTTTTATTAGTAAAGGCAACAAGTGACACATTTACTCATAAAATCTATTCAGGTACTGTATAACCCATGGGAAACAGTGGTAGGCTGTAATATTGAATATTATGTGTGTGTTTGACTGGCTCAGTGAGAGGAAACCACTTTGCTGATCAGATACTTTTGTAAGGCTGTTTTTGTACCATGTTGATGTGAGTTATGAAAGTGTTATGTCGAGAAAGTTTTAGAACTTCTGCAAATCCAGTTAGAATAAAGTGCACATACACTATATTTTAAGAAAGCAGCAAAACATATCACAGCCTCAAACATATAAAAAGTGAATAAAGTGATTATATCAATCAGTTAAAATATATCTTGGTTTGTTTTTCAAACAATAACTAACATATAATGTATGTATATATTACACACACACACACACACACACACACACACACACACACACACACACACACACACACACACACACACACACACACACACGTACGTTATTACCACTGTAGTTCTAAACAGACATTTTCCAAAAGAGGACAAATAAGTGCATACAATGAACTCTAAATTCAGCAAACCCAGAAACTGAAGAGCCATCTTGCATACCACCAGTGGTACATGTACCACATTTTAAGTAACGGTGTCATAAATTAGATTACTGGCTGGTTATCTCTGGTCTGACAAGAAACATTCTCTGATAATGGAATAACTGCTGACAATAATGTAGTGATTATAGTCAGGATGTTATTACATTATTGTCTGACCATAGTTTTTAGATTATCTGCCCATCATTACATTATTGGCCATTATTACATCATCAGTTGCTACAGACCAAGAAAAAGAGAAATTGTAAAAATATATACTACAAATGATGCAAATATTGTCCTTTCTTCATAATTTAAGCCCAACTTTCTTTTTCCAACTAATATTTTTAGCAAAATAGCACAATATAAACATATGCAGTCATTTTGTTTGTTAATCTTCATCAATAGCCACTGCTATTGTAGAAAACTACAATTTAAGCAACACATATAAATTATAATACAGATGCTAAGAAATTATTTTTATCTGACTTTTCCATTGTTGGTCCATTTCTGTGCCCTATAAACTGAAGTGTACACTGTGTATATTAGGACCCGGAGCTGGCTGGTCCCCTGCCCCCCAGCGAGGGCTCCACAGGTCGCTGTCTGCTCACTCTGCTGGGCATTGCCTTCATTCTGAGCGGTCTCATCGTGGGAGGGGCCTGTCTGTACCGCTACTTCACCCCCAAGGTCTGTACCATGCTTATATTATTAACCTAGCTCGTCATTTTCAGTATGCATCTATCAGCCATATGAAAAAGGCTTGATTCTTGCATTTAGATTTAAGTGAATATAGATTGAATAGATATCTCAGAAGCGCAAAAGTGTAAATTGCAAGGTCCCTGCATATGAAAACGTCAATGAAAAATTACTAGTCAAAGAGAAAATTGGCCGCTAAATACATATTTGTTATATTATACAACACATAAAATCATATGTTTCTGTATACAAGACAATTGGAACAACATACCTTCTCATGTTAGGTTAGCAATTAAGAACTTGTATCAGGTTGGTTATAATGCATACCTAATATGTAAGTTAATATGGAAATGGCAATTACACTGACTGAAACCAATGCATCTGGTTTAATTCATAGATTCTATAAAGAAGTGGTCATGTGTAGAGTGGAGTGTGACATCATCCATAGTGTTAAAGTTAAATAATGCTCGTCAAGGCTAGAAGTTACAGGGGTGAATTTGGAGCTGAGTTCTATATTGAGAATTCTGACGCGAGTATTATAGCAACCAAAGAGCCAATCTGGAGCAAAGTTGTTGAAGGTAACGCCCCTGCTCGCCCGCACCACTGGTTCGGCAAGGAGCTGGCGCTTGGCAGCTGTCAATCAAACCTGTTGCTAACGCTAGTAGGAGTAAACTAGGGAAAAGTCTCTTAATAATATTCATATCTTGATTACAGACACAATAGCAAAATAAAAATACCAGAATCATGTAGAGCGGAATAATACGAACATATTAAGACCAAAATGACGAGTCTGACATCAGCAGTTACGGAGAGAGGGGCGACTAACCACTAACGTCAACACCTGTCCATAGTGCAAAGAAATCCAGAAAATCATAATAAGTCTAAAACAAATAGTCTGCTTCAATAATGTCAAATAATATTATAACCAAATTAAAAAAAAAAAAAAAGAGTGTGTCATATGTCTTATTGAAAGTTTACTAAAAATCCAAAAAAGAGTATTATTTTTAGTTTCTGTAGTCTTTTTCCTTGTGATTTCTGCTGCGTTCTATTGGAGGGAATGTTGCTGACAGTGGTTTTCTCCTCTCTAAAAGTGCACACTGGTTTGTTTGGGCCAGTGCTGAGTAAAGGCAAAAAGACTTGAGTTATTGTCTAATCAATCTGACTATTGAAGGAAAAAAAAGTCAAAGTAAAATGTGTGGAAATTTAAAACCAATTCCTCCAGTTAAGCAACGCATAGCCAAAGTGTAAGCCAGCATACAGTAGTATTGTTTTGTGGTACATGCAGTTCTATCTAACACATTTTGATCAAGGTATTTATTTGTATTTTTATTTGTATTGATGAACAGTAATGAAAAATACAAGTATAACATTGTTTTATAAGATGTACTGTTGAACATTATCAAGTAAATTGATAATCTTTCAGTTTGTCTCTAATAAAGTCTAGAATTGTTGTGGGCACTAACTTTGTGTGGGCAGTTGCTGTTACCTGCCAACATTTGTAAAAGGTTATGAGCATAAATTTACAAAATCCAAGCAACTGTACTTGTCCAAAAATCTTGAATTGCACCTCAAGAATCTCTTGCTCTTGCCTAGTTCATGAGTTTCATCTTCTTGATATATGCAACATTTTAGGAGTTTTCTACATTCAAATGATATAATATTTTGTTTTAAATTGTTAATCGCTATGGCAACGTTCCTATTTTCTCATCATTCTGAAACACGTACAGCCGCTCTCTTAACACAACAAACTTAGTAGTTTCTACAGGAAGTAAGTCATTCATCTCGGGTATTTTAACACTACAATGGCTATTCTCACTCAGTTTTCTTTTAGTAACTTTTACAAGATGTAATCAGAATTTCCATTTCTATATTTCATTTTAACTCTAAGAGTGAAGTTTAAAGATAAATTTGGTAAGAGTGTAATGATTACTGTATTTTAGTGTTAGTTGGCATTAGATGTCTATCCCCCTCTGCTGGTCAAACACTCAAGGTCTTGCTCACAACTACAGCTTTGTACATATACACTTCTCACACGACTGAACAATTTTGTACATCACTACTTTTTATTTACTAACTATACACATTACTTAACTATTTACTTAACTATACTTACTTATTTACTTAACTATACACATTACTCGGTTACCTATGCATAAAGTAAATAAAGTTTGTTTTACTATGGCCTAAAATGCATAACCAACGATGTAAAAGGAAAAAAAAAAAATCTATATCTATATATATATATATATATATATATATATATATATATGTATATATAATATATATATATATATATATATATATATATATATATATATATATATATATATGTGTGTGTATGTGTGTGTGTGTGTATATAGGGGTTTTTTTATATATATTTGAGGAAGTATTTTTATATATATTTGAGGAAGTATTTTTGAGGAAGTAGTTTCCCTAATTTTACAGTAATTCCATTTGATGCTTAGGCGTGCTTTACAACATTCAGATTAGCATTAGTCATGTAATTAAATTATTTAGTTAAGTCTTTGGTCAATTGTAGGCTTGTCTTACACCAATATTTGAAACTATATTTAGTTTGTTATTAGATAAGCTACAATATGGCAACTTGTATTTATCCCACTATGCTAAAAATTCCATTGTTGCAATGCAAAGGTTAATAACAGCAATAAGATAGAAATATGCATTTAGGAATTAAGATAAATAAACATTAAAACTAACTGGCTAACTGGACTATTCTAATACTTTTCATAGAGTTAAGATAATAGGTGTAAAAATAATAAAACACACACTGTAATATTACTTTGTCCTGTGTGTATGTTGTCCACAGCGGCTGTATCACGGCTCGATGCAGTTTAACGATGGGTCTTCTGGAGGAGAGGCTCAGCCGTACTACCTGCCGCAGGTGGAGGAGAAGATGGAGATCTCAGACAACATGGCCGTCATCAGTGTCCCTCCACCGCGCTTCAGACCAGGGGACCCTGCCTACATCCTTCACGACTTCAACAGGGTGAGGCTGCTCAGTGCTGCTTGGGAATGCCAGGGAGTTATGGTGTAGAGTAGTAGTTACAGTAGGTTGGGTTACCATGTTGAAAGAGTTGATTTTATATATACTTCCTGACATTTTTCACTGATCAATAAGTGTGTTGGGCACATTGATAATATTATAATAGCCTATAATATGTATTGTACAGAAATAAGGGCACCAAGAACTTATGCATGCAATCAATTATATATAAAAATATTAGGCTGTTTACAATGTATTATTTTATTGACAAAAAGCAAAAATGTAGATTACTGTAATATATTAATAATTCATAACATAAGTGCATAATCACCATGAAACACTAGTGCTAACATTACTTAGGAACTCAAATGCATATTCCAACAGGTATATGTTTTCCTAATAAAGTAGGTATAAGTATAGAATTTTACTAGTTTTGCTATTGACAAGCAGTTGGCAGTTCTTCAGTGTCACCTGTAATGAAATAATCAAGCGGGTGATTTATCCCCTCCAGAAAAGTTGCACATTGCACCTTTAACTCTTTATTTTGTGTATTTTGTGCGAGCAGAAGCTGACGGCCTACCTGGACCTGACCCTGCGTACCTGTTTTGTGATTCCCCTGAACACCTCTGTCGTGCTGCCTCCTCAGGACCTCATGGACCTCTTCTCACAGCTCATGGTGAGATGAGAGATTCTTGGTTTGGTTCAGGTTTAGTCTTGGTCTAGTTCAGAGGTATTTCTGAGTTTAGTCCCATTTTCAATGTGGTGGGAGGGTATGTTTCACATTGTAGGGAAAGAATCTGCATACACACTCACATTATGGGGAGCTACCTCCTTTATTGGGACAAAACTCCAGTCTCCATGACTTAAATCCTAGATCAGATTAACAGTAAGGTCAGGTAAGGGTTTAGGTTTGGCAAGTAGTGACTGTGGTTAAGGCTAGGCAGTGTTTCCCATTGATTTCCTTCAAACTATGGTGGCACATATACTTTCTATATTAATAATTTTCTTTTATACAATTTGTGCAACGTAAAAGTAACTTCTTGCCCTGTATTTAATATTCAAGTTGTATTTTTGATCAGTAAAGTTGCTTTGCTAAAAACAACACAATAAGCAACAATGCCGGTGGTTCAGTGGGAGATTTTGACACTATGGGGGACCACCATAATCTCCTCTATTAATGAGAAAGACTAAGTTAGGACTAGTCTTGAGGAAGTGAATGTAAATAATTTCCCCTAAAAGGATGTGTGTCACAGACTGTATAAATGGACATGGCTAAAGCCCCAGCCTCCGCGTTCCAAATAATAAGTGACCATGGGTGTACATGAACAACAACATTTGAACATTAAGAATGGACAAAAGAGGCACCTTCTTTCCCCGAGGTCGCTCCCACTAGCTTTGTTTGCTATGATACTCACAGTCGGGATTCCTAATATGGAACTTGGCTCCAAATTCGCTCCTATAACTGCTAGCTTCATTTGACTGAAGCTAGCAGTGACGTCACACTCACTTAGTCCACTTCTTTACGCAGTCTGTGGTCCAAGTGTGAACGCGTCGTAAGTCTGTTATACATGTATGTGTTTTCCAGTCTGGGTCATACCGCAGTTACCTGGTGCAGGAGGACCTGGTTGTGACTGAGCGCATCGAGGACATTAAACCTCTGGGCTTCTACATTCACCGCCTGTGTGATGGGAAGGAGACGTATAGGATGCAGCGCCGTGATACCGTACAAGGTCTGTGTGAGAATACAACTATAACAACTATGAGCTTCATTTAAAACAGGACTGTGTAAGTATAGGTCTGGAGAGGCTTGATAATCTTTGGGCAGCTTTAGATAAGAGTAGGGGCTAGTGTCACAATACTGAAATTTCAAAGTCTTATACTACTTAAACTAAAGAAAAGTCTTAAAAATCTATATAAATTTTGATGCCATTATGATTATATAAACAACCTCTTTTTAGGCAATAGCATGTCATTTTCAACTCAATAATAATAATAATAATATACTCTTCAATTCAATATTACAAGTTCTTTATATACTATTCTTATATAGGTCAAGATAATTCTAAAACTATTCAGGAAAGTCCAACATGCTGTTCCATGTGCATGAAACTTTTTTTTTAAACAAAATTACTCTTACTGCGTATTAGGTCTTTAAAAACTTGAACTTTTTAGTACATGTTAAATCTTTACCTTTTGTCTCCATCTAGTGGACATACCAGTAATTAGCAATGGGACTAACTGCACAGTGCTCTATTTTTAAGTGTTATTATATCAAAATAGTTTACAATACATAATTCAATATTTCTTTAGAACATTTTCAACTACCTGAATCCTTTTAAATTTCAGTAACATGAATGTCTTTGTTTTAGGTGGGGGCATTGTGAAGCGTGCTGCGGAGGACTGCTTCACCATCAGTCATTTTGAGAACACGTTTGTGACAGAGACGAGGATCTGCAAGCCCTAATGTTTTAAAGTATTGGAGATTAAAAATAGGTTGAACCGGTGTATTTGTGAAGTAGGTGAATGAGGGTACACTTTTCAGATGGAAACTACTTTTGTACAAAACATTTCTGCTGCTTTAGCCTGAGTGAAGTTGTGATTTATGTTACAGTGTTTGATCTCTTCTTTATCTGCTGCTTCCACTATAGAGATCATAGGTCATTTATGCTTACAAGTATTTCAAATAGTCTTCAGTGCATCTGCCAGCTCATATAGGTAGAGGTGAGTATAAGTCTCCTGACATTTGGCTTAGTTTATTTCAATGTTTCTCAGCGTGTTGTTTTGATAGTGTTACTTCTTCCTATTCACACTATAGACAAGATTGTACATCCTGAGAAATTGTTTAAACTTAATTATCTCCCTAAATGTGAGCCTACTGTTCTTGCACTAACTCAATGTAACCTAAAGGGGGAGTAAGTGATCTCTTTTGGCATAATCGTACCCCAATTCTTTAATAGTACTGTTAAGTGTTGGCATTTGACTTTATATATACGTTTATATGGGATATGCCCATAATTCTACTTTTGCTCCAATTGTGTCCTCTGTGAAGTGATGCTGGTCAAGATTCTTCCTGTTAGTCAAAATATCTACAATATAATTTGCAGATTCACTTTTTTCTTTTCTTTTTTTTTTTTTTACCAGATGCCCTTCCCTATGCAACCTGCTCCACTTATCCAGGTTTGGGAGTAGTAAAAAGAGTACCCTGTCTTCTGATTCAGGATTTCAGATCTAATCTATTTTATTATCTCTTATGGCTGGTGTAGTCCTAAAATAATGGACTAGTTTAGTAACTTTAACATGGAACTTGGAAAGCCAAATGTTTTTTGAAATTTAAAGTTGCCCTGCGTAACTTTCAAGTGAAGGGTCCACCACCTTTTTGTATCCATGGAGATGTTATTGCTTTGCCTGGAATGTTCCACAGTACACATCTTGGATTTATTAAAATGCATGTTTTGTTTTTTTTGTTCTTTTTTTTTTGTTCTTTTTATTCTTAGCGATAAAAAAAACAACATTCAGTGCCGTGAGTGGACTCACTACTCTACAGTTCTGATCTGTAACTTAGCATGGTGCCCTGACCTGCTTGTCTCCCTGAAGTTGGAGATAGTATAATGCCATACTGTGGAAATTTCTAGGCGAAGTAATGACATATCCATGGAGACAAGTGGGTGCTGGACCCTCTACTTGAAAAGTTACACAGACATCTTTAACTATAGCCATATTGATGTTTGCTGTTAGCTTGACTGATTGACTACGTTTGGGTGCACCTATTCAGGTGTATACCTATACAGGTGTATTCATTGTTAACAATGAAAGACACTGCATAATTGCATATGCTAAATATAACGCTAAATTCGCAGAAGCACTTACTTCCCCTGATGAACGTCTACTTTCTTACCATAGACTGCATCTAGTCTATGATTCTTCTTAGCCGTTAAAAAGGTTTGTCTTGGTACTGTGCACTTAGGATGTCCAAGCACAATCCACTCTCAGTCACGGTGTAGATATTTCCCAGAGTGCTTCTACATCTCTGAAGTCCTGCTGTTACATGTAAATGATGGTGACCAGTGTTTATGTTCAATTTGTAAAAACTTTAATTGTGAAAGAGCACTTGACGAATTGCTATTGAAGCACATAAGGGCAAAGATGTTTCCTTTTTAAATGTCTTATTTGAATGTGATGTTTTTGTTGTAGAAAATAGGTCTACTGTTTTCAATATTTGCTTAATCCTTAATAACTGAAGATGTATGTTGTGGAAAAACATGCAATAAATTTGCATTAAACCCAAACAGGATGTGTTTTAAATTCATAGCCCTAAGAAGCAAGTTATTTATCTGTAAAATATGTGTCCTGCATTAAAGCCACAATGTGTAAATTTTCAATTTGTCAAAAACTAGACTAAAATAAAAGCATGTTTTTGCTATTTGGTTGCAGACACGCCTATCCACAAACCTGACTCATATGCCCTCCTCCTGCTTGTTTCCAGGGAAATGTTCCTTTGGCTGTAATCTTCCACCGTATGACATAACACGTATAATACTGATCTCCAAGAAGAATATTTTGAAGTATGGTTTTAACTTTATATTTCCATGGAATCATGCAGGTGACGTGCCACCCCTTGAAAGTTACATACTGTACCTTTAAATGTCTCGTGATCATGATTAGCAAAAGAGTTCTTCAAAATGACACCACATTTTGTATTTTAAGCCATGTATTCAAAAATTTATGTTTTATTCAAAACCTTTTGTAGTTGGTTGTTATAAAAAAAAAAAAAAATAAAGCAACTTATTAAAAGCATAGTTTTGTACATAGTTACTATTTTACTTATTGATGTCAGTGGTGCAGATAGTGGCTCAGTTCTAAGTCTAAAGCTCAGTATGCAGAAAGTACAACAAAATACATGCATAAAATAAATATATTCACATATAATTTTCACATACACCAGTCAGACAAAACATTATGACCACTGAAAATAAAATCATTGGGCCTCAAAAATAAGCATGGCTTTGACTTTCAATCCTGAAAATTGTGAATTCCCCGAACTCTAATGGGTGGGACCGGTGAATTAACAGGAAAATCAGATAAACACATGCATAGTGAGGAATGCTTGAAAAAGGACAGATATAAAATCACACAAAGGGCTGAGAAACAGCAGACTAAGTACTGCAATCAAGTATTTAAAGGTGCACTAGCTAACATTTATGGTGGAAGGTCTGCCATCTGCTTGTTGTCATGGAGATGTTATATATTTGTTTAGAATGTTCCACAGCAAACTTTTCCATCTATCGCCAATCTCCATGGAGATTTTGTCAAATATCAGAGGTGGAAAGTAGTTTGTATGTTTGTTTGCTGATTATTTTTATTTTATTTTTTCCAGTTTCAATTATTATCTCCCTATTGAGTGAGAATGGCCTAAGCAGAGAGCACAGACTGTATGCACATATTGACATGCTACATACAGCAGATAGGTCACATATCCAATGTGATCTTGTGTGAATCTTGGGTCTGAATTTGAGGAACACACACTGCGCCACAAAAGCCAGTATTGTCTATTTGCTCATCTGACATCTCATTGTTTTCTTCAGCATAGATACTTTGTTAAAACGCAGTCATGGTGGTCTCCCCATGAGAACAGTTAAATACTAGTACTCAAAGAATCAGCTACTTTGACGTGAACAGGGGGAGTGAGTTCCAGATTGCTTTCAGAAAGATAAAAGAGGGTTCTTGCTCATCAGGTTAGCAGCCTGTAGTGCAGCTGGTCACAATGCCCTGCCTGAAAAGTGTCTCAAGTCTTAGTGGTTTTATCCAAATATAATTTATTCAAATACTTTATCAGCTTGTCTCTGTAGTATTGCCTGTTTGCATGTCCTCCCCTGTTATGCACGACATTCTCCTGCTGAAAGTCACTCCATCTGGAATTTCATGTTTACTTAACCTCCTCCAAAACTCATCTGTCATGAAGTAGTACATAAGAGGATCAAGGCCACAGTTCAGACTGGCCAGACACAGAGTAATGGGATGGCAACGTAATACAAAATCTCTGAGCGCACAGTTTTTTAAAGAGTTTGATTTCACCAAAAAGTCTAGAGGCATTGTGATATGGTATGGGACAAAACACACCAAGAATACGCCTGCGCAACTAAGGACCATTCTTAGTGCTCTTTGTTTCTCTCCACGGTCTGGGATGGCTTCTGATGCTGGATGTCGCAAACTCCAAGCTGTTAAACAAGTGCAACCCATCACCAAAACTAAAGGTATTACAAATCCAATGAGTTCTGCGATGATCAGCAGTGCCCAAGCACCAGGTGGGCTAAGGTTTCTCATTGGAAGCTCAGCAAAGCAAACTTCACTGACTTTATGGCTGTCTTTAGAATGGTCAAGTCCATTGCTGATAGAGTTTTGATTGTCTTGTGCGTTGGGGCTTCGTAGCAATGGGAAGAGGAGGCAGGCCATGCAGACGAAGAACCATCCCAAAACACAAATGAGTATGTCCCATTTGCGACGTGCCATGTTGTACCGTAGGGGGCGCATGATGAGTTCACACCTGCGCACGCTCACACAAACCAGGAAGAAGATGGAGGCGTACATGTTGACATATTTGAGATAGAAGCAGATCATGCAGAGGTGGTGTCCAAAGGGCCAGCTGTTGTTCAGATAATAGTAGATCCGCAATGGGAGAGACAGCACCTGGAAACAGCACAGACAAATAAGTGTTTTGTAACCCTTTAGGCCTATATCAAACAATAAATCACAATAGCATAAGTGATATTTTGACATAAAGTAACACCGTGTAACTTTCTGGAGGTGGCCTGATCACGCGATCCCATGCAAATTTAAAACCATATTTCAGAACATTCTCTGAAATATGGTTTCAGATGGGTTTGATGCCATACTGTGGAAGATTATAGCGACAGAGACATGCAGGAAATGGCCCTCCTCCAGGCCAAATCAGGTTTGTGGAGATGTAAGCCGAGATGTAAGATGTCAGTCAGAGTGAGGACGCCCATGTTTTTCAGTGCAATAAAAACATTCAATATGAAAAAAATTAATAAATACACTTTTTTTTTAAAATTTTTTTTAGTTATGAGGCAAGTATTTGGAGAGACATGTAGGACATATGTTTTTTCCACAATATTTTTTTAAACTACCCATAATGCAATATAAGCTTTTATTTCTGTATTTACTGTGAGATGATTTACGCAGCAGGGCTTTAATTCATGCCAATCATTAGATATTTATGGTTGGCAAAAATCTCATATATTTTAATGGTATGTGGCCAGTGTCATTGAAATATTGACAGTTATTGGTGCTTTATTAGAGCTTTTTTTTGACAATTTGAACAAAGATATAATAACAAAATTCATCTACATAGACCTTATTACATACTGATTACAAAATGTCCTTTTTTTGTTCTGTGTCTAAAAATCAAATATTGGTAGAAAAGAAGAGAAAATGGTATTAAAAAATCCCTCTTTTTGTGATATCTGGAGGAAACAGTTGCACGGTGCTCCACAGAAACTGGTTTATCATGATTTTTGTGTTATTCTAAAATGTGCTCTGCTGTTTGGTTCAAATGACTTTCCATCATCAATAATCAAAACAATCTGAGTGATTTAGTGTTCCTATTTCCTGTGCGCTTTCTCATTAGATCATGTATTTAACGACAGAGAGCTTTTAATACAGGGTAAATAAAATTAAGACAAGTGGGCTGTAAAATAGATTAATTACTTCATTAATGTCCCACAGGAAATTGCAAAAGCCTTAAAAGGGACATGGTTTAGAATATGGTACAGATGTTGTCCAAAAGTATTATTTGTTAAGCTTACCAAACAAATCATGTGGAAAATAAAATTAAATACTTAAATAAAATATTGCTTATTTAACTATTTGGTTCCTTTTTCCAGGAGTAAATGAACATAAAGTGTCTGTGAATATACGAATTAATGAAGACCAGCTGGCTGCGTGAAATAAAATGTCTTTTCAACTCAGCAGGAAGTTTGAATTGGCACAACGGTAAGCTAAATATCAGAAGTAGTAGTTTGTATGGTTTTAATTATTATCATATCCTCATGGAGTGAGAATGGCCTAAGCAGAGAGCACAGACTTTATGCATCTATAGACATGCTACAACAGCAGATTGTTCATATGCCCAGTGTGATGTTCTGTAAATTTTGGGTCTGAATTTAAGGAACACACATTGCCAGTATGAAGCCGATATGAAGTATGTGCTCATCTGGTTTCTTCTGCATAGATATTTTGTGAAAACACAGCAGATCTAGGAAACATGTGCACATACAAATCCAATGAGGTTCATCTGGTCTTCCATTAATTTATTAATTTATTTTTAATAGATTATTTTTCTAGAGCGAGGTTTAGTTTATTTTCATGCCTGATAGTTTTGACAGCTCACTGCGGTCTTCCTCAGAGTGGTTGGGTGATGTTGTCAGACCCGTCATAGCAAGATCCATCACGTGACCACTCTGAGGAAGACCACAGTGAGCAGTCTAAACTTTCAGGTATGAAAAAAAAAAAAAAAACAAACAACAAAAAACTAAACCTTGGTCTGTACACGTGCAAGTTTCTGTTGGAATGTATAAACTGGTTCTAGAAAACAAAAAACAGCTATTTTAGTCTCAAATTCATTTGTATAAAGTATAATTGCTGTGGTCTCTGAGAGCAGGACGTCTGAGCAATAGCGTCAAATGAAAGAAACCATGCAAAACGATACAAAAGTTTGAGAATTTTGATGGTAAAACTTGATTTTGGGTGATGATTATGTACACATATTTATCGAACATTAATTGCATTATAGGTGTTTTATTGCCCAGTGACAGTTACAGTTATAAGTTACAGGGCAAATCACATTATTACAGTGATCTGCGCTGTAAATTGGCTTGGTGGTGTCATCTGATGGAAATTCATAAGTTTAATGCCATACCGTGGAACATTCTCCGCCAAAGCAGCTGTACCCTTACCTCAATAACCAGTCATTTTGAAATGTTTCAAAACAGACTTTACCTGCAGGAGGTCAGCCACAGCCAGGTTCATCATAAACACCACAGCCTTCTTGGTCTCTTTGACGTAGACTCTGAACACCCACAGTGCCAGCACATTACCCAGCAGCCCCGGTGCCAGGATCACGCTGTAGACCACTGCGTACAGGTAGTGCTGATACGTCCGAAAGTCCTCACTTCTCCCACAGCTTTGGTTCATCTTATCTCAGGCTCAAAGTCTCTCAGTGAATCCCTAATGAAGATGGCTGCTCCTCAGAGGTATCCATACTGGCGACAGGAAGTTCATGTCATTGTAGGTTGTTCAGTGTTGGTTATCTGGATTAAAAGAAAAACACAAAAATATATGTAAATAAGTGATAGGGGAATACATCTAGAACCAGAACTATATAGACTTTATTAAAGACATATAGGGTGCACCACTTCATGACATCAGCAAGTGGAATAGAGCTTAGTAATATCTAGATTTAATTCATTATTTATGTACAGTTGTATTTATTTATTGCGATAACATCCAAACATACCATAAATATGAACAACAGTTTTTGCTTTTTTTTTTTGGTTGAACTTTTATTGCTCTTTGGTGGAGATATATAGTCACAGGGTTTACACAGACACAGACAGATAATCCTTCACATTGATACAGAACTGGGACATGACGCTATGATCCTCCAAATCACCAATAAGCCGTGACCCTGAGCCATCACACCGAACACACATGATCTGTTGCTCAAGAATATAGACAATGAAGTTTACTCTAGAAATAGCAGACAAATAGTACTTACTGAGTGGCAAAAGTAATAGCACTTAGTAACAGAATATTTATGTAGCGGTTAAAGTTCTTAAAACTAACCGATGTTGAAAAATTAACAAAATCTCGCCAGAAACCTTTGTCTCGTGCTGTTGAAAATGTCATTTTAATATGTATTCTATTTAACGCATCTTACTTCTTTAAACAATAATCTTAATCTTATAGTCTTATATAGCACTTTTCCAGACGCTAAAGACGCTTTATAACTGTGTGCATTTTTCATTCACTCCATACTTGGTGATGCTAGACTGTATTGTAGCCAAGACATTCATAGTAGACAAGGTGGGTGAAGTGACTTGCTTAAGGACACAACAATGATGCCCTGACACCTGGTATTCCCAGGAAACATTCAAGAATGTCTGAGATCAGGCACTGACAAGGAACTACATTAAATATGCTTGATTGATTCTGCTGAGCACTCATCTGTTGACTTGTCAAACATTTGTCTTAATGCAAACAGTATGTAGCCCGCCTGATTTTCACACATTTACTTCTGTCACTTTTAAAGATGTTTTCAAATGTGCACATCTATAACACCTTTTATCAAAACGTCTGCACTACTTACAGTAACTCCAAGTGAAACAAGCCTCACATGTGGTTTAGCCTTTGCAGCTGTAATTTGCTCGTCTGTTCTGGACAAAAGGCGTGTGGTGACATTCAATGGTTAAACTAGTCAGGCAATTGTTCTCACAATATTACCCCATGTAAAGTGCAAAGTGTAAAGCTGTACTTAAAGTGTAGGAGGCAATAAGGCAGGTTTCCTTTTTAGAAATGACAGTACTGTAGGTGTGCACAATAGGATGTAAGATATTTTGCCTGAAATGAGACACAACTGCACCAAATCACCCACAGAGGTTGCAGTTTTGAGGTTTCTTTCAATTGCTTTGAATCAAATTGTGTTCGCATTTTCTAATTACATGAACTAATATGGCTACCACTTTATACATTTATACATTAATTGACTACCACATTAATTAGCCTTATTAAAGCATGAACAAAAACTAAATTAATAATCAGCAAGTAGTTTGTACGAATGATTCAGGCTTATTAAGTACCTAATTAAGCGGCTACTGTTAGGAGTTAGGACTGTATGTATGGCCCTGAGTTAAACCGTTCAAAATCCATGTCTTTTACTAATAAAGATTTGATTACAATGTTCTGGCTAAAGGCTTATTTTATGTATCTTTATTTCTATAAGGAAAGCCCAATGAGATTACCAGAGTCTCTTTTTCATGAGCACCCTATTTAAGCAATACATACAAACAGTATGAAACTGATTCCATTTGTGGGAAATAAAATACTTATGTATTAAATATAACCAAAATAGAAAAAGTGGTTTGAACTAAAAATATATGTAATACATTTATTTATAATCATTTCATCACTTCAGCATAAAAGTGCATACTCCTACTGCTTACGTTACATTTATTTCTCACCCTTACACAAATAAACCTTTTCTCAGAGCGGTGACTGGACTTCTCAGTAATCACACACTCAACTCTGTCATACAGTCTATTTTTACAATTTAAGGAAGCATTATATTTTAATCCAAACCATTTTTAACCATAATGTTGGCTCTTATTCAACCATCTCATCTGTGCTTTTTATCCTGTCTCCAAACATAAGCAGCTTCCCACAGGGCTTCCTCTGACCTCTGATCTCTGTGCTGCTTGTTTTAATGTGTTTATTACCACTGCAGCACGTACAGCAAAGTCTGCCAATCTCAGAAGTTACAAGATTAACTTTAACATGTCTACTTCAATGTCTGGTACAGTTTTTTTTTGTTGTTTTTTTTTTCTTTCATGTATTTGAGAAAAAAAAAATATTTTGCCCCAGTACCGATATATTGTATAAGCAACTGTCAAGGTCAAAATAAGTCTGCTGTATACTGTCTGCATCTATTTATAAAGTGTTATAGCATTCTGAGGTGTGCCTTAGCATGCTAGTTGTTGTTACCATTACCATGATGGCAAACACCGCTCTGGTCTGGTGAAAGTTGTGAAAAGAGCTTCAAAAGTTATCACCATGAATAATTTGGATGATTTGGAATGCGTAAGGTAAGTATGGAATAACTGGACCACTGCAAACCATTTAAAATGAAATAGTTCTTATAAATAGCACAACAGCAGTAGGCTACATGAGAATTATTTTAAAGTAGCACAACTTTGACCAGTCGATGGTAATAGGCTGCATTGTAACCACAGTTGCCTTGTGGTAGACAGAAGCAAGGCTGCTAATCTGAGATATTGGCTCCTCTGAACAATACCAGTCACTCACACACCACGTTCATACTAGGTAAGTGGGTGAAGTGTCTTGCCAAAGGACAGAACAACAGAGCCTCCTCTGCCCTCCTGTGGTATTCGCTGTGGTCTCCCATCCAAGTACTACCAGGCCCAACCTGCTTAGCTTCAGAGGTCAGGCATTGACAAGGAAGTATCACTAATACATTTGTTAAGCTTAATATGTTGACTCAGCAAACATTTGCATTGTCTTATTGCACTAGTCAACTTGGTGTCACACTTTTAGTTGTTTCATTATTAAAGATGCGTTCATGTTTGATCAAAGCATCTGATTTGCGTTATGTAATGTAACTTAACAGTGCCAGTGACCCCCTGAGTGGAGTGGAGATGTAATGCTTTACCTGGAGTGTTCCTTCTGGCAATAATCATATCTTACATTATTAATTAAATAATAAGTGTTTTTATTGTTCATAAACACCTGTGGCGAGTGGTGGTGAGAGGGGTTGCCTTTTCAAAGATCTGACCTATAACTTGGCCGGGTGACATCACCTGCTTGTCTCTGTGGACATAGATAGATTTCAAAGTCCACGTCTCCCTGGAGACAGGTTGCAGGCCCTCCACCAGAAAAGTTACAATGTGCATCTTTAAGCATAATCTCTCGGATAAGGTTTCCAACCATGTTCACTAAGGAAACAAAATCAAAACCAAACTTCACTCAGCAATAATTTGCTGCACGTGCTGCTAAACAAGACCAAAGTCACCACAACATCAGTGTTTGTAAGTGTGATATGCAAGAAGACCATGGAAACAGCTCACAACATGAAAAGGGTCAAAGATGGCGGTGCAGCAGTAAACACTGTTACAGAGAAATGCAAAAATGAAAATTAAACTCCTGTGACCCCCCCAAAAAAACTTCAAACACCTAAAAAGGTGAAACTGAACAAGACACAGCAGCCTCAGTTGTGGCACAGCTAACACCGGGTGTTCAGAAGAAATGGTCCTCAATTGAGATGTCAATAAAAAAAACAAAACTGAAATTGTCATTTGGGGGTCTTTCTGGTGAACAACAAGTCATGAAACAGAGGGTAGATAAGACATAAGGAAGAGTTGAAAACAAAGTGGTCGAACTGGCTTTCTACAAGTGATGGTGGAATTTGTGACTGTGCGGGATGCTAGAGCAGGAGAGACAAGAGGTGAAAATGGCAGTGACTGACATTTTTGGAAACACTGCTCCGGGCTATAGACAGAAGTTTGTGGATGTCATTGACTCGATGCATAGACATGAGAGAGTGAACCCCACCAAGACCCATGCATGAGATATCATTATCCACTGCTCAATGTGACAATACCAAGATGTCTTTTAGAAAATGTAAAAACAAATCTCTGACTACTTGAAACAACAGAACCTGAGCTTCATAGAAGACCTACCGGCAGAGGACCGCAAAAAATGCAATCGTCTGTGACCCATCATCTACGAAGCCCGGGAAGAGAAGAAGATGGCTTACTTTGAGGAAGAGCCTACATCGAGAACAAGTAAATACACAAGCTGGTATGATGCTGATTAGAACTTTTCTATGGGAAGAAGCTTTGCTTTCTTGTGTTATTACTCTACATTTTTAGGTTAAGGTATTGTTCTAACTTTTATGTTTCATCGTTTAGTCAAACACTTCACTGTTAACATTTATTTCAGTTAATGCTTGAAGCTTAAGAGACATTACAAAACACCAGGCAACGGGATTACAACGTAACCTACACTAAAATCTTTTGGAATTACATATTTTTGTTTGAGAATAGAAAGCTTCATATAAACCTACAACTTAATGCAAAACATGTACTCATTGATGTCATTGAAAAAGATATCACCTCAAAAAATATACATGTTGAACCTAATCCTAATCCTATCAAAGTCAACATTTTCTAGCCAGAAACCCAAATGTGTTGTATTTCAATCCCTTTTGTATTCTTATATAAATTATTTAAATTATTGCACAAATCCAAAACCCTTGAAAACAAAAGTACTATGTACAGAACAATGAACTACAGAATTACTAAAACAAAAGCACTATGTACTACTTCTACATTTGTATAATGCATTATGCAAATATTACACATTCTGACCCCTGTACATGTGCTCTAGCATCATTATTGTTAATACTATTATATATTTGTCATAATTTGGAGAAAGCAACATGAGTAGGCTATCCTTAATAGAAAAGCACAATTGTTCCAAAGAGAGTGAGAGGGTTTCTGTACTCACATGAGCGTAAGTACAGAAACCAAAACTCTCCTTGGAACAACTTACAAAGAAGTTAGTAGTATTTCTTGAAATTACATTACTATAATAACATCTCGCAGCTGTTTGCTCAGCAAATGTTTCCTCTTACAGTGATGTTTATTCGTAGGTATTAATTGGGTTCAGAATGAGAATAAGAAATGGTTGGGAACAGTAGTAACCTACTGTTAGTCAAAGTATATCAGCAATAGCACAAGTAGTAGAATTTGTTTTGTAGTAGCAGGTGGTAGTAGTAGTAGTAGTAGTAGTAGTAGTAGTAGTAGTAGGGACAGTAGTAGTAGTAGTAGTAGTAGTAGGGACAGTAGTAGTAGTAGTAGTAGTAGTAGTAGTGATATTAATAGTAGTAGTCACAATATAGAAACACTAATAGTAAGAGTAATACAATATCATTACTTCCAAACTAAATACAACTGTAATAAATATAACTTCTGAAAATGCTTAAAATTACCTCATTGTTATTGTGTAACTAAGTATGCAGAACTCCATTACTGTACTCCCAAACTCTGACCATTGTGGTGAGGAGTACATCCATGGTATTACTATAAGACTATAAACAAAATAAGGTAATTTTACTATAGTCGATAGCTGACATAGCTCAGATATTTCAACTTCACACATCAGCATAGTATTGTTGCTAATGGAAACTCAATATATTTCTAGTATGAATCATCTCTCCGTGGGAAGTTTGGGGTTTTTCCACTTCTGCCTTTTTGTAGTGAGCCCCTAAAATGTTCCTACTAGCTTTAGCCTTGTCCACGTGTAACTCCTTTTTTTCACAATCACCTCCTAAACCAACATAACATCCCTGGTGGACCCTTTAAGTCTGACATAGCAAGCATTCCTCACACAGGAGATACATACATCCTAGGGGAGCATGACTTCATACACTAGCTATTCAACTCAACAAAACTATAAACTTTAAACTGTAAAAATGTACTCAGAAGTGACCAGTTCTTACCTTTTTCTTGGTAATGTTGTTGCACTGGGTCTAATGACACATCAAACATGTCCAAAAAGTCTCGTGTATTGTTCTTGTTCGTTTTCAATAAGCATAGGTACATATTGCGTTCATTCTTTCATGTAATTTCCTGTTTGGGGCTCTCCATCTCTGGCTGTCTTCTGTGATGTGTAAAACAGGTCTATGGCTTCCACAGAGCTGACACATATGGGCTAGCTTCCTGCGAATGTGGGGGGTGTGGTCTGCGTGCATTTTTGACACATTACTTCTGCTATTGAGTTACAACAGAGCCCAGTAGGCAACATAGGGGCATTTGTTTTGTATATGCATCGTAGTGTGTAGTGTATAGTGTTTCTCTTTTATATTTTATTACTGCCATCTTATTATCCTTTTTTTTTTTGAAGAGAATATAAAGCTCTAACCACAGAAATGACCACTATTTACATCTATTTACTTCTAATCGACATTGTTAATAGTATTGAGATCAGGGCTTTGTGATGGCCACTCCAAAACTTTGATTTAAGCCGCTTTGTAACCAGTTTGGCAGTACGTTTTGGGACATTGTCCATTTGGAGACCCATTTGCGCCAAAGCTTTAACTTCCTGGCTTATGTCTTGAGATGTTACTTCAGTATTTCCACATAATGTTCTTTCCTCATAATGCCATCTATTTTGTGAAGCACACCAGTCCCTCCTGCAGCAAAACAACCCCAGAACATGATGCTGCTGTCCCCGTATTTCACAGTTGAGATGGTGTTCTCAGGCTGGCAAGCTTCCCCTTTTTTTCCTCAAAACGTAACAAAGCTCATTATGGCCAAACAGTTCAATTTTAGTTCTGTCAGACCAAAGGACATGTCTCCAAAATGAAAATCTTTGTCCCTGTGTGCATTTGCAAACTGTAACTGTAACTGTCTTTTTTATGTTTCTTTTGGAGTTATGGCTTCTTCCTGGCAGAGTGGCCTTTTAGCCCATGTCAGTGTAGTACTTGTTTCACTGCGAATAATGACGCACTCTTACCAGCTTCAGCCAGGATCTTCACAAGGTCTTTTGCTTTTATTCTTGGGTTGATATGCACAATTCGGACCAAAGCACATTTATCTCTGGGACACAGAACCCATCTCCTTCCTGAGCGGTTTGAATGCTGGACACTCCCATGGTGTTTATACTTGTGTATAATTATTTGAACAGATGAACATGGCACCTTCAGGCATCAGGAAATTGCACCCAATGATGAAGCAGACTTGTGCACAGTCCACAGCCCACAGTTCTCTTTGCCCATGATGTTACACAAAGAAGCAGTGTGTTTCAGGTGTGCATATAGATACATCCACAGTGTGTCTCTGTTAACTCAAATGTTGTCAATAGACCTCATCAGAAGCTTCCATCATCTGGATTTTCCCAAATTGTTTAAAGGCATAGTGATCTTATTGTATGTGAACATTTTACTTTGAAGAAAGTAATGAAAAATTGTCCTTCTCTCAATATTCTGGCATTTAGCAAATAGAAATAATTTTGATAATCCTTATTGACCTAAAACAGGACAAGTTTAGTCTGATTTCATGTCAGACAGAGAGAAAAAAAAATGAATGAATGTGTCTTTTTATATAGTGTATGTAGACTTCTGGTGTCAACTATAACTGCAGTGGGCTAGTATCTCCTCTCCTTCCTCCTTAGAGTGGTTTACTCCAAGGCTCTATTTTGGGTGCTCTGATATTTTATGTGTCATTTTAACTATTTAAAATGTCATTTTGCAGATGATAGTGTATTCTGTTCCAAAGAGGGCTTGAACATTCTTATGAATATTGTTAAATAATGACAAACAAACAGATCTGGAGACATCTGGAGAAACTCGGGATAAATTTTCAACAGTTGCACAGACCGTATCCTCTCTGGCTGTCATGAGTGAGTTTACATCGTGAAAGGTGCATCAAAAGCCTCAGGTAAATAACGGCCTCATCCATCCCACACCTGTATCTCTCTTGTATCTGTGGGAGACGCTGTTGCAACGTTGTGCTGTTACCTTATTTACCCGTATACGCCTAACAGCCTGCAATGACAGCATATGTGAATGAAATTATAGAAACATGATCCTGCTTCTCTGCACCTTGTTCGATGTTGTGAAAATGACTTTTGTTTCATATGAACACAAATTTCCAGTTGTAGGTGTTCCAGGAAAAAAAAAAAAAAAAAAACTGTGCCTCATCTATTCCTCAATTTTGTTTTAAAATGTATGTATTTGCTTAGTTTATTTGTTTGAGCACACAAACACAGGCTCATTGCAAAAGCATACACCCGGCTGTTTTGGTGACTGCAGTTCCACCTACTGGTCGTTTGAAGACATACTGTAAAAATAATGGTTCACTATTTAATTTCACTGTGGGGCACTCATTCAGTTCCACATATTTACAAATGGGTACAACTTAGGTCATTTGTACAGACCATTTAATTCCTTGTGCCTGAAAATACCGTTACTTCTTAATGCAAAAAATATATGAGATAAAAATGAGAGACTGAATTTCCTTTTAATATACAGCTTTGTGTACTTTGTTGGATGAAAACAGTACGAACACAGTTTGGTTTGTTATTGGAAAACATGGAATCAGCGACCTGTGACTATCCCGGACAGTTTTTTTTTTCAGCCAATGACTCTTATATTGTTATCATTGTTATCAGTGTTATCATAGATTTTTTTTTTACTTCCTATTGGTTAGATTAACATTTTTGTGACGCTCTGAGCCAGCTGCTGTTTTGGCTATGGGCTCTGCAAAAATAAATGAGTGAAACTGTCTGTCATGGTTCAACATTAGAGTGAGAAAAGGACTAAGTGGGTGAAGCTAACAGTGCAAACACTCATAGTTTAAAATGAGGCACATGGTCAGAAGTTACCATATTTAATCACACTATGTAGGTAGCCATTCATTGTATTTTCAGTTGGAGGGCAGGGGTCTATGTAACGCTATAGGAAATACACAAGATACATAAAAGCATTTGAAAGCAATATTTACTATTTGCAAAATGGTTTACTGGGGTTTATCTGTTTTATGGGTATTTTGTCAGTGGTATTAAGTAGTTTCTATATTATCATTTACCATTATATTTCTCTGTAGCAATATATCATGCTTCAAAATGTGCTATCGTGACAGGTCTACTTATGATTATCATTATTTGTAAGGGATTAGCTCTTCAAACTTGTCACATTATTCTTAAGGGTTAAAGTTCTAAAAGTTCTCCAAAGTCAACAATCACATCTTTGGGGTTGAGTAATAGCTTTCACTCTCTAAAGCCATAGTTTAAAAAAAAAACAAATATCTTCACATTTGTTTATTTTTGCTAACAGAGAAGACATTGAACTTTGCGGCAGTTTTAGTTTGTGGATAGACCCGGTAATTACAGCTATTAACCATTAACCAGGTCAACATATCTGCAAGTGGAACGTTAAAGCACCAATTGCAGAGATCTACGGCATAATGTTGTTTTCTCATTACAAAGATATTGCACTTGTACCCTCCGTGCATGCAGATTCATTATAAAGGGGGTTTCCTGTTGTTGCAGTTCTTAGTTTATCATGCAGTTGTGTGGGCACAGTTGAAGTGAGGTCATGGCAGTTAAATTGAGTGTGGTTGTGCGGTGTGTTTTGGAAGAAAGTTTAAATACAGTAACTGCCACCTGTTTGCATCCGCTGTCAAAAAGAATACAGTCACAATCGCAAAATACTTTTATTTACAAAACAATATGTAAAGCACTGGGCTAAATAATGATAAGTACAATAATGAGAAGTGGCACTGTCATTACAACATTAGTATTTAGTTACTTCTTTTAATGCAGGGTAAAATTAACCAGTTGTATTGTTTGTGTTTTTTTCTTATCTCATGCACATGTTTATCTGGACTACTACTGTCTATTACCTGTAATACCTGTAAGATTCATAGTTCAATATACTTAAGTTTTATACCAAATCAATCTCATCATTGCATACTGAGGGGCACAAAGGAAAACAATGAAAAAATGTTGCCCTAAAAATAGATAAATTGTGCCACTTGTTCCATATAAATATTGCATGAACATAGGCCCACATATTTTACGCCTATGTTCATGCAATAATTAAGTATAGGCATGAAATACTTTCTTAACTAGTTCAATTCAAATAACTTTATTTGTCCCCGCAGGGCAAAAATATTAAATACTTTTAAGATGAATGGATGATGGCCTTTGGAACAATAGCACAAATTATCGGAACAACTCCATAACTCCTCCTTCATTTTCACTCCCAAGCCCATGTGTGTTATTTTAAGATGAATATAATATGATAAAATCAGCTCATATGTTGCCTTCCCGGAATAGTTGGGCTTGTGATTAGTTGGTAATGCTGATACAATGTGGGGTTAAGTAAGAATGAGTTTTTGATTTGCGAATTTTTGATGAATGAGGTTGCGTTACATTCTCAGCAGTAAACTCTTGGGCTGTGGAACTTAAACACTGAGGTCACTCCTCTGGTAAGTTTAGACTCAAATGTGGTAAGTGTCATTAACCGCAGTCTATCAGCTGTTTATTGAACGGAATTGTCTTAACTTGACTTCTCTTAACACGTCTTCTGAACCTTTCTTAACCAACCATAAGCTATATTATCTTAAAGGTGCTATATTATCTTAAAGGTGCTCTATAAAGAATACTGGTGGCGATCTACTATACCTGCTACTCCCAAGTTTCCTTTGCCTGGAATTTTCCACATTATGGCATTAAACGTATCAATTTTACCATCTGATTGTCTACGGAGATATGGGTATTGTGCCATGTTGTCTAACGTTCTAAGCAATGCTAAATGGTCATAAATGATCATACATACATTTATATAGTGCTTTTCCACCTTCAAGGCACTTAAAAATCGCTTACATCAGAGAATTGCTCACCCATTCACGCAAACTCATACAAAAGTGAACAAAGACACTGGGGGCGAGGCGGGTTAAGCGTCTCGCCCAATGACACAACAACGGTGTTCTTTTGTGGCAGCTGGGACCAAACTGCCATCTTGTGGGTCAGTGGATCTGTTAGAAGCTGGATTTGAACTGCTAATCTTCAGATCAGAGGGTAAGCACTCTACCAACTGAGCTACTGTCGCAATAACATTTCCATGGAGGCAAGTATAGGCAGCAGACACTCCACCAGAAAAGTTTTATAGTGTCCCTTTACATACCTTTAATTTAGTTTTTTTTTTTTTTTTTTTTTTTGTTTTCTGAAGCATTAAAAATTTGACAAAGTACTATCCATGCGTTTTGGCTTATACCTGCCTGAATTATATTTTGGAGAGCTAAGGGGCGATGAGAGGAGCGTATCAGAAAAGGAAGTGGTCCGCTGCGTAAAGTGCATCCGAAATTCAGCTGTTAGGAAGTAATACAGAATTGGATTTAAGCAGCAACTTAGATTGGCTATGCACAAAGAAAATGGGTGAAATTTCCTTACAGCTAATACGGTTACACAGTCTGTCAAAATATCCTGTGACACCAATAAGTAAAGAAGAAAGTTGATGTGATACGGACCAAAACAAAACAGGAAAAGACCCGAACAGCTCAGCACCATTTTCAAAGCTCGGTGTTTCTCATTTTTAGCTTGTTTTTCCTGGTACTGAAGGTCAACATTTGAGCTGAAAGAATGCAACCTGTTTCGCTGTGAATTTTGATTATCTAGGCTTTTTTGTTTTTGAATAAGGGAGTGTGCTATTCGAAATGAGCTATAGCTTATGCAGAGTAAAGGCAAAAGAAATCCAAAAAGTTCATTAAACGTTATTATAACTACAGCAGCAGACAGGGAGACATGCCGCATTGGTAAGTCTTTGAAGCATCCTTGGTTTGTTGAAGATAAGTTCAAGTACTTAAACTGGGTCAAATTGGAGACTGTAGGTTGGTGGTTAGAAGAGGAGCGCATCAATATGAAAGGGGAGCAGCACACACCGACCACCACCCACACAATGAAACTGATCAGAAAATCGTAGCGTCGTCTCCATCGCCGTGCAGAGAAGGGTTTAAGGAGGAACACACATCGCTGAACACTGATGCACACCTGGAGGAGATAGTCAAATAATAAGAAGCACTGAAGTGACTGGGAAATAATATGTAGGCTAATGGAGCATTCACATGTGTTTTGGTTGAGTCCTGGTTTGAGCCAAACTTGAGTCCTAATATAGACTTGGTTTGGTCCTCTTCTATTCTTAGTTTAGTCCTAGTCTAGTCAAGGTTTATGTTTTAGGTTTGTTTATAAGAATGTGCCAAACAACCTACACTTTGCAACTTTTCTTGTGGTTGGTTTACTGCCTGCTTGTCTCCATGGAAATGTTAATGCTGTGCCTAAAAATTCCACAGTATGTCATTAATTAACGTATCTATCACCATAAAGACAAGAAGGTGATATCATCCAGGCCAAGCTACAAGTCAGATTTGTGGAAAGGCAAGCCTGCATGTTTTTCAAGGTAATTTTGAGTAGTAAAAGCATATGTAATTGAATGATTGCAAAATAGATGTTTAAAGCCTTATTGTGTAATATTTTGGGGAATAATATCTCCAAGAAGACAAATATGTGGCCCCAGAGAAACCACACTTTAGATGATTTAGTGGTAAAGAAATCAAAGGTCAAGAATCAAACTCTGTGCCTCCTTGCTGTTTTTTTTTGTTTTTATACATATATATTTTATGTCCTTGCTAACTTTTATATTACACTTGAAATGTGTGGGAGAATGTTGTATGGGAGAATGTTTGCAGTCTTACCAGAAACACAATGGCCGCATACATGTTGAGGTACTTGAGATAAAAGCAGAACAGACAGACTCCGCGTCCAAACGGCCAGTGGTGGGTGAAGTAGTAGTAGATTCTCAGAGGCAGAGACAGGATGTGGGCCAGGTCTGCAAACGCCAGGTTTATCATGAAGATCACCGCTTTGGTCTTCTTACTGCAAGGTACAGTTCACAAGTAAAGACCACAGCCGTAACCAGTACAGTGTGAAAATGGATTTATATATTATTTAGGCAATGATCATGGTAGACAAATGTAATATTCAAAAATAAATATGGTAAGGACATGAAGTTGCCCTCGTGAGATGTGGTCTTGCTCCTAAAACCTATTCAAAATAAACTTATCTCATATATAGAGATTGAAGAAAAATACGCTAAACTATCAATACATGATAAAGATTGTTAACCATGGTTAAGTTTGAACTGTTTGACCCGCTCACTTAGTCCCTTCTCTTATTCTATTGTTGCAGCGTGATACTGTCAACTGTCTGGAATAGCTGCTTGGTTCCTCATAATTTGTGTCCAATAATGGGTCTCCATTATTATGGGCAAATATGGACGTCACTCATATGCGGCATTATGTTATTTTTTTGTTCGTTTTAACAGTGGAAGACAGCACATGTGGTACTGAGTGTTTTTTTCCTGAACTAAAGGGAATAAAAATTAGGTACAGGGTGTATTAGTAGTATCCCTTTGTCATTTGGATGAAGCATTGTAATTGTGTGTCTGTTAGCTTACAATAACTACATTTAAGATTTGAGCCATGATACAGTGCGGGTTTGGTTCTGGATTTTATATTGGTTTAAAGTCAGTTTTGATGTGATGATTGTGCAAGTGTTAATCAACCTATATATGTGGTGATAGTGTGACAGATGTTTAGTTGACTAGGCAAATACAGTTTAACATAACGCTTTTTATAGGACTTTCGTATATTCATGTTCTACGAATAGTGTCACAGGAAAGACCAGAGCAGGGTTGAAGTGTTTCAGTTCACTTTTTTATGAGGGTAAATATGGTTACGGTTAAAAATATGAGAATGGCTGTGGCTAAGGTCTGAGAGGAAATTTAGGATGACTTTATGCTTATCTGTCACCATAGATACAAGCAGGTGACACCAGTCAAGTCAGTTGCAGGCCAGATCTGTCGAATAGCGAGCACACTGATAGTAACAAGGCATGTCTTTGAAGGTAATTTTGAATAATAAAAACGCATGTAATTGAATAAACACAAAACAGATATGTTTATTAATGCTTATTGTGGAACATTTCGGGAAATAACTTTTTAATTATTATTATTTTTTATGACCTTGCTATTTGCATACTTCAATGCCAAATGTGTGAGAGCCAGTGTGTTCACTCATACCAGAAACATTGCCACAACCCAATTTTGAAGACCATATGAAAGGGGTTGTTTATTTCCAATAGACTCTCTTCTCTCAGTAGATGTTGTAGTAGCTTAGGACCAAGGAAATGAATAAACAGAATTGGATTGCTTCATATATAATTACCTGATGTGCCTGCAGAGGACCCAGAGGGCAGTGGTGTTGAGGAGGAGTCCAGGGAAAAACAGCAGGAGATAGAAGTACATGTACATCTTCTCACTCTCCTTTTCCAAGCTGCTTGTGTTGTTGTCATGGCAACGGTCGGACGAGTTCATCGCGGTGATGACCTATGGCTCGGAAGTGTTCTGGACCATCTTTATCCTAGGTATTCATCATTAAAATTTCAAAATGTCCTTTACAAGCTGCACTTGCTTCCCATAGAGATCTGCACAGACATCAAAGCTTGGTAAGAAAATATGTTGTTTAGACTTAGACAAACTTTACCATTATCATTATTATCATTATTATTATTATTATTATTATTATTATTATTATTATTATTATTATTATTATTATTATTCGTGTGTATTACTTTATTATATGGTGTGTGTAACTTTTCTCTGGCTTGTCTCAATGGAGATGCTTGTAATGTTACACAGTATGGCATTAAAATTATCATTATAGTGTCTTATTGCTCAAAAATATGTTGAAAACATGCATTTCTACAGCTAACAAGATCACCACTCCACAGATCTGACCTGTACCTTGATCATAACATTTCTATGAAAACAATCAGGTCAAAAAAAGGTCCTTTTGCCTGAAAGCAGCCTCCGCCCTTCCTCTGCTCAGCCCAATGGAGGAACAGAGACTTGCTCCATAAGTGACTTGATTTGAACATGTTTGACTCTTCTTTGCAGTGTGTGGTCCTTTAGTATGAACCAAATTATTATTATGCAAGATACTGGGTTGTTACACACTTTAATTTGAGGAAGTTCAAAGATGCACATCTCAGTTTAGGTCAGAGGAGGTAACAATTCCACAACAGTCACAGATGTAATTTCAAATTGAATATAAATTTAAAGACATTTATACAGACTTGCATGTGATGGGTGGAGTCTGCATAATGCAATGGAGGATGAATAGGATGAGGTGATGCCAATAGGGCAAGGTGCAGTTACAGTAAAGTAATAATGCATGATTTTTAAAGAAACACATTTATCCAATTATGGAGAGAGAGCAAGTTTAAAGCCGCAATGTGGAACATTACAGGCAAAATAATATCTTCATGGTGACAAGCAGGTGGCAGATCATCACCAGAAAGTTTCATAATGCACCTCTAAAAGCTCATGCCAAAAAATCTACGAAAATGATTGATGATTGATTGTACAGTTTTGTAGATACATGTATTTTTTTAATGAGTAAAGCTTTAACATGTATATTACTGTACTTTTTCAAGCACTGAAATATTAGGAGAAGTGCATGGTACAAGCTAACTGTACAACTGTCATGAAAACACAAGTTCACATGCACTTGCACGTGTTTTCCACAATACAACACTAAAGCAAAATCTTGTCATAAAACTCACACGTTACCTGGAAAAGCGTCATAATCTGCTGGGAGATGGATAAACAACAGCGTAAGCTCAGACAGATGAAAACTCCAGTGATCTAAAGAGAACACTGAGACCTGTCGTGATCACTGCACGCAAGATGCCACTGTCAGTCTGTGGAGAGAGGAAGACAGAATAACATGCGTCACTGTGGTTTGGTCTGCTCATGAATGCACTGGCATTTGACAAATCAGTAGCATTACAAAAAAAAAACAAACAAACAAAACAAAAAAACGCTTATGATTGCTTTTCATTAATTTGTTTAGTTTGGTTTGATACCACCCATGGTAAAAGAAATCATAATAAAAATAATAATAATCATAATAGTAAAAATAAAAATAAGTAACATAAAAACTTTTGATACAAATATAAAAATAAAGAAATAAAAAATAAGGATCAACCAGTGTGAACATTTACATAAAGGACACATTGCTGGCATTTTAACAAAATTAAGTTGCTGTCAAATATTTCTATTTGTATAATAATATTTTATGTGCTTTGGCCTTTGTTTACTGTATGGTTGCTAGGTAATTGTTATGAAATTACCTCCATGGCGCACCTTCACTGAAATAATAAACTGTGAAAAAACAGGCAAGACTTTTTAGCAAGACTTTATCTGCAAGTCTGACCTGCCCTATGCTCTTTGAAGAAGCTGTGTCACTGTTTCAATCAGTGACACTTGAAGACAACAGTCCTCTGTCTTTTGTAAATGACCCCAATGTGTGGTGTCAACATGTTTTTATTTATTTATTTTTTTAATCATTATTATTATTACAGATAACAATGAATCTTAAATGTATGGTGTTGTGTCTTTAAAATTAACTGTATATGTTCTACAACCCGTTTTGGGTTGAAGTTGCAGTGCCTCTTGTTTCCTGTGTAACGATGCATACTTCCTCACGTGTTGTTAAACAGTTATGGGTTTCATCACGTGCGTTATGGCAATGTGTACAAAAACTATAATGATCTCAAATGAGATTACAGTCTAGACTCAGATTATTCAAGTAAAAAACACTAACCCAAATGTATTGTAGTGTTTTATTATTTTTGACATACTACTACAGTGTAACATTTCTGTCTGATCTATAATGCTGTGTAGTAATTGTACTCAAAAGCCAAAACAGTATAAAACAAAAGTCAATAATTAATGTTATTCTTGATATATGAGGATCCTAATAAAACAACAGCTATATCATATCAGAAGTTGAAAAGAATGCATTTTCAAATTCAAATTTAATATGTTTGTTCACTTTTAGTTTTATTAATATTGGGAAGAGTGACCGAAAGTTCACCACAAGTGTAAGTGCATTAAGTAAGTGCAAGTGCAGTTGCTTAATGCTACTGAAGAAGTTAGTATATGTACAATATATAGTTTACATTCTAACTCATTTATCAAACTCTTGAAAAAGCTTCATGTTAAGTGTCCAATGAAAGGAGATGAGATGGACTGAAAGTGGGACTTCACAGTGAGATAAAGCTGTGGTTGATCTTTTTCACACCCTCCACCTGTTATCTGAAAAGTCAGCTCAGGGTGTGCCGAAGAGAGACTTCCTCTTTGATGTTCCACATCAGCAAATTAATTACTTTCAATTTCAAGTAAAATAATGCCCCGTTGTTACACATCACACACCAGTTTGAGGACAAAACAATGTCAAGAGAGAGGTTCAGTTTTTAGTATGAAAGAGTTCTTCTTATTGTAGTTGTTGTTATATCTTATGTATTTTTAGCCTAATGGAAAACAATAGTGCTTTAACTTTCTCTGTGAACTGAAAGCACACAAAAAATACTGAATGTAAACAGGCAAATGCAAGGATGAAATGTCTTGCCTAAGGACACGACAGCAGTATGTGGATTATGACTTAGGGATTAGTGCTAAACTTTCTGGTTTGTGATTTCTCAATTTGACAGTTTGACATCTTGGTCAAATTAAAGGTGCACTATGTAACGTTTTCTGGTGGCCAGAGACATTATTCTGCCTGGAATGTTCCACAGAATATAAATAAACTATCATGCATTCATTGATGTACTTGTGTTTTAATCCGTAAAAAAACATTATATTACCATATACTCATGATTGTGAGCAGTGTTACCTCTTCACAGACATGACCTCTTGTGTGTTTCCATGGAGTTTGATGCCATATTGTGGAGCACCTCAAGCAAAGCAATAACAACTTAGTGGAAAGAAGCAGGCGGCGGATTCTTCCTCAAAAAAGTTACAGTTTAATCTGTATTAACACCTGCCACGCATCGTTCACGACCTAGAAGCATATTTTATTTCACTTTCACTTTTGAGCAATGCAATTCCGGCTTCTAACCACTAGAGTTCAGTGCAGCATTGACATTAACTCGGCCTTCAGCTTCGTACGTGCAACTAGTCTTTTTGCAGGGCAAACCTACTTAAAAACCAAAGCATTTTGTGACCTGCTTTGGAGTCTTTTTGTGACATTCCTGGAGTGAACTAGCAGAGCAGCGGGTCAGCTCTGAGCACATCCCTACACTCCCACACAGCACAACTATTTTAACTGTCCAACAATGTTCCCTCACCCCCTGTGGATGTTACGATGTTGTTATATCTCATATGTACGTGAAGCACCCTAAACATGATGAGCAGAGGACAGGAAGAAGCTCTAGTAATAGTAGTGTTGTAGTACCAAGTATTAGTAGTGGTGGTGGTAGTAGTAGTAGTAGTAGTGGTAGTAGTAGTAGTAGTAGTAGTAGTAGTAGTAGTAGTAGTAGTAGTAGTAGTAGTAGTAGTAAGTAGTGTTCTGTAGTTATGCTGCAGTAGAAGTAGTAAAAGTAATGGCAGTAGTTGTCGTAGTAGCAGTAATAGTAGTACTAATAGTAGTAGTAGCTGTAACAGTACAGTACTGGTATTAGCAGAAGTAGAAACACTTAAACACAATAACACAACACAATATTTTAGGTCAAATGGAGAGTTAAAGTAGTAGTAGTTTTTGTAGTAATAGTGTAGTGGTAGTAGTAGTTGTAAGTTGTATGAACAGGGCCTTAACAGCAGTAAATATGTTGCATAATAATTGTATTTTACAGCCTAATACTCAGAGCATTATATTTGACCCTATATGCAGTTATTTATTTTACAATTAAAAGATGTTGATTATGTTTTATATAAACATTATTAAGAACAGTTACTATTATTATGCTATACGCTCTATTTTCCTACACACTTATTTCTGTAGAGACCAACTTTGATCCCCAAACAAACCTATAGGCAGGTGTAACATTCCAGGTCGTCCCTTGAATAAACCAACTGGACTAATATTTTGACGTGTGTGTGGGGAAATATATGTGTTTGTAGAAGTATGCACACAGTATCCTATACAGTCTCTGCATTGTGTCTGGTATGTCCCACACAGCAGGAAGTGTCTCGGCTCACCCCAGCGGACACACAGGACAATGATTAAGAGGTATTCAAGTATTTCACCTTAAATTTGTAGTTCCCAGAGGAGTTCTTCAGCAATTCCACTGAGATCTGCAGGCAATGGTTTCAAAAGAGTGTTCATATCTATGGGTTTTCAGAATGATTCAAATATTAAGACTGTTGTCATAGTGATTAACAATTTAAAACAAAAATATTTATTTAATTGGAAAAAAAAGTCCTCAAAACACTGCATATAACAGGAAGCTGAAACCGATGAATATAAGGTCTACTCATTATCTGCCTTCTTACACGGTTATGCTGACTTGAATTGCCAATAGGCTGTGTTGTAGATGACATATTTGAATGCTACAATGCTATATACATTTAATGCCATACTGTGGAACATTCCATGCAGGCAAGGCCACGCAATGTACTTCAACATGTTGTAATACATAATATACCGTTAAAAAAAAACACTTTCCTTCATAACATGTGAGGTGACTGCTTTTGTTATATTGGGCTGTACTAAAATAAATACAATGGTAACATGTTATACACTTAATTAGTCTTAATAAAACAAGAAGAAATGATTCAAGCTTAGTAACTATTTAACTACTTACCCCAGCACTAACTCCTAACACTAAGCCCAGTTACCAAGTTAAGTGTAACCAACAGATTGAAAGATTTGCTTATAAAATCAAACTGCGGACCTGCTGACTTGGCGTTACATCCATGTTGGACTCATCTGAATTCATTGTTTGTTGAATTTGTATAACCGACTATAGTGTAAGAGACTTGGTTTGATCCGACTGTAAAGCAGATTAAACAGAGAGGGCTCATTCAGAAGAAACAATGGAGCATTTCTATGTTTCATAATGAGCATTTGGCCCATGACACAGCAGCTCCTCCACAAACCCACTCAGCTTTCAGAAACTACAGAACCTCACACAGAGACTGGGGGCAACGGGGAGTGAATGGACATGCTCATTCAAAGCAGTTAAGACAAGAGCTACTGTGAATGCATTTTGAAGGAAAAATACTGAAAACACAACCGTATTTACAAAAGATGGTACATCTGTCAAACACTCATGTAGTAACAAAGTAGGGTTGTATGTTCTTAGTTGACTTTTTAGATAATAAGGATTTATATGGGACAGTGACATAAAAGGAGAAGTTAGTGAATGAATTAGCTGAAGATTTTGTATTTTGCGGTATTTATATGCAAAAAGGCAGATTAAGCAAGTCTATAAAAATATATTGTTTCCTAGTATTTTTTTTCTGCTTACGTAGCTATTTTTGCAAGAACTTGAGTGGAGTTTAGATCAGATACATAGACATACGTAATACAGGGTGGCCCAAAAGTCACTGACAGTTGAAAAAAATGTATAATTCTTTTGTTTCTAAATATTTTTCTTTGATTTTTTTCAAAGCATTTAGAACTACCCTTCCGACATTAATATGACCAAATATAGCACCGAGGAATGAACCCTCATTGTACAGTGGTACTTTGAGTCACATGGGTCAAATTCAGAAACCCAGTAGTGTTACCGTTGACATTTTAATAACAGAGATGCCCCAAGCATAAATGCCGTTAAAGGAATAATAAGTCGTTTTCAAAGACATTAAGTATGTGATCTCCCGAGACCTGACTAGTCTTGTTTCTTCCTTTCAAAAAAAAGGGGGTGTGAATAAACCTCAGACAATAAACAACTGAAATGTACCTATTTATGATCAAATAAGATCCATAAGCCCTGAAATGCTTTCAAATATTATGCAAAGTGTGTTGGATCGGGCTATTCAGTGCGAAACCGAAAATGGTGGACACTTAAAAAATATAATTTTTTAAAATTAGGTCATTTTTACTTCCCCTAGTTTAAGTAGTGATAAGTTCAAGTGTAAATGAACAATTATAACCGTATATATTGCCAACAATCTCGGAAGGTTTAGTTTACCCACTGTTAAAATTTGGTGAGTATAACTTAAAAATTATAGGAGCTACTGATTTAATAGTGTCAGTGACTGTAATTATGTGAGCTTCTGTCACGCCCCACTTTTAGTCGACTAATTGATCGGCAGAATATATCCTATCCATGAGCAGAGTATTTAAAACTAAGATATTCAGTCTTTACTCTCCTTAGTCAAATCTGGCAAACTCCCTGCTTTCAAGGTGGCTTTACATTATGGGCCATTATTTGTTTGCTTCCCAATTGCTAGTGCCATGTTATAGACCTGAGACAGGCATAATCTGTTCACCCATTTGACTGAAGTGAGTGAAGTGCCTTCCTTAAGGACACAACAGCAGTATGTAATGTTTTTACCATTTTAACCATATTTGGCTGTACCTGAGCAGGAATTGATTCTCTGATCTTTGGGTTGGGGGACCACTGCTCTAACTACTGATCCACTGTCACCCCACAGTGTAATTAGGATGCTCAGAATGCATGAGGCAAGTGAAAAATAACTAGACTTCTGTAAACTGTTTAAAATGAACTTGTTCTGTTTTTTTGTGTGTGTGTTTTTAAAAATCAGACCAGATACACCGCCTTTAAGAATAGTCAGTTAAATATATTTTACATCCCTAGTGAAGAAGCTGGAGAAGAAAGTGGACTCAAAAGCAAGAGTCACAAGGCGACTACAATAACAGATGTAGCCATGACAACAATTCAAAACATTTGACTTTTAATGGCCTCGAACTTCAACATGAGACACACATAACCCAGCAGGTCGGTGCACTGCTGCTACACAAACAAGTCAAACTGCACTAAAGAGTGTCACAACCGCGATATGAAATAATGTGCAGAGTTTAAAACAACAACAGTTAAGGCTCAGGGTGTTCCTCAAGTACTTTCAAATAAACATCAGTGCATCTGTGGACATTTGGTGGAGAACAACCTTTTGTAACAATAACATGTTTTAGGCAAGTTTTGGAAATAGAGATGTTGCAATTTCAAATGTTAGTGCTAATTACTAAACTAAGCTTACCATATAAGTCATATGAAATGTAAACAAGGGATATACTGTACGTCCCCGCTGCCTTTTGCACAGTATCTCTCCTTCTCACTTTTTTTTCTTTTTTTTAAGCGATATCATTGGATTGACTTAACGGGAGAGAATTTACTGTTTACTGTTTATGAATACAGATAATTGCACATGTTTCAAAATAAAAGGAAGTTAAATAAAATACAACAATTATACTAGTTTGCTAGTATATTAATCAAATTTAAGTCTACTTTAATACTAACAGGAGCCGTGCTTATAGTATCATAAATCAATACAGTGAACAAATGTTGTGCTATAGTAATATTCGCATTTGTGTTAGGTAAACAACCAAAACACTTACTACAAATTAAAACCATCTCCGAGGCTTTCACCATTTCACTATGAATTAACCAAGATATAGATAGATGACCAGAGACCCTTGTATTATTATTATGCAACTACCTGTGGCTGTTGTCTGCACACTCTAAGACAGAGGTGCCCAAACTTTTTTTTTTTTTATCAAGGGCCACATCTCAAAACATAGACTGGTGATCAATGCAGTGCGGTGCTTTAAACAGAGAGCCGCTGTGTATTAATAAGGCTTGAAACACATTCATTGTAGGTCTGTATCACACTGCAATGTGATGTTTGCCGATATAGTGGTAGAAATAGTTTAATTTGCTCTTAAAAGTACTGCTTATGATCAATTGGGCCGGTTCAGCAGGAGTCCCCGGGCCATAGTTTGGACACCCCTGCTCTAAGCTATATCATTATAATTTTTTTGTTATAAGATGATATAAACACCAAAATCATCTGATGTCTTTGTGATCATTGTCTCTCAGATTACTCACATCAGATTTTGTGGTTTGTGTGTCACTTAAATAAGTCTGATATATCCGGAAGTCAGATAATAATCAGATGTCGGTGTGCGTGTGAACATGTGGTTGAATAATGCCCATTCAGAACACTGTTAGCATTTCTATCAAACAATATGGCATGGTTTAACAGTGCACTTGTCGGACATGGATAGTTTGCTAAGTGCTTTCAAGGCAGTCATTTTGAAATAAGTCAGACCTCTTCCGTCCAAAGTAAAAGTGCTGCTCTGCTCTGACTCTGGTCTTTCTCATCAAAAAAATCCGATTGGTCCAGTATTGGATTAATCCTTAATCCCAGGCCATAGCTTGGGACTTACCTCTTCGGACCTGCCTAATCTGCTGAGCTATGTGTTTTCCACTTGGTGAACAAACATCTGATTACTTTATTTTGTAATTCAGGTTTAATCAAATCCGCTCTGAAAATTATTGTTCCAACTTGTTCTGTCTTCTCCAAATTCAAAACTTGCTTTCGGACACTTCCTTCCCGTTGCTATGCGTGTCTTTTGGAAGTGCGTTGCTAGGGTCTTGAATCTCGGTATCGCTCCGTGGGATGCTTTCCGCTCTAGATCCTGATCCTTTAGCTCCTAGAGTTAGACTTTTCTGAAAACTTTCGGATGTAAAGTAGTACACCACAGGGTCCAAGCAGCAGTTGAGACTAGCCATGCAAAGGGTTATGGGATATAGAGTCCGTGCAAATCTCTCCACGGCACAGTTGGCCAAAGCTTGGGTTCGGACAAGGGCGTAGAGGAAAAGGATGGAGTTGTAGGGAACAAAGCAGATGATAAAGATGCTCAAATGGACCACTATCATTCGTAGGACCCTCTGTTTGTTGTCGCTATGGCCGACAGTTACCGGGCGACGGAGAGTGCGGAGGACCAGGGAGGAGCACACAAGGTTAGCCAGGAGCGGAAACAGGAAACCCACAATCTAGAAATACAAGAATGAAATGAGACACTGGATGCAATGAGTATTACAATGGTGTATTTGAATGAATAAAGCTCTATCAAGGGCTGCAAATGATTAATCGGAAATATTTTGAGGAGTTGACTTTTAAAATAATTGTATTCAGGTAGTGGCTATCGTTATCTGGACTCCAAAACACCAAGTAGTGTGGAGAAAAAGTACCAAGTGCATGTGTGTGCGTGTAGTGATATAGAGTGACTAGAGTGAAGCACTTTAAGAGATTTGTGTAAATTCCAATACAAATGTGAGGCATTATCAACATTATTATAAAAGAAACTAAATGAATGAGGAATTTATTGTAATTTCTTGGAAACAAAAGATCACATCTGTAGGAATCCGGTATGAGACTGTGATCTGTTAAAGGAAAAAACCTAAACCTCAGCTTTGTGGTGAAAAGAAAAAAATATGTCCAAATGTCTGCTGTGATGAGAGGCTGCTTGCACTCAGTAACACATGACACCGTTATATTGAGATTAAACTGCCCCTCTTTGACTGTGGTTAGGGCCTTTCTCTCACAAAACTCCACCGGCCACTTTTGATTTTCATACAATGTGCTTTTTGTTTATTATGTAAGGTAATCTACACTAGATCTACACTATGTTCTAATGCATGGCGTCTTGTAGTGGCTTTCACATTATCAGCTGTGGTCACGTTAAACTCCCAGATGGGGACAAGCAGTTTTACCTATGGACATGGAATTTTCATTAACAATATCCCCCAGAAAATTCACACATTTTGAACCTGATCCTTAATATCAGTAACAGTAGTCTCTATAACAAAAACTGAGTGTGGACAATATTCATTTTACCCGTACCCAGTCTCTATTGATACTATCTGAAACCCAGCTAAAGCTAGTTAGATTTGAACAGTGGCACACAACAAATCCAATCATTATCTGATTTATGGAGTTGTCAGATTGGTGAAATATCATATGTGAGTAAGCTGATTTCTGATTGTTCACACCTCTGCAGGTTTTGAGAGTTATTTTAAAATAAATTATACTTTGTCAAATACAACAGTTAGCATTACTTTCCCTCACCTCAATGAAGATGGTGATTTTGGACAGGTAGGTCTTCCAGGTACTCTTGGAGAACCCCTCGAAGCAGGTGGTGGCCCTGTGTTTGCTGTTGATGGTGGAGAAGAATGTGACTGAAATTCCTCCCCCCACGATCGTCAACCAAACCGCCGCACAAACCAAAGCTGCGTTTCGCCGAGTTCGGATTGACCTAGACCGAAATGGGTACACGATAGCCAAAAATCGATCCACACTGATACAAGTAAGAAAAAGCATGCTCCCATAGATATTAGTGATAAAAGCAGTGCCGGAGACTTTGCATAACCCATCTCCAAAAGGCCAGTGACGATTGACATTGTAGAAAACCTTGAATGGCAACGTGAACACAAAAACTAAATCAGATAGCGCTAAGTTAGTCATAAACATCGTGGTTTCGTTCCGCATTTTCATCCTGAAGCAAAAGACAAAAAGTGCAGCGCAGTTAGTGACCAAACCAAGCACAAAAACCACACTATAGACCACTGAATAGAGGTTGTATTTGAAGGAATCGTCAATCCCACAATCCTCCATTCCAGTCTCGTTCAGAACAAGACTCGCCATGGTTGGAGTTTATTTAGAAGAATCCATAAAGAAGTGTCAAAGGGAAATAGTAAAAAAACAGGATGGATGTGAGGGGTAGTAGGCTGATCAGCAGGGGACAGGAGCAGTTAGGTCCAACCCAGAGCCATTGTAACGAGTGGGACTTTCTTTGACGGAGGATGTCAGGACTCAAGGCTGCAGCTCCTACAAAAGAGAAAGAGAAACAGGAAAAACTCAGTCACTTCCTCACAATAAAACTTCACACCGAGGAACAAACAACTTAATGTCCACAATGGAGAACTCCAGCTGACAAAGGCCACGGTGCCAATGTATTTATTTGTAAGTAAGAGGACAACCCAAGTGTAAATTGGTTTTGGACAAATATCTTCAACCATTATTACAGAATTGTACAAGAATTATGCCAACAATGATTTAGAACAGAGCATCATGAATAAGTAGCATTTTTCTGGTGGTTTAATGGTGATTATCTTTGTTGGTGGTTCACGGAACTCATGGAAAATTGGGTTTTGTATTGTGTCCGATTAACTATGTAAAAACAAGGCTGTGTATTATATTTGATTATTGTGAATATACTTAAAATTGGGCAACAGTGGCTCAGTGGTTATGTCCTTAGGCAAGACACTTCACCCACATTGTCTAGTAGTATGATTGGTTGTGGCAATGGCGTCAGTGGCTACAATAGTGGCTTACCATCACCAAGTGTGGAAGTGAATGAATAATGACTATAGGGCTTTGAGAGGCTTGGACAAGCCTGTAAAGCACAAGTGTAAGGCATTATTATTATTATTATTATTATTATTAAAAGTGCACTACGGAACTTTTCTACTGTAACCATGGAGACAAGCATGTGATCCCACCAGGGCAGGTTACATACATGTCAGATCTGTCGAGGGGCAAGCCTGCTCACAAAATCCGCTTACAACACCTGCAACTGAATGAATGAAAGATGGATAAATACTATACTGTGAAACATACCAGGCAAAGCAATATAGTAAAGTATTTAAAAAACTGGTAGATAGGTATCAGCCTTATATGCGTCTAGATTCCCCTGATCTCAACTTATGACTGATCTATCCTTGAAATGCATGGACAGTTTTCTTAATGTTGCTGCGTGTGGCCTGCCCCTGATGTGCCCCTGTGTTATCTGCTCTTACAAACTGGTCTCATCTCTCTGAGCTTACTGCCCTGGGACTGTCTCTGTTCTAAAGAGGGTGAGATAAACCACAGGAACATACTGGAGATTATAGCAACCTAAACACTACAGTACACGGCTGTAATTTTACACACAGACAAGACAGTAAATAGTCCTAGAGTGTAACTGTAATTCTTAAGCAGAGGGTGTGTTCAATATTGTAGGGCTAGTCAAAATTACAGTGTGGTATGTTTGTGGTGTAGTTTTACAATAGTGTTATAATTACATAGTGTTAAGACAAATATACATGGGAACAGACAGTAAGCAACTCTCCAAATCACTTTGTTTGATGAGAACATGTAAGTACATGTAATTAGTATGAACTAGCATGAAGAATGAGTAAAACTTGTTAATGTTTACTTTTTCAAATACATATGTTGAGTCAAATTATAGCTCCTATACAGTTCACATTTTGTATGTTTATTCTGAAATAATTCCAAGTAGCCTCTTCCGAGTTCTTGGATACTCTCTTGGTTGCTCATACTCCCCGTGATCTACTCAACTGACATGTAAAACAATAAAACCTATTCTTCATTACATAAGTACAGAACACTATTTTATTATTATTATATGTTTTTTTTGTGTAATAGCTCTGAACAGGAACAAATGAGAGTCCAGAGTCCTGATCCCACGGTGAACAGAGGAACTGATTCCAAATATTAAATACACAGAGCTGTACTGTCAGATCTCCTAAAGGCCCTTTGGTCCCTGTGTGTCAGTGGTTAAAAAAAACAACTTCTTTAATGACACCTGATATAATATAAATTCATTTGATTATACTTTAAGCTGAGAGACTGTGGTGTCATAGGCAATATCTAAATAGAAAATGTTATACATTTTCTTTTGTGTAAATGTCATTGTTTAATTAGTTTAGTAGCAAAAGTTGGGTTAAGAAAAATGTGCGTGTTTAGTGTGTTTCACTCTACATTTATCATCAGTGAGCAAAATACAATCAAATCTCATTGTGCTTTATGAATTTATATGTCTGAGGAAGGGCATCCGGTATGAATAGACATGTAAATCTATGCTCAATAGATTTGGTGTGGGAAAATTTTAACAGGAAATTATGAAGTCAATTTATGAACAACAAGGTCTATTCTATTGTACTCTTCTATTATAGGGCACTATTGTGATATTGGGCTATCCATATCACAGCAGTTTTAGGGAAATGAAAAATTATCATTGTTACTACAGTAATTAACCATTATAACCTATATTTTTGTCTTTTGAATGAATAAAAGTCCACAAAATGGCACATAAAACTGGAAGTTGAAACTCTGAATACACAAGCTTAAGTAAATTGAAATGCTAGGTTAGTATGGTGCCTTTGTTTATTTTCTCTGTGCACTTGCTAATCAAGAAATTATCTCTTGACTTGGACCTGTTCACAGTTTACCATTTAAACCTATTCTACTGAGTCCTTCATCTCTCTATAGGCCTAACTCTAAACCATGCTATAACTTATTTAAACGTCCTGAGCCTTTAATGTGTTTGTTATGGTATAAATCCGCCTGCTTGGATGGGACTTTCCTTGTGTTCTGTCTCTTTGCCTCATTCACAAAGCCTCTGGTGTGAGTGTGGGCAGTCCATCAGCTCTACTCTGTGCCAGCTGCGGTGTGACATCTTTACTGCAGTTTCACACGCCCTCCTTCTCCCCCAGGCACCTCCTCCTCCTTTCAGAGTCCTCCCACCTCTGTGCACAAAGCCCTACTGTAGCCAAAGGAAAGCCAACATCAAGTATCAAGGTGGTGTGTTCAGACTTCAGACTGAACGCGAAATCTGCTACGTCAAATAAAGTTGAGGGACCTTAGCAGAGTGGTTATCCTGGTCTTTTTACAAGAGGTGCTTGCTTAATTAGCCATATCAGTTGTTTATTCAACTTTCTACAGCTCAAATCTCATTATTTTACATAAAAAAATTGCTAAAATCACTCCACTATTGGAAAGAGGTGGTACATTCCATAAAGACTGAGCCTCAAATATATTGTTCCAGTTTTCAAGCCGATATAGTGAGTATCATGACAGGCCTGTATGCAGACTTTGATTTTCTAACATAGTTTTATGGAAATAATCAAAATCAGTAATATATATCGGCCGTAATATATTGGCAGAACTGGGCCTCGAAAAAAGATCTCTACTTTGTACAAAGTCTGTCGGGACAATAACTGTACTGGCATCAAACAAAAAATGAAACTGGAACAAATTTTTCTTTTACTTTTTTGTAATATGATAAGATTTGAGCAGTACAGGATCAAATTAAGTAATTTATATGGCTAAGATATTAAAGAACTATAAATGAGCTCTTTTCTGTTGCAGTTCATGCTTTATTTACAGTATTGTTCATTTACCCGGGATTATCCTGATCTACGATTATTGTCTCAGTGACAAAGTAGTTTTAATATCTCTGTGATATTTTTTGTAAGAATATGCCTACCTCCTAAATATGTTATGTGACCTATTTGTGGTCTCTTTGTATAAGTTAATTCTGTCGTGAACTGTGCACATGCTCCATTTTATCTAAACCCCAAAACAGTTGTTAGTTCACATAAATCTCAATTTTAAAGCCTTTCACAATATAAGATAATCCTCCAGCTAGAGTAACTACTGTTTGGGGAAAATAGCCCTGCAGCTGACTGTTGACTGCTCTGCCTCTCTAAACACTGGACGGATGGGTCAAAGAAACAGAACACAGCATCTATCTTGCTGTCTTCCTCTGGAAGGAAAACAACACTTGCAAGTGAAGTATGAGCAAAGTTGACAAAGCTTTGTGTATTGTGAAATGGCCCATGTTTGGGTTAATCAAACAAGTATCTCTGCAGAAAAATGAAGCACGCTGAAGGCTTGGTTATACATAATAAATCTGGACTTTCTGTTCTCTGGTAACATGTTGAAAGAAATTTGCATATACATATATTTTTCTTATTACTGTTAATTTGTCTTTGTCACACTGTTGCAAAATCTAGGGAAAAATATCTAATTGCCATTTTCTGACAAGCATTGTAATTTCTACTTACGTCTTGCGTTGCCATTCCTTAATATAATAATAGAATACTGTTAAAAGTTCATATTGAACAGTTTAAAGGCATCCAAAGGAATTGACAAAAAGACTAACATATGAACTGAAAAAATTAATAATAAACTAATACAAAAATCATATTTCAGGACATGTTTGTGCAGACCTAAACAGGGTTAGCAGTTTTTTATGCAGAATACAACATTTTCTATTTCATATTTTATTGTATGAGTGATGTTACTTCAAAAATTGCTGCTGTTGCTATTTACTAATTGTGTCCATATAAACTGGGATTTCGAGTCGACTGTGATATTTTGTTCTGTTACTGTTGTTTTCTCTTGCACTTGACACACTTCTCCTTTAATCTTCCAGTCTGGATCATGTCTGTATACAAGCATAAGCACTGCACTGTCCTCTGCCTTGGCCCATAAACAGCTGATTCATAACCCCATTTACTTTGGCTGTGGTTTCCTCTCAGTCCATTCACACAAGCAACACCTCCACTTGCACTTAACAGGACAGATATTTAAGCACGTTGAGGATTACTCGTGGGATTTGAGTGAGTCTAACTTTTCATGCACTTTGGTGGGACAGCTGCACGGGCCATCGCTTTACCCCCTCCGGAGCGGGTCATGGGACAGACCCTCAGACCCTCGGACCCTCTGCTCTGTAGGATCGGGTTCAGGATCTGTACATGGACAGCTGTTGCTTTCTCTCAGGGAGGACTCAGGAAGGAGCCAGAGGAAACCAGGCATCTTCAAGTCTGTTTACATCCTGTTAAGACTATCGAGTTTGGGCGGCACTTGTTCAATAAATGTGTAATAGAGTACACACACTTACAGTCTAGAAGCTTATTTATTGACTTTATTCCACCCCTAACACTTTAGCCTCTAAATACTCCAAACCGTGCTGTCTTTGTGGTGGTACTCCTGGTTAAGCTGGAATCCCATTCATTTAAATGGAGAATATGGAGAAGTTTCACCACTAAAATATGGTATAGGCAGGTTGATTTGTGCAAAATGTTCATGTGAGTCAACAAGTTAGCACTGATTCTGTGGGGGGGCTTTAAACGACTATGTAGCCCCTATAGAACGTATTTGCTGTTAAGATCAGCAGGTCCATGCATAATAATATAACCCGAATGACGATAGTGATGCCCACGACAACTTCCAGCATAAAGTGAATCGGGATGAACAATATAACGGTGTGAATATCGGTATTTCATGCATCGGTATCAGTCCTCAGAGAACATGTGTGAGTTAAAGTAGGAGTTAAAGAAGAGATGCTAAAGAGGTGGCACAGATTTGAAAAATGATGGACATTTTATCTGAATGCCTGACAATAGTTTTTTGTCAGATTTACTACATGAAACTGAATAAAAGTGAAAATAAACCCCATGAATGTATAATATATAATGCTGTGTCTTTTAAAAGTGCTTCAAATAATTATTATGGGTCATGCAGTATTGGTACAGTGACTTAGATAATAACAGTAGTGTTACATAAATAAAATAATAAAAAGCTGTTGATTACATTTATCACAGTTTTGGTTTTAGTTCAACCTTATAAATCTACTTACATTTGTCGTGGCTGTTCTGCCTTTAGTCAAAATACAAACAAATCAGTACTTTCCACTAAAAATGCAAAATTTAAACTCAACTAAACCCATCACTCCCCAGTTTGATAAGCCTACATGCCTGGCATATCTACACAGGCACATATTCTCTTTCAGTTGTTGCTTTAGCCTCTAATTTAAACTTGTAACTGCAAAAATATTGGATGAACTTTTTACGTGAGAAATAGCAGGTGGTAGACTTTCCTTTGTAACCGTGCCTTTGTAGTTTTGAATTAACAGCTGGTTCAACTCAAACGGTTCACATCCAGAGTTCAACAACATGAGACAAACACAGTGAAAAACAGAGGGACTTACTGGCAGCCGGTGACAGCTCACTCCGGGCTCCGCTGTTTGTCACGAGCCGCGGGCAGCTGTCAAAAGAAACATCCCAGCGTCTGCGTAAAGTGCATCCACGCGCAGAGGTTACGCGCGATCTCCAACTTCCACGATCCAAACATCAGCAGACAGTGCACCTTTTGTCCCGCTTTAGGACCTGTCTAAAGTTGTGCCTTGCTGTCGAGGTTTAGTGAAAGAAATGATCACTTCACTTCACATCCCCTGCCCGCGGCTCACGAGCTGTGCGCGCGTGCGTTACAGCGTGGTGGGCATTGTGCGCGCGGCCGCCACAGGAAACGGGACAATAGCACCTCGAGCGGCCCGCGGGAGGGAGGGGGGCTGACCCGCTCTGAAGAAAGAGCTGTGGAGAGAGAGGCAAGATTTGAGACAGCGCTAAGATTGTTATTACACAAGGACACTGCTATAATACTCTATGTACATCATAGAGGCGCATACAGCAGGGCCATGTGCACTCAACACATACAGCACAGTTTATTCAATGTGGAAGAAGAAGCTGTGTGGTTTTGATTTGTTTTATAGTCCAGTGTGTCCATTCATGTTGTTTAAACTATTACATTGTGCATGCATACAGCAAATGTTACTGTAAATGTGCTTTATATACAAAACAGACACGCACACGTACACACATGTATACATACACACACATACACATAAACACACACATACACATACGTACACACACATATACATAGACACACATACACACACGTACACACACATATACACGTGTACACGTAGACATACACACACATACACATACACATACATACACATATACACATACAAACATACATAGATTTACGCACATACACACATACATATACACACATACACACATACACACACATACACATATACATATACACACACATGCATACACCCACATACAGGCACACACATATAGACGCACGCATACACACACACACACACACACACACACACACACACACACACACACACACACACACATATACATATACACACACACTCCACTGAAGATAATTTCAGTCAGCCTGGAATTTTGTCTTGATCTTTATTTCTTTTTAATTGTGCTGGTTGGCTCACAAAGGCCATTATGGTTGGTTAAACTGTTTATTAATGTGTGGTAATATTTTTGATTATGGTAGTTTGTATTGTACATGCTTACTAAAGTAGTAGCAGGCCTATCGCAATTCAAAATGAGCCATATGCAAACCTACAGACAAGAGTACTGTGAGAACAGGATCAAACCATCAGGACTAAACTGGGCTCAAACCAAGACCAAGTGAGCACAACCTTACTTTTGGCAGTTGTTGGAGTGATATATTGATATATTTCTTGTTCAGTGTATAGACAGAGCTGAAACATTAGTCATTAACACGTGATTTAAGGCTAAGGCTGTTCCCGAAATCGATTTAGCAACATTTACACGTTTGTTCAGTGGGTTCACTGTCAGTATTGTGTAAGGGGTCACATAAGGGTCACTGGGGTCAAAAGGTCAACTGATGGGAGACACACTTGAGATAGTTTGTGATCATACAACCCTTCACAGTAGTAGGTAGTAGTAATAGTGATAGTAGTAATAGTAGGCAAAAGTATTAGGGTTCGGTAGGCCTTGTGTACTATGTCACTTTATAGGTCAATAGTCAGCTTTACAGTGTGGCGTGATGTAGCATAGATTTTATATCAGATGCCCTTCCTAATCAAAGGCACTGTTACCTAGGGCTTAATTTAATTCAATGTATCATGTAGTACAGTAATAGAGAATAACTTTCACCTTCATGTATTATGGGCTCTCCCTGTATAAATAAAGATAAAATTGAAAATGATTGTGGTCAGACAAAAAGAGTAAAAATAGCATGTGAGAGACAAGCACTCCCTGATCTGTCCTTCATAAACAATAGGTTATTGTCCATTAGACCATAAAAATAGTTAAAATAGTACAAATGGGGTGTGTTTATTCAACCCAATGGGATTAAAACAAAGCAATCTGAATATTTTCACAAGATTCTTCAGAAGGACAAAGTTGAGCTATTTTTCACCCATCAAAGTCCATTGTTAAGATACAGTGTAGGTGTGTAGGGCTGTGTGGGTATTTTTAGCAGGTGATGGGGCGGCCTGGACTGATTCCTATTGTGTTTGGGCTGTCAGTGTTTGGGACAGGGGCGATAGGGACCCTCCGAGGGGCACTTGGACCCAGAGGAAGAGAGTTTTAGGGGGCAGCGTCTGGCAGGCTGACCACGGCACAATGGAGCAGGCCTGACAGGACATCCTGCCTCCAGCTCTAAGCACACACACACATATAAGTTTAACTGCATTGATGTCCCCCTCCTTCGAAAAGAGTTATTGTGGATGTTTCTAGAGTAGACTCATGTGAGTCATGTCTTTTTCAGTTAAAAAAGACATTTGTCTGTGTCTGGAAAATGTCTATATTAAGCCAGTGTCAAACATTTGCCTGGAATAAACGTTGCATTTTTTACAGCTTGTCTTATTAGAAGAAAACACAAATTTTGTTATAAGATAAGGACAGCATTACTATTCTAAAGATAATTTACCTGAAATGTCCCACCATGTGACATGAAACTTAGCCAATGATAGGTGTTTTATTAATAGTCAAATACATGTTATTGCTCAAAATATTCACATTATGGCTTTAAGCTTATCCATCTCCATGAGGACAAGCAGAGGAGGCAACCAGGCCAAGATTACAGGTCCGATATGTGGAGAGGCGAGCCCACTCAAAGAATGCATGTTTGTCAAAGTATTTTTGACCAATAAAAACACCTGTTATTGACTAAGAGCAAGATTAATAAGTTTAATGCCATACTCCAACATTCCAAACAAAGCATTAGCTCCTCCACTGAAACATGACTCCATTAGGAAAGTTACATAGAGCACTTTAAGCCATCTTTGTTAGGAGTACCTAGTAATTAAAAGTAATGCAAAGTGCTTTACAGAATAAGAAAGACATTAAAATCACAATATAAACAAATCAAATCATAAATAATCATCATAAAATGAACATTAAAAGAGAAGAGTGCAGAATACAACCCTTTCAGTCATATGCACAGTTAAACAGAACCATTTTGAGTCTGGATTTAAACGTTGTCAAAGTAGAGGCCTGTCACTCACATCGTCAGGATGATTGTTACAACTTTTAGCTGCATTAAACTGAAACACTTATTCCCCATGTTTAGTCCTGACTCTGGACACTAGCAGGAGGCTGGTCTCTGAAGTCCTCAGAGTGTGAGATGGCTGATATGGCACTAACATGTCAGAGATGTACTTGAGATGTGCTGTCAGTATTTGGGACAGGGGCAACCCCATAGGTTGAAGGGGTTAGCCAAGTTACTAAAACTCATTCAGAAATGAGAAAACATTGCAAGTGGTGACATTGTATTTGTCCAGAATTTGAGAGGGAAACATTATAGAATAAAATAGCATAGAATAGAATAGAATAGAATAGAATAGAATAGAATAGAATAGAATAGAATAATAGAATAGAATAGAATAGAATAGAATAGAATATGTCTTTATTGTCATCATGTTAGCATGTGTATCCCCCTAGGCCCATAGCTAGATTCCAAGTCTAAAAGAATAGATCTCTTAAATGACTCAAATTAATATCCTTTTCATGATATAACAAAACACATTCACTGAGAGCATGAGACCTGGGGATGTATCTTGATGTATTCACATAAACTTGAACTCAAATATTTTTTGTCAGGGATTTAACTGAATCAGTGGTGAAAGAAGTACTCAATTGTGTCACTAAAAGTACTGATACTGGAGCAAAGAAATACTCAAGTATAAAAAAATAAAAGGCTTTCGTGCAGATTTTCAGATCTAATAAAGCTTTAAATGTAGTGATTTTGATAAAAAATTGTGCTAAATTTTGAGTTGAATAGATTTTTGTTTGGTCAAATTATGAACGTTAAAAATAATCCCTGAGCCTTTTCAGCAGATCTTAAACAATAGCAAAAAAATACTTTTACTTTTCAGGTCAGTAAAAAATGTGGTTAAGTAGGAAGTACACATAGCTGATCTCAAATATAGTAAAGTAAAAGTAAAAAATATCCACTTAAAAATGCGCTCAAGTAAAGTACAGATATATAAAATGTGTACTTAAGTACATTACTTTACTACTTTTACTTTGTTATGCTCCACCACTGAGCTGAATGGAGTTTTATCCACTCTGTAAACAAACTTGCTTTCGTTCAGACCTATTTACGAGGATGTTTTTGCAGTTGTGAGTGTGACACTGATAGCTGATATAAGTTCAAAGATATGCCGGTTAAAGTGTTGATTTGAGGAGGGGCAAATGAGACAGATGAACGACAGAAAAATGGTTCACGTGACCTGCTTTTGAACAGACAGGAGGAGATGAAGTCTGACAGGGAGCTTAAAATAGGACCACAGCAGACCACTTATTTTTACTGTCACAGATAAAGAAGTGAATAAAGGGAAGTCTCAAAATCACACTGGCTATGTCCACATGCACACCAAAAGTCTGATCATTATCTGATTTCTGGAGTTATCAGATTATTGAAAAATCACATGTAATCTGGTTTCTGATAGTTCACACCTGTACACATTTTGTAAAATTACGCAGAAAATTGTGTTAATGTGGTAAAAATATAAAATGAAAGAGAAAGTGTTGTACTTTGTCTTCCAAATAGAAAAGTTACTCCAAAATCCATTGATTAACTGACACATAACCAGAGATGGGAAGAAAACTTTGAAAATGTATTTAGTTACAGAATACTGAATACCTGCAATAGAATGTATTTTGTAACATATTATGCCCCCCTACACCCTGTCGCTGCTCCTCTGCCTCAACTCCACTTGGCCACACCATCAGCCCATCACCACCCACACACTTCAGTCTAATTTGCACATATTTATTGTAAAACACTTCAGCAGAGAGCCTAAAACCTTTACAGTCATGTTTTCCACCTTCCTTTGTTGCAGTCACACGAGCCTGTGCCTAACTGTAGATTGAATACTTTTACATCGACTTGCATTTAAAGTATAGTGTAAAAACGTGATGTAGGATTATAAAAAGCTGTATGTTTGTTTCTCTGTTTGTTTGCATTTTCTTTCACTGACTGGAGAAAGAAAAATTACATATGCACTCACAATAGGAGCGGTGTTTCATATTTTTATCACTAGTTTTATGCAGTTTGAGGTCTAAATCGTGTGGCCAAGTATTGTCATGTATTCCTTCGATTTTAGGAAAGTATTCTGTATTCTGAATACCACCAAATGAAAGAGTATGTGTACCAGAGTACAGTTACTCAAAATTAGTATTCTGAATATGTATTCTCTGTACATGTATTCAGTTTCTTCTCAACACTGCACATGTCACCTGGTGCTATTGAGTATCAGATTTCTTTCAAGCTTGTAAACACATACACACACCAAAAATCTCTGTCTAATCTAATTATTGGGTCATCTAATTATTTTTTGAATGATACTTTGAAAGTCTCGTCAAGTTTATCAACTCCAATTGAAATGTAGTGTGGTATTGAACTTGCCCAACCTGACATTTATTCAATTACAGATGCTTTTAATGCTCAAACCTTGAAAAACATGCACTCTCACTGGGAGCTGGGGTCTCCTCTCCACAGATCTGACCTGTATGTTGGCCTGATGGGTCCACCAGCTTATGTCCGTGGGGATAGATACGTTTAACGCTATACTGACATTCAAGGCATCGTAATATCTCGATGGAGTCAAGCAGGTGACAAACCCCTCACCAGAAAAGTTACACAGTGCACCTTTAATACGATTATTATTACTAGCTGGAGAATGAGTCTAATGTGCATGTTTTAGGTTGTTTGACGAGGCAACTTAAGCCCTGTTTTTGGCATTCGACTCATTAAAATTATCATAGAAATATACCTTTGTGTAGCTGCATGCCTCAAATTTTACTCCTCTCTGGCACTTCTTCTGTTTTTGGTAACTAAGCACTGCCCTGTACAAGTCTTTTAGTGTGTCCCGCCAACCAGAACAAAGCCCCTATTACAGCTGCCCCCTGCCCCTCCCTTACCCCCTCACCCGCACCACCCACCCCTGTCCTGGGACTGTTTAATGTGATGATGGGTGTATTTCCTCTGCCTCTCTCCCCTCTTAGCTGGACCATCCTGGGGTGTAGGACCTGCCCACACATACCAGGGCCCTGACAACAGACAGGGACAAAGGCAGCAGGCGGGAGGACATGGGGCTTTGAACTGGGCTGGCTACTTTTATATGAGCATTAGCTTGGAGCGTGAAGTTCAGGATTGTACAGCAGCAGATGACCCCGTAGTTCAAATACATGTTCCTTCAATATGTCTTCATTGGGCCATGCCTCTTGTTATTGGAGAGATAGAAGTAAGAGAAGGGGGTGAGTCATTTCGAAATGATCTTTGTACAATCAGTGTCTTGCCGTTTTTGCTTCTTAGTGAATAAATGGAAACTTGACTATGAAAATGAGTAATGGGCAGAAATAATGTGCCTCATCTCAGCCAAGTTATAGGCTCTGTGAAGAGGCCTGCTCACAGTAAGAATGCAATGTTCTGGTAATACGCACACTTCAATCAATCAATTTAATTACCCATAAAGCATGCAACAAAATCTCCATGAAGACAACAAGCAAGAGGCAAACCCTCCACCACAAGATGTTGCACCTTTAGTTAATACTGAGCCGGGGAAAAGGACTTTCTATATTTCAAGGACAAGCAAAACTGGATACATTGGTGCCACAAATTTAGTTTAAAAATCTGATGATGGACATTTATAATCACACCTGCACCTGTTTTGAATATTTTGTTTGCATTTGTCTGTATTTTAAACAGAGGGTCCATGAAAAGGAGAGTCTAAGTGCTCTCATTGGGCTCTCCCTGTAGAAATAAAGATACATGAAATACTCATAGTAAACCTTGATGGATTTGAACACACTTTTCAGGACAATATGCTGCTCAGTGTTTGTCAGACTAAACAGGAGCAGAGTCACTTTCTTGTGCTTATATTCACAAAGAGAGGACATGTGGACAAGCTGCTTAACCATAGAAACGTATTTAAAAAGTGACTACTAAAGCAATCTAAATGATCACTGACATTTAAGGAGTTGAGTGTTCAAAAAAGCTCTGATTGGTATATGGTAAAAAAGAAGGAGAGTGGGAAGGAATGCAGAATATGAAGGTTTGACCATTTATAGGACCAGCTCTGGACCACATTTATTCTAATAACTGAAAATCTCCATGTGTTGAATTTTAACGAGAGATCCTCAACAGCTGGGCTCAATACTTGTACTGTAACATAATATTTTATTAGCAAACCACAGCTTAAATATTCATAACTGAACCGATAAGAGCCATCAGTATTTTGATTCAAATTTTTAGGAACACCATGTGCTCCACTGAGATAATTACGAGATAAGGAATTAAAACTATTATTTTAAGATGGTTTTGCAAGAATATTGAAAAAAAAAAAAAAAAAAAAAAAGAAAGAAAGTAGAAGGTGCAGATATGTTACCGTGGACAGTGGAAATGTGTTAAACAACGATGTAACCAAGACATTACAGAAAGGCTTAAATGCAACCAATAAATGTCTGATGATAGATTATAATTGATTAGGCTATAGCAATGATAGGAGAGTATCACTTACACCATCAGGTTACAGACTTAGAGAGAGAAACCCCTCAGATTTCAGTTCAAAATAGGATATAGGGTTTACCTGGTAAATCCGTATCTCTCTGTTTTATACAGATTGATAACAGTCTGGTCCCCACGTCCTCTGTTGAGTCTCAAGCCAGGTTGAATGTGATTGTCTAATCTTTTTTTTATCAGTGACACATGTGAAATGAAGGAGCTCGTTGGTCACCAATGATTTACAAATAAAATCAGATTTATCTCACCTCAGATTAACAGAGTTTAGGGCTTCGCCAATGAATCCTGCAGAAATCTGGGGTGTTTTACAGTACTTACAGCCTTATTTGTGGCTGTAAGTACACATTTTTCCAATATAGCCTGTCCCTGATTTTTTTGCTCAATCACACCCATTTATAACCAGAGAGAATCACTGGTGACCAGACTCACATCTTCATAAAGTATTGAGTAAGTATTTTTCTCCCAGGCAACTATAGGGTGCATTCACACACTTCACACATTCACCACAAAAAACTAAACCTGAACTAGAAATGATTGAAATGACTAAAAATCTTTTGTGAACTACTGAGATCAGCCATACCATTACGAGTATAATTCAGATACAATTTTGATTTTATTCATTAAGAAAATATGAGTTATGTGTCAGTGTCTAGCGGAGCAGTGCCCTGTCCCTGGACCCAGAGCAGTGCCCTGTCACTGGACCCAGAGCAGTGCCCTGCCACTGGACCCTGAGCAGTGCCCCGCGGCCCCAAGTGAACCATGCCAGTGCAAAAGAGGCTAAACTCATTTGTTACATATCAAAACTCACACAGGGACTATACCTTGACAGAATGTTCCTAGTGTGGAATTTGCATTCGCAGGTCCCACACACGTTTTCATGTATTCAACCACAGCCCCTAGAGGGCGCTAAAACCCATCCTTTGGACTGCTCTGGCCTGCAGATAAACTGTTCACTGATCTCCACATCCTCCTTTTAAGCCCGTGCAATTTGGCAGCCTGCACTTTCTAATCCAGGAAGTGGCCAGAGTTTGGGGAGATTTGGTGTCTAAAGCCAAAAATCTTCACAATTTAACCCAGCTCGCCTAAAAGAGGCTTTATTTATGAAATACTTGACCTCTCATTTTGTTTATAAGTCGTGACAGCCACAGCATCAGCGCCAATTAAACTCGGAGGAGAGCTGGAGACTGTCAAACATAGTGCACTATGGGAAAGGAGCTGTCAGTATTGATGTAGACTCACTCCGGTTCAATCTTAATTGTTTGTTTTTTATCAGTTCCAGGAAAATCTAAAGTTTTAATTGGAGAAATACCAAAGAAAAAGGAGTGAAGAAACACTGTTCATGAAGAAATACAAGTCACTATTCAAGATGAGTTTGGGGTTGTTTGGGATTGTAGCACTGTACCGCCCCCAGGTGGATTCAAAATAATATAACAGCAAAACAGTAAATAAGAACAACCCACATATGTAAAGTTGCCTATAACTTGAATTCTTTTGTGTGTGTGTGTGTCGTGCGTGCGTGCGTGCGTGTGCGTGCGTGCGTGCGTGTGTGTGTGTGTGTGTGTGTGTGTGTGTGTGTGTGTGTGTGTGTGTGTGTGTGTGTTGTTGTTTTTTTTTTTTGTTGTTTTTTTGGTTGTCTTTTTTTTTTTTTTTTCAGGAAATAAGTCCAAATACCAGAAACAATTATGTGTCATGTATCACTGGAATTCAGACTGGTGGTGCAATGCTATTTTTTACTTTCAGTAGAAGCGTTTCAGCCTGTGAGTAATGCTCCAGATTTGTAAATGCAGCTTTACAACAAACTGTAATAAATGCATTTTGACAGAGGAGCTCCATGAGGTGGATCACATAACTATTCAAGTCACGTTATAATCATAAAAACTAAAAACAACAATCAATTCTGCAAAACCCCTTTTCATCCTTTCAGTCCTTTTTCATCTGGCTGTTCTGTCACTTTGATTTGACTTTGGTTTCAAAAAGTTGGTCATAAACTTGAGCAGACCTAATGCTGACAGAGTGAAAGTGAACTCAGGATTTCACTGTTGTGTTCTGATGTATCAGTAACTGTGAATAACATTCACATGTATATTTCTTCTCACAATAAATAATAAATAAATGCATAAAAGAATGATTGAATAAATAAAAAAAACAAAAACAACATCATTTTTAACACTTTTTTTTTTTTTTTTTTTTTTTTAATGATAAAAAATGATGAATGATTTTTTTAAATGATACAAAAGTATTTTTTGGTTTATTACTTTCATTTATTTGTGAATCATAAGTTACAATATGAGCACTACAAAATACTCAATGTACACAATTTAAATACAAAATGAAGGCTTATCCACAGTACATTATTAACAATGTTAACATCTTACACAGTTAAATTAAATAATATATTAATTAAACATGGTTGATGTGTTAAAAATATGTTTTTTAAGTTATTTTACATTACAGAGACCATATCTGTGCACCAAGCATTTTCATCTGTACATGGTGTCAAAGTTATATGGTAAAAAATCTGGATTTAATGTTTCGAGTGGGCCCAAACTGTGATGTTTCAGAGTGAGACCAGACTGTGATGTTTCAGAGTGAGACCAGACTGTGATGTTTCAGAGTGTGAGACCAGACTGTAATGTTTCAGAGTGATGTTTCAGACTGTGATGTTTCAGAGTGATGTTTCAGAGTGAGACCAGACTGTGATGTTTCAGAGTGAGACTAGACTGTGATGTTTCAGAGTGAGACTAGTTTGTGATGTTGAGAGTGACCCAAACTGTGATGTTTCAGAGTGAGACTAGACTGTGATGTTTCAGAGTGAGACCAGACTGTGATGTTTCAGAGTGATGTTTCAGAGTGAGACCAGACTGTGATGTTTCAGAGTGATGTTTCAGAGTGAGACTAGACTGTGATGTTTCAGAGTGAGACCAGACTGTGATGTTTCAGAGTGATGTTTCAGAGTGATGTTTCAGAGTGAGACCAGACTGTGATGTTTCAGAGTGAGACCAAGCTGATATTGGGTTTCTTTAGAACGGAAATGAGATAAGATTAACTTAGGAAGAAACGCATTAAACTATCCAATCAACTCAACAATGAAAATGGAACAATAAAATGCATTATTCTTCCCTTGCAGTTGCCACAAATGTATAATTTCTGTCTTCTGTCTTTTTAAAAATGCAGTTAACTTATAAACATGCAGTTTTTCTTTACATAGCGATAGTTGTATTCCAGTATTATGATATATCTTCAATTATTCAAAATTATTTTATCTCCAAATTTGCCTTTTCATTTCTGATTGCATTCAAAAGAGATACCTGTAACTATTTTTGTGTTATTAGTTGACAAAGGAGAAGTTTTTCTGGTTAAGTCCTGGGACACTCAGCAGCTCCTTTATGCACCCTGCGTGTTTATGTGTGTTTCCATTCCGTCATAATCTGATCATCAAACCATTTCCTTAGTTTACTCTTTACTTTAATGATATGTCTGGACATCGTAGCATCTGGCCAGTTCATGAGCTGGTTGTATCTTTTGGTAAGACACTTGACCCACCCTGTCTTTGTGACTGTATATGTTTATGTACATTTTGATGGGCAGCGGTATGGATGGAGGATAGGCACAAAATGATGCTTAATACCAAGAATGAGTAAGATAAGACAATCGCATAATTTCTTAAAGCTGTTGGTTTGTTACTAAGAATGAAATGATGCATGTTGTTATCAGTCTTGAACACCAACAAACCACTATTGCAAAACTAGATCTGAAAATTCTAAATTCAAATGTAAGAGGAACAAATGTTCTTGTAGACAGAGGTTTCTTATCGCTCAGTGTATTCGTGGTTTTCAGTTCATTTGTATAGACGCCATTTTGGGTACTATATTTTACCTTGAATTGTTAAATGCTACGGTAACGGCCCCTGGAAAATGATATATATATATATACATAGACACTACATACACACTATTCATGGGTTTCAGAAAAAAATTATTCCTCCATGATTTTAAGGATTTTGTAAGAATCTTTCCCATTTCAAAAGATTTAATATTTACATTTGAATTGTGTTATTGCTACATGGGGCTATTGCTATGCCAGTTTCATCAAATCAGGAAGGAATAATTTGCCCGAAACTCATGAATACACATTATAAAACTCATCCACACTTTACATTTTAAGGTCTTAATGAAAGGAGCTCCTTCTCTTCCGTGGTTTGTTATAAACTATATTGTAATGGACCCATAAGTCACACAGCCACAGAAGTCTCCTCAGGCAAAAAGAAAGCGTGTCCAATGAGAAGAAAGACGGCAGAGTTTGTGTATTTTGAATCTTTGAGTACATCACCAAAATGAGTTCAGACAGGACCAGGATCCAAACCAGGGAGCACCCGAGCTGTGCCCAGTGGGACGTCCTGATGGCGCGGGTTTGGAGAGGCCAACGGGAGACCAGGGTGGCTTCAAGTCCAAGAAAACCCAAGAAAAACAAAGACGCTAAGAGGTGTGCATCTAGAAGGTGGTTTGAGAAGATGGTCAATGCGTTTTTCAACCATAATGTTTGGAGATCTTGGGTTAGAAAGTTGCTGAAGTCCACCCCAAAACATACGGCTATTTTATGTCCAATTATAAGCATCCAGTGTAGCAACGGTAGTGCATCAGTGACAGCCAGATGGAAAAGAAAGACAGTAGATGGTTTGGTGGAGATTTGAGGAGAGCTGAGTAGGACCAGGGCTTTGATGCTGAAGGGACATCCCAAAATCAGACCCAAGACAGTCCAGTTCGGGGAAGAGGAGTACAGTGACCATTTTGAGGAAGAGGAACCCACGTAGCCACGAGCGAGAGGAAGACATACCATCGTCTCCCACGGGACAGGGCCTGAACCAGCACCCAAGGGACCAGAGACAGCGCAGCACTTGGCAAGATCTGTCAATACAAAACAATAAATGGTGTATGTGAGACAAAGGCTAAAGTTTTAGTAGAGTACAGTAGAAATGCAAAGGAAGTCATTTGCAATCCACTAAATACTATTATGTAACTTTTCTGTCACCACCCTACCAAGTTACAGGTCAGATTGTCCCGTGAAATAACATCAAGAAAAGTTACATTGTGTCCCTTTAAATGTATTGCAAGAGAGAGGTAATTTTGGAATTTTATGATATGTGTTATAATGTTGTTTCCTCATCAAAAACATACCTGCAGTTGTGTTTCGTTTTATTTGCATATGTTTAACACACAAATCCTGTATATTTAGGCAGAATTCTCACTCTGTTCCACTTTGTGATGTCATGTGGTTATACTGGAAGTGTTTTTAAACTCTATACGCCTTCACTAGAATCACTTGGATCATTTCAGTCCAGGAATTATCCATCTCTACTTAACTAAATGTAAAAGGTAGCTGTTAACTTTCAAACTATCACTACATGACATCACAAGGTGGAACAGAGCATTTTGAGCTTCAGAGATGTAGACAAATAAAACAGGATTACTCAAACATGTGTGAGTGAAACAAAACACAATTCCAGGTATGTTTTTTCAGGAAGTAACAGCATTATAACATGGCTAAAAGCTCACAGTAGTCAGTTGTATGTAATATAATAAGACCAGTAATAAGACCACTGTCTGGAAATTGATTAGAAAAAAAAAAAAAAAAAAAAAAAAAGTCTTTTGAATCTGCAAGTCTGTGCAAAACCCCATGTCATATTATCATTCATACTGTGGCAACTAAAATATAGGCCTAACTTTGTCTGTCTACTCCTCACGTTGAGATGTAACCATAATGTGTCTATTACGAGATAATTTCATACCATAGTGGTCTAACCTGAGCATGCAAAAGTGCAATTAAAGCACATGTATCACCCCAGGTCAGGACTTTGAGTTTAAGTAAATGGTTGTGAGTTAAATGGAGCAAAACAGGTTGCACTGAAAACAAGCTCTACCAATGCTGCACACAAGCTCCAAGGAGAAAAAGTACATGGGTAATGTTGTGGCACACGTGTTTGTGGTTTAGTGTCTTTGTTGTGGAAACTTTCTGACCGGAAAATTCAACTAACTTCAGTGAACTGCTTCAGTATGGTGATGCATGGACATTCTTTGGCCATTCAAACCATACCGCCCACAGTGCGCTGGGACGAGATAGAGCTCTTGCACCCACGTTAATAACTTTGGTAGAGACACTGTATTGGCAGGTGTGAATTAACTGTAATGAATAGCTATGAGTGTGTGAGTGTACATGTCGTAGTTTGTGCCCTAAATCTGCACTATCTGGACACTGACTTGTTGACTTCTTCACTTTCTTATGTAATCAAAAAGGGTCCCTGGAGATGTTTGTGAAAAATATACTTAATTATGAAGTTGTACCTATGATATTTACAGATTTTGACAGTTTACTTAATAATAATCTTGATAAAATAGCAAAAAGTATCTCTGGAACTATCCTTGGCAGTATGGGGTTTGGAGGTGCATCTGATTCATTTAAATTCAAGGGTTCCCAAACTTCTGCCGGAGGAGTTTATTGTGTTAATTGTAAAATATACAGTTTTTATTACATTTTAAAGGCAATAGTTGGTGTCATAGTTGTAAAATTGCAATTTGAAATCTCAACACCCGGGTGTCCAGACCACTTTGGGAACCATTGTTCTAAATGATAAAAAGCCCACGCAGTATGATCGAGACAGGAACACCAGCTCTGTAGTTCATTTTAGAATGTGAATATGACAGAATTGATATACAACTGTAATATGTAAAGGTGCACTCCATCAAGTTAAATGTCATATTGTGAAAAATTCCAAGCAAAGAAAATATCTCCATGGAGACCTGCAGACTGCAGACCCTCCACTAGAAAAGTTACATAGTGCACATTTAAATTTCAAAATGTGTCCAATGTCTAAAATGTGTCCACTGTTTAAATATCTTTTCTGCATTGTATCCTTGATTTTCTATCAGTTCTTCTAAGTGCACAAATGAAAGAGAAATAAAAGAGAAAGTGTTGGTTACAAGGAACCATCCAGTTTCAACAACAAACCACATTCCAAACATGTTCCATAAATATATCTTTGATCATAAAAAAATATAGTTTACAGTTCTTGAAGTGGCTGTGTAAACCTGTCAATAGACTGAGATTTATTCCAGGGGGCAGACCCTTCTCTATGGAGCTATTGAATACTTAAACTTTAATTAAAACACAATAGTATAGTGGTTCTCAACAGTGGTACAAGCTCATCCAGGTACGCAAAGTAACATTTGCTTATTTTGGAGTCAGTTTTAGCTACAATTTTGTCCTAAATTCTTGTTTAAAACTATTGGTGTAGCCCAATTTTATACCTTGTTTAGACTCAGAATATAGTCCATCTGTAGGTCTGGTTAAGATTTCATGGTACTTGGAGAGGCAAATTTGACTTTAGGTGGTAGTTGATGTAAAAAGTAGGAGAACCACTGCATTAGTATAAATGATATGAACGATCTGAAAAGACTTACCCGTGAAGTGGGTGGTTAAGTAGCTTCATTGTTTAATGTCTTTTGAATTAGGTTAGTTGGATTTTTGTCCCATCCCAGCCTCCTGAGCCCAGTTCAGAATGGACAGTTCTGGTCTCCTCTCTTCCTCTCTCTCACCTCACTGTCTGTCACTCCCTCTCTCTCACCTCACTGTCTGTCTCTCACCTCGTTGCTGTTCATCTGGACTGGAGCAGAGCCAGACTTTGACTCATATGGAGGACTTGTGCCTGGAGGTATAGTCCCGTAAACCTGTCGGGTGTGTTCCAGAAAACACTCCCAAAAAAGGAGCTCATATGTGGGAGGGAGGAGGGGGTGAGAGGGGACGGCTGACAACCGGAGCTGTGTAAATGCTTGGATGAAAACAGGACAGAGCCTGACCTTGAGACATGGTGGGCTGAAAAGTATAAATAAATCAATGTAAAATATATACAGCCTGGTTTAGTAAAAGCTGAGTCACATATATCACAGCTTAATTAACATTTGCATTTGACAAAGACAAAATTTAAATTCCCATTGAAAAACTACTGTTTTGTTTTTTGTTTTGTTTTTTTACTATATTTTACATTTTACATTACTGTATACATGCAGAAGACATCAAATATATAAGGTAAGATATATGAAATTATGTAGCAAAGAAATATTAAACAATTCAAATCATGTGCTTTGTAAAAAAAAAAAAAAAAAAAAAAGTAGTTATTTAACTTCTTAAATTTACTATATAATTCCATACCATACCTTGCTTCATATACTTGATGTCTTTAGTATGTGTCATGTAGAAAGTTGTAAAAAATAAAGGAAAAAAAACTTAAATTAACATTAATATTGAATGAGAGGGTGTGTAAATACTTTTGACTGGTCTTGTTTGTTTAAACACCAGTCAAACATTTGGACGCACCCTCTAATTCAATGCTTTTTTTTTTTCCTTTATTTTTACTACTTTCCATATTTTATACACATAGAAGACATCAAGTATATATAAGTAAGATATATGGAATTATGTAGCAAAGAAAAAAAAGTTAAATAACGCTACTAAATTATTAAACTTTTTTTTTTGTTTTTTTAATGACTCTACTAAAGCCCCTCCTTAATGTGGTGGAGGGATTTTAGCACCCGAATGATTCTGCTATCATGTATTGGTAGGGTCACTCATGGCAAACAGGTCATGGGGGAGAACAAGAGCCTTCATCATGTACAGTACAATAAGGCCAGATATACATTGCCCAGACTGCCATTACCGGGGCCCCACTCTCGACAGCGAGCGCCTGGTGGGATGGGCTTGCTTTTTGCCCCATAGCTCAGGTGCTGCATGTTGGAGTTCACCACAGTGAACGAGATGGTCGTGTCCTGCGCTTTGGGTCAGGGATAGGTCTCTCACTGTGACGGCGTTCAGACCAAACAGCAGTGCAGAGTACCCGGCCTTCTTGAAGTTCCTAAGAGGGGTACTAGATAGTGCATCGACCAAGGACACCTGGAGGGGCCTAATCTGAACCCAAGCAGTATTTTGTTATTGGACTTCTGTGTTAGCCACAGTTTGTCCATAACAAACAGGTTTGAGCACCAGGGAGTCCATCAGTGCACATGGCACCAGGACACCCTAGGTCAGAGGTCGATGATCAACTTTGTTGTTGTGTCATCTGACATCTGGCCGCGTGTCTTGGACACTCGGGTGAAGAGTGGGGCAGAGCCGTCAATGATCACCACCTGGTGGTGAGTCAGATCAGAGGCAGACCTGGCAGGCCCAAGCGTACTGTGAGGGTTTGTTAGGAACATCTGGTCCGGCAGAGCTTCTCCCAGATCCCAGGGGAGGCTGGGGACATGGATTCCGAGTGGGCCATGTTCTCCACCTCTATTGTCGTAGCTGTGGTTGTAAGGTCTGCGGTGCTTGTCACAGCGGCAACCCCTGAACCCGGTGGTGGACACCGGAAGTAAGGGATGCTGTTAGGCTGAAGAAGGAGTCCTATCGAGTCTTGTTGGCTTGTGGGACTCTTGAGGCACCCGACGAGTACTGGCGGGCCAAGCTTGCTGCAGAGGCAAACATTTTGGGAGGAATTCAGGGAGGCCATGGAGGAGGACTATCAGATGGCCTCAAAGAGATTCTGGCAAACTGTTTGACGCCTCAGGGGAAGCAGAAATGATCAAATTTTGTCCAAATATATGTGATTTTTGCCTGTGGAATCTACGTATTAGTACTTTTGGCAACCCTATTGAATAGTAAGTGCTTTGGAGAAATTTTTGTCAAAAAGCTACTTATTACCCAGATAAAAGGACATTTTAAATACCAACTTTGGCAATTCAAGATTTAGAAAACATCAGGTTCCAATCTGATTTGCATATGGGTTAATAGAGCTTATTTAAATAACTAATAATAATTTTAACATTTTAACTCAAATTCCTGTTATGTTCAATTTCTACTACACTCCTGGTGAGAATGCAAATAGACTACTTTCAGTGGATTTAGGAATATACTGTAGGTTTCTATTATAGACTTTGAGTCTTACTTGGTTAGGCCTACTTTATTTCCTTGTTACTATGTTTTTGTATTGTTTTGATCACCCTGTCTGTTACACTAGCTGCCTAATACAAATCCCCCATGTTAAATTACTACTGAGCCGTGTTGCATTGTCACGCTATGAGCCTAACCACAGTCATCTGTGCTATCTCATGATGAGGAATGAAAATATGCTACACTGAAAACCATTGAGTAAGATCTATTTCAGTGAATTTACATGGGCAGGTTCAAACACAAGCCATAACCGCAGCAGTCTGGGCGTAACTTTGAAAAGTGTCAGTTAGAGCTGACTAATGATGCCACCTAGTTTGAAGGTGGCAGATAGATGGCAGGCAGTGGCTTTAGACATGGAACAGGTGGCAAAAATTTGTCATCACATGATAGAGGATGAGTGATGTGTGTTTAGATCATATGTGACAGAGACGAGTGCTAAGTGAAACTAGAATGAATCCACTAGAAAACCATGCCACTGTGCTGTGTGATAAGGTATGTTTTGGGGATTCGTTACTCCAGGATAACATTGGTTGTGTTTCATTTGAATCTAAAATGGTTGTGGAAGGAGACAACTCTTTAGTCAGAACTCAAACAGTAAAGAGTCAAAACAGTGTCAAGAGTGGCATAAGGAGACTTACTTCTTCCAAATCAATTACATTTTTATTGCATATTTTAAAACAACTGACCAAAAGTGCTTTACAAAAAAACAAATATACAGATAATACCATACCTAGGGAAAGAACAATAAAACACTAAGATATTCTGTCTAGTATTAAAGGGAGGGAGAAGAGGTGGGTTTTCAGTCTAGTGTTAAACTGTGTTAAAGACTGTGAGGCTCTGACAGGCTGGTCTATAGTCTGGGTGCTACTTTGACACACATCGTCATGGTGTTAGCATCTGCAATTAATTTTTTGGTTTTTAATAAACAAATATAATATAAGCGCTGACAAATTCTTTTTGTGTAGTGAAATCTGGTTGAACTTTCCTTGTGATTTTTTACACGGCTCTGAGAGACCCTTGCAGCACCCCATGTCATGTCATGTTTTAAAAAAAATGAAAAATAAAAAATCATTATTAGTTGTATTTATTTATTTTGTTTATTGGTAATTACTTGGCTTAGCTGATAAACAACTAGTGCAATAATTAGAGAAAAATAATAAGAGACCTTACAAACTTACATTTACTTTTATTATAAAGTGAATTTAAGTACTTTAAGTTTGACGTGGAGCATTTCTGAACGTGGTGTGAATAAGATAATTATACTGTGTCATCTGGTTTGCTGATAAATGAAAATGGCACTGGCCCATAGTCTATAATAGAAACCTACATTTCTAAATCCACTGAAAGTAGTCTGTTTGCATTGGGAAGTACAAATGAAGTACAACTGAAGTAAAGATAAACACAGATACATAAAGGCTAAAGAGGTGTGCTCTTGTCATTCTTTACACATCACAGTGATTTACACAGGGCAGAACACTGCTGATGGACACTTCCTGCTGAGTCATGCTCTAATCATGTTTAGGATCGTCTAACATGACTCCGCCTCCACTCAGACAAGACGAGGCTACTCTCATTTGTCACATTAACAAATCTCTTCAAACATGTGGGCTTAATGCACAAAGAGCATGCGGTTTCTCTGAGTGTTCTGTGGGGAGGTTACATAATAGTTTGAAGAGGTGAAAATCCACTGTTCAAATCATGTAGAAATGTGAACTGTAAACAACCAAATGGGGGATATAGAGAGAGATATAGAGATTATATCTATCTATCTAAAAAAAAAAAATAATCTCTCCTGCTCACCCTCCGCGTGTGGTCTTATTATTTTCCCACGCTCGGGACCTCTACCAGAGGCCTGGGAGCTTGAGGGTTCTGCACAGTATCTTTTCCTGTTCCTAGTACTGCACTCTTCTGGACTGAGAGTCTGACGTTTTTCCTGAGATCTGCTGTAGCCACTCTTCCAGTTGGGGGTCACTGCTGCCCCAAGTGCTCCGATGACCACAAGGCCTGCGCAGAACCCTCAAGCTCCCAGGCCTCCCAGGATATATATATATATATATATATATATATATATATATATATATATATATATATATATATATATTATATATATATATATATATATATATAATATATATATATATATATATATATATATATATATATATATATATATATATATATATATATATATATATATATATATATATATATATATATATATATATATATATATATATATATATCCTGGGAATGATACAGTAGGTATTTGCCCACAAACCCATAGGGTCTCTGGTTCAAAACTCAGCAATCTCCATGGAGACAGGCAGGTGGCTACATCAAACCAAGTATCTTTGCCTGTAAAGTTGCATGTCATTAAAGAAAAGTCCTTCCGAGAAGGTGACGCATCCTTATTAAAACCAGTAAAAGTGCTGTACCCTTAAAAGTCTGCCTCATCAGTAACTGGTTTGATTAGCATAAAGTCACACAAATATCGATTCATCCTACAGACTGTAGCATAAAACGCATGATGTTCTGCAATATTGCAAGAAACTGTATTGTTTTTGTTATTTTTTATCCATTTATATGTTAGGACTACTTACAATTTGTAGAACAGGTGTGGTCGGGCATGCTTTGACAGTGTTGTTTGACTAATAAGAGGTGGTTACAAAGATATCAATAGAAAAAAAATAATGATGATGATGATGATGATGATGATGATGATGATGATGATGATGATGTGACGATACACAGTGTGCATGTTCCAAAATGAGTGAAGTATGAAGTGCAGAGATTTTGACAGTAAACTTTAAACATCTGAAGTAACGTACAATAAAAAAGCCTGTGGTGATTTCTTAAGCTCTCTTACTCTAATTAAATTGCCCCCTGAACCTGTCAGTGCTGTAGAAACACCTGTAACATTGGAGGAATTAAGAAAAGCCATTCAACCCATGAATGAGGGTAAATCACCAGGGATGGAATGCCGCTGTATGTTGGTTTTGGCCTCACCTTGGCCCTTTACTTTTAGACATGATTAATTACTCTATAAACAAGGGGTCTTTCAGCGATAGAGCCAATGCGATTATCTTTCTTTTACTTAAAAAGGACAAGCCACTGAATGATTGCTCCTCCTACCACTCAGCCTTCTTAACACAGAGCTCAAAGCTTTCGCAAAAAAACTTGCTATAGCAGACTAGAACAACATATGACTCATTTAGTTCATTATGATCAAACAGGCTTAATTAAATCTAGACTAGCCTTTGACAACATTCCACCTGCTCCATATCATAGACTCATCTTGACAATCTGCAAATCAAAATGCCATCCTGTCACTGGACGCTGAAAAGGTGTTTGATAGGTTGGAACGGGGCTATCTGCGGCATGTGCTGCATCATACGGGTTTTCCATCTGGTTTTATTAATATGATTAGAACCTTATATGCTAATCCTACTGCACTAATAATGGGTAATGTGTGTTCATGCAGGTTTTCTGTGTTTCGCTCTTCGCACCAGGGCTGTCCACTATCCCTACTCTTATTTTGTCTTATTTTTGGTACACATTGCACAACTAGTAAGGCAGTCTAAAAAAATAGCATCTATTACGATACATAATACACCCCATCATACCTCCCTGTATGCAGAGGACATTTAAATCTACACCAGAATATTTCGGGCTACAGGGTGAATTGGCCTATATCCACTTTGATGCTTCTGGGATCAACAATATTAAATTGCCCCTCTTATAATATACCAATCATACCAAGTATAACATATTTAGGGGTCTTTATTCATAATCATAAAAATCTGTTGCTTACCATAAATAGAGATGGGCCTCTCTCCCAGTCATTCAAGGCTCGCTTGTCGGTCATCGAAATCAATCTATTGCTCTAACCTATATAGACTAAAATCTTCTAGAGGGATGATATCAACAACTGATTAAAAAAAAAAAAAAAAAAAATCACAAAAAAAGTATGAAGTGCTGTACTGCAATCTGCACTTTGAAAACTAGATGTCACCATAGAGCCGAAAAACTGCAAATGCTGTAGCTTGAATTTTGAGAAGGTCATTTGATAAACATTTAAATGTGTTTGTTCATTTTCTCTTTGTATGTTAGATTTCTCTATTGTTATCTCATATAAAGGAAACCACCAGAATGCAGCAGAATGTTCAAGTGTGAGTGATAAAAGCTGCTGATGTTACAGACACAGGACAGATAAAAATCGACCTACATATGCGTTTGAGTCTGCAGTTTGAAAGAAAGAAGAAAGAGAGAAACCGAGAAATAAAACCACAAAAGTAGTGTTATCACATCAGGTAACTTTGATCTGATAGTAGGTAAAGGTCTACATCAATACTGGACAAATTACCAAAAGTTGAAGCGAATGTCATCTTGAAATCCCCCATTTCTGGTCATTTTAGCTGAACTCTATTGGACAATAAAGTTTCCTCAGACACGCATGAATCACAATATAAGATTAAAGGCACTTAAAAAGACTCAAACAACAGATAAAGAGTTTTGGAAGCCTACATCTTGCAGATTTTATGAATGGGGCAGAATGCAGTACTAAATCTGTTTCTGAAGTGGCTTACATGACATAGCGATTAAATTACAGAATGGCTAGCACTTGTTAATAAGTGAAGCATCTAACTGCAAATGCTCCAAATATGATACAGAGTAAGAAATAGGCTATTTAAATAGTTACATTTTTGACCACAGACAGGAAGTATTTTTGAAGAAAGTAGGTTGTGATATCTCTCCCATGTGAAATACAAAAGATTCTTGCAAGCAGTTTTAATGATTGTGAACAGGCAACAGTCCTCAAAAATTTCATTTAAAATAAAATGTTATATCTTTAAACATAAAAATCTGCAAATCTTGAACCGTGTGATTTTTTTTGTTGGAGATTGTTCCACAAACCTGCTATATTATGAAAAATGCATTCCACTTCTG